>OY728165.1:1440115877-1440570648 GCA_963277665.1 Viscum album | reverse complement strand
ACTCACCACCATGTTGGATCAATATAATAGGGCATCACTAAAGTATCACTATAAGACGTGAACCATTATTCTAATCAAAAGGGTCTCAATAGAACCCCTAAAACGAACTCTATATAGTGGAATGATTCTCAATGTAACTCTATTCAAGGTAATAAAATTCCATAGATACAAATTTTTGAACTGGAGGAATCTTAATTTGAATAGATATTCTACTAGAGGAATCATGTGTTATGTTAGGGGAAATAAGATACACCATGTTATCATCTATTTGAGGTGGAATAACAAACACTTACTTTAATCAAGGATGTATCACAGGTTAGTAAGATGGTTTTTCAAATAATAGGTGCGCTATCATTTAGGGATAATCAAAACAAAAAACAAAAAAAACAACTTTGTCTTCAAATAAATCCAAATGAAAAATGGAATAAATGGAGGTAGAACATAAGACTTGGTTATAACTTACAGATTTGATGTGTAAGAACAAACAATCTTTTGTTGGGAATAAGGGTTTTCACACTAGAATGATGGAAACTCTCATTTAGGGCGCAATGTGGGCGGATCGGGATCACGACTGGGTGCTACTTTTGTAGCATTTTATCCCAACAGTTTTTTAAAACCATTGGGAAATATTATGAAACCTATCCAAATGGTTTCAATGAACCGTTTTCATAAGGGGGTACACATTCCACTATCCAAATGGTTATCTATAACTATTGGTAAAAGTGTCTCTACTAGGGCCTATCCCAACGGTTTAAAAAATCATTGGGAAAATACACACTAAAAATTCCTATACCAACGGTTTTTCAAAACCATTGGGATAGAAGAATTGGTATAGAAGGGATTTATAGTTGTGATTTACAAATAAATTTAATGAAATTAATGAAACACTATGTATCTATAAATAAACACTTTTTTAAGAAGATAGATATTACCAAGCTGTTAAAATAATTTTTTTCACTTTTGTGTTTTGAATTTTAAAAATATGACATACATTGTTTTGATTGGTATGATGTTCGGAGTCTGATTGGACAAAAATAATTTTTGCTTAATAGTAACCTACCCTTATGAATAGTAATATGACCTTTACGAATAGTAAATCCTCCAAAAGTATAGTAAACTCGCCCATTAATGTATAAATAAAATTTAGGAATATTATAAGTGATAATATGGCCATAGTAAGAGTACTGGTATTTTTTTAATTCATAAATAATTTATTACAATTAATTAACTAACTTAAAATAAATTGAAGTTTCATAAATGGTGTTCATATATTAACAATTTTATGTCTTCTGGTTTTAAGATAACATTATAAAACATTATGTAATTTTTAAAAACATTATAAAATCAGTTATAGTTTTAAAATCTATATTTTTCTAGAAAAATTATGATTTTAATTAAAATTTAAATTATATGTATTTAGATAATTATTATTGAAAAATGGATTTCATTTTTGTATTCTACACATCAAAAAATGGTTGGGTTGAATTTTTGGGTTTTGATTAAATACTTCAATGATTGATGAATAGTAAAATATTGTAGTTTACTATATCTATACATTATAAGTTAAATGAACTATTACTAGCATCATAAATGAGTTAAGAACCATTGTTTTGAACTCACATGAACATATTACTATTTTTGGTTATGTAATCATCATACTTTCTTGTCTTATGGAAAAATAAAAATAAATGATTAAAATATTGAGAAAACACTCCTCCCCTCCGCTATAAAAACCACCCACAAACCCCACTCCTCTTCACTCTTATAAAATATTGTTCCTTGCCTAAATTCTGCTCAAATATCTCCCCAAGCTCCTCCCCCATGTCCATCATCCCTTGGTCTCTTCAAAATACTAAATCCTATCCCCTTAAGAGGCTCTCATTGAAGATTAATTTAAGAGGTTAATTCATGTTTTCAATTATTTTACTTTCCTTTCAAGTTCCTTTGTTTTTATTTCATTTCTTACCTCTCATCATCCAAATGTTATGAAAACCACAGTACCTTATATATACCAGAATTTTTTTTTATGATAATGCAATAAATTATTATTATCTATCCTTTGAACTTATTTTATACTAGTAGTAAAAACACCATCTGAGATGTGTTAATTTACTACATTCAAGGACGATGGGCTTTCAAATTTCCATTAGCATCTGAAATTATTTTAATGTAACCATTATTATGGTTTAAATAGACTATAATATATGTATTTATCCTCATCTATTATTATGGAATCTTTCTGTACACACAGTTTTTATTTATAAATCAAAATGTTTTCATTGTGATCAAAAATCACCAATTAACCAAAAAGGTTATCTCTAAAGTTTTATATAATGATTCAACTTCACATAAAGTAACCAAACTAAATTTACAACCATGTAAATTTCTTGATGTTAAATAATAAAGTATAACTCAAATTTGATAGGACCATCCTCATTTTACATGATTATCAATTCATGTATATAAGTAAACCAATCATGAAACAAATGGACCCTAACAATGAAATTAAACATATTAACCCATATAAAGACATGAATGAACATAAAAATGCTATACTAAATCAATCACATGTAAAAAATGTTCTATAATTATTAATTAATGAACCTTATTTTATTATTCAGGTCATTAATATCACGTGTAGAACACCTTCGTACATAAGGTAAGGGATTCTACCCGAACCTCCATTATTCCTTAAGCTTGTTGTTACTCTATTTTTACTGGAATAGAATACTATATTCTAATTATGTTCATCTTATAATTTTTTTATAAGTCCAAAATCATATATCAATGTCTATAAATCATTATCTTTCAGGTATATATATTCTTTTAAGTGATTCTGTCCTCAACACTTTCCGATAAGCAAACCTTTGTTGAGGGAACTTCCAAACTTTTTACCCAATATCAAGTGCACACTACAATCTATTTTAAACAACCATTGTTGTTATAAAATAAGTATTTATATTATAAAAACATTCTTGTTTCACTTCTTTTTTTATATATAAGATTATTCCCTTTTATATTTTAAATACTCTTTATTAATTTCCTTAAAACAACACTAAAATAGTTTAATTCTAAAATTTCTTAAATACTCTTTTTACATGTTATCCCTTCTGTTTGACATAACATACCATGATATATGCCTATGTAAGTTCTAATTCCATTCCTTCATGGATACCTATATGATATTCCCGTTAAATCATGATTTATGACAAGATTATGATACCCATTTCTTTCCATGGATTCCCTTATGTTCATGTATGATTGATTATGTATGATTCTTTATGTGGAAAACATATTCATGAACATGATAAGATTGGTTCACCAATATAGAACTCCAATTAATTAGGTAAAGTTGAGTCTCATGATACTTTTTGTACAATGGTCTTGGCGGTTAGCCTTTACTTGTGCAACCATGTGCAATGGTCTTTCTGGTTAGCCTTGACTTGTGCTACCATGTTCAATGGTCTTCGTGGTTAACCTTGACATGTGATTCTATAAGTTCAATGAACCTTGAATCATGCTAAATTCGTGTTTTATGTTTCTTCCAAATTACTGTGATTTTATTTTTATATGTTCCCATGTTATACATGTTATGGTTCCATATGTTCAATTACGTTATGTACCTTTTTATATAATTATTTCATGATTCCTAGCCAATGTGCAAAATCTTTATTCATATTCTTATTCCCTTACTAGGATTTTTAGCTCACCCTTTTTTCATGTTATCCCTAGGTTATCTTATGATGATGTATGATCAAAATGGAAATTAAGAGATCAATATGAATATTAAATAAATAAATTTTTTATTTTTTCAGTTTTATGTTCCTTGTATTCAATGACACTAGAACACACAATCCTTGGTTTGTATTATGATTTATAATTATGTATAAAATCATGTAATGTTATTTTTAGAAGGATATTGTCACTATAATATTCATAAGACTAACTTCAAATACATATATAATCAATTCATGTTTTTGGTCATGTTTTTCGATGTTTTGAACACCCTAGTAATGTTAATGATTATTATGAATTACATGTTCTATGAGTTATTGGACTGTTTTGACAGTTTATTCATCGATGATATATTTGTATTCAAGAAATCAAAGGAAGAGTATGATGATAATATCATAGTTGTTTTGAAGGTCCATCAAGACCCCCATATTTATGGGATTTTGTCTAAGTGTGAGTTTTGGAAGTGTGAAGTGTGTTTCCTTGGACATGTGTTGTCTTGGTAAGGTGTGTTAGTGGACCCGTCAAAGGTCTAAGTAGTTGTTTCTTGGGAAGCACAAAAGAATGTGGTACAGGTTCTCAGTTTACTTTGTCTCATAAAAAATTATCGGAGGTTTATACTTTATTTATCTTGGGTTTTAGTACAATTTATCGTGTTGACAAAAAAGGACAAGGATTTTATGTAAAAAATTCCATGTTAGTTAGAATTTGGTTACCTAAAGTATAAGTTGGATAGTGATCCAGTGGTTCATTTTCTAGAGGAGGGTGTTTTGTTTGAGGTTTTATGTTATGTATACAATATGGGAAAGGGATGTGTGTTGATGAAGTAGATAAAAGTGATCTGTTATGGTTCTATGAAGTTACATCTGCATGAGTGTAACTGTTCCACCCCTAGTCTGGAGTTGGTGGCAGTTATTTTCACACTAAATTTGTGGTATTATTACCTAATTGACTGACTATAGGAGCATATGATATGTTTTCTCTCAATGTGATATAAATATACACCAGTTTAGGTGGATATAGTTTCTTTATTATTATGATTTTGTGATCTATTATAACCTATGGATGGGTAATGTAGTGGTCGATTCATTGAGTTCAAAGTCCCAAGATAATGTGCATCAAGAGTCTGTGAATGTTTGTAATGAAATGGTAGAGCTTGACATGATAAATATTGACATTGGAGAGAGTAGTGGATGAGTTTTCCTTTATCAGATAACTATGGAATCATCTTTGATTCAACATGTGGGGGAGTCTCAGAAGTTAGACTTAGAGGAAGAGGTGATGTGTGACTATATTGGCCCTGGTTATACTTCTCCAAGATGGTTATAGAATGGTTAAGATTGGGTGTTATTCTAGGAGGTGATTTTTCCCGTAGGTGATAAGCAAGGGAGTTATCTAGGAGTTTCATATATCACCTTCAGTGTTACATCTTTTTGTGAAAAATATGTATCGTGCCTTGAGGAGACAATATTGGTGGTTGAGTATGAATTGTTTAGTTGCAGAGTTTGGGGAAAGATGTCTTATTTTTCAGTAGGTTAAAGTAGAGAACCTTGTTTTGAGAGGTTTTTTGCAATAATTGTATGATATCAAGTGTAAATGAGAGGAAAAATTGAGGGAATTGATCATAGTTTTACCCCATGCTTGGGGAGGCTTTGATGCGGTTTGGGTGATAGTGGACTGATAAACGGAATTGACTCCCTTTTTGGAATTCTGTGAGTTTAGTGTCGTGGATGTTTTTTCAATGTGGTATGTAGATGATGTTTTTAGGATTTAGAGGGTACTGTGGACCATCATCTTTGATTGAGATCCTAATTTTACAACATGATTCTGGAGGGGATTTCCACATTCTTTTGGATCATATTTTCACCTTTTCACTTCTTCCCAACCTTAAATGGATGAGTAGACAAATCATACCATCCAGATGCAATAGGATATGTTGTGGGTATGAGTCATGAATATTAGTGGATCTCAGGTACAATACATGACATTATATTTGTTTTCATGCAAAAATAGATATCACTCTTCCATTGGTGTGGATCTGTTTAAGTCATTTTATGGGTGACAATGTCGTTTTCTATTATTATGGACAGTGGTTGGAGAGTTGTAAGTTCATGATCTTGATGTGGTGTAGGGCATTAATGAGAGGATCTAGTTCATTTTCTAGAAAATGAGAGTGGTTCAAGACCATTATAAGTCACATTCTGGTTGTAGGTGAATCCCCCTGGAGTTTGAGTTTGGATACCATGTGTCACTAAGAGTCTCCCCTTAGTTTGGTAAATGAAGGTTTCATAGGGGGTGTAATATTTTTCCCAGGTTTGTTAGCCCCTTTATGGTTTTTTTTTGTATTGGAGAGGTGGACTATCAGTTGGTATTACCACCACAACTAGATAAGATCCATGACATCTTCTATGTGTCACATATTCATCGATATCTTTACAATGACTCCAATGTTATTGAATAGGGAATTTTGTATATCGAGGAAGATTCAATGTTTTTGGAGTGGCTAGTATCCATAAAAGATCATTGAGAGGTGTTGTATGGTTAGACCATTCTCTTGGTCTATCTGTTATGAATGCATGGTGGCCTGAAGAATAGTACATGGGAATGAGAGATTCATATGTGTTTCTAATACCTAGATCTGTTTTTCTTTTTCTCTGTTCTTTTTTTCTTATGATTTGATGTTTGGGTCTTTCTATGTTATGATATGTGTTGTTTTCCTTGATGTGTGATGTATAATAAAACCCCTGACATAAAAAAGGGGAGGAACTAATTCATAATTGAGACACATTAACTACAATGTGATAAAACCCATGTTGGTGAGTTCATGCCTCCAAGAGCAGATAGTATCTTAAAATAGAGGATGGAATTCACTGATTACTGTGTTTGGGGATGTGTGGTTCATTAGTTGGGATGGTTTTTGGTTTGGGATGTGTAAAGGTTGGATGTTTGTGCAGGTGGATGTGTTGTGTGTTGTGTATTTTGGATGGTATCAGACATTAAATTGATGAGGTTGTGATATATGTTTTATGGCTGGTTGGTTTGGTATGTTTGGCTGGTTGTAGTATTGAGGAATAATGAGATCCTTGAGAGGTTTCTCATGAGGTGGTTGTTTGCACCATTTTTCTTTTTTGGGATTGGTTTTGGATTCTAGAGGGTAAGAATTATTTGAGAGGTATCTAATGTAATGGTATTTATCCTTCCAGCCTATAACTTTATTGTTTTTAACTGTTGGAGGTGTTTTATGGAAGTCTTAAGGAGGCTTTGTGGTGCTCAGAGGATTCCTGAAGTGAGATAGAAGGTTTTGGATATACAAAAGCTAGTGGAAAGAGGAATTCACATCTTGTACACTTTACATGAAGTAAAAGGAAGGTAAAAGTCCTATGAAGTTTGGTTCACAAGGTGTTACATGATGTGTAATAAAATTAGGATTTAAGGGTTGACGCAACACATTTTTTAAAGAGAGTTAGAATTTTCAGAAAACTAAGGATTACATGTCATGTAAACTTCACATCATATTAAAAGGTTGTGATATAGATTTTAAATCCATTTCTCATCTGAATATTAATCATTTATATAAACCTCCTCCCAATCATTTTGTGGCAATACCTATGGGATTTATTTGGATCTTCTATTCCCCCCACCCCTGTGCTTCAATCCATTGGTTCCATTCGATCCCTATTGGTAATCCAAAGAAATTTATTCTCTCTTTAATAATGGTTTTATTTATTCATTATCTTGGGGATTCATTGAAATGGTGTTTCTTTGTTTTTTGAGTATTTATGGGATTTTTTATATCCCTTTGTGTTGTGTTGGTTTTATATGGGTTTTGTAGGAATTTGTGGTTTCCATGTAGTTCTTTCTTCACCCTACAGTGTGAATCAAGATTGCAAAGCTTCTTTGAGGTAGGGGATATTTTTTCCAAATATTGTACCTGCTTTTTGTGATATATGTATTATTTTTATTACCTTTATTTTGATAGTAAGGGTCATCATAATCACATAATTAATTGTATTGTATAAAATTGCTGGATATGGAGAGTATTCGCATGATTTACTATTTTGTTATATATTTTTGAGATTGTTATGCATGCCTATTTCCAATTCTGAAAATAAAAACTATTGGAATACTTGTTTGTGATATAGTAGTTATGTTGGGATAACCCGTTTTGTGTTGTTATGTGATCGTACCCTGAATAAAATTTTAAGTAATGTATATTTTCTAATAATAGGTTTCCCCTGGACATTATAGTTTTTATGATAATATATATGCTAAATTAAAAAGATATGTTATAATTCCCTTAAAAAAATGGAATTTGGTATGTGTTTTGTGATATATGTGTGTTCTTGTTGTGTTTACCTATGTATTTTGGACTATTGTGAGATGATATATGTGACCTACTAGGTTGTGTAGTTTGTGGTAAAGTGATTCATTGGTTGGTTGGAATAGATGTGATGTAAGTTGTTTTGTGATGTGGCATGGGGGTTTTAGTAGAGTGGTAGTGGTTTTGGTTCATAGGTTGTGGCATAGTTGTTGTGGCATATAGGTTGTGGCAATGTGGTTGTGGCAAAGTGGTTGTGGCATAGTTGTTTTGGTATGTGGCGGTTTTGGTTGTGCAATAAATGAGATCTGTGGTTTATATATTGTGAGATGGGTTGGGAGATGGGACATGATGATGATGGTGGATTTGTGGAGTTGTAGTGATAGTTGTGTGGTGTGGTTGTGTTAGTTTCTCGGGTAGTAGTGGAATAATTTACTATAATGAATGAAATGAATAAATTAATTGGTTTTAATTGAATATAATGGGATGGAAACAGATATGTGTGGTAAATAAGTTAATGAATAAATTTGGTAAAACCTATTAATTGAAATTTGAATGTTGTGTGTCTTGTGTATAGGTTATGTGGTATAATTTATATAGTGGTGGTAACAATTTTTATAGTTTCTGTGTTGTATAGTATTAGTGATGTGGTGTTCTCTAGTGTTGCTGATATGAACCCTTAGGTTTTTTATTATGAGTTAAATCTATATCATGTATATTTATTTTATTTTACACACACCCCACCTAAGTTGGATAACATTTCTAATTCTTAGAGGTGATGATTTCTTGGTGTTTTCCCCAACATCTAGGATGGTAGTGATATCGATGGCTGGATACCCCCCTCTCTCATTCTTCCTTCAGAAATGATATATTGGCTTAAATGTCTTCGGGGAGGATTTTATGTGTTATACATGGTGTCTTTTGGGAGGATGTGATGCTTTGGACCATGTGTCTATAAGAAATACATGATGTGATGTTTTGTTATGTATGTCCAAGGTTTGTACATGGGGGATGTGATTTGATGTACCATTGTATGTGTAGAATGGATGGGAGCATAAGAAATTTGAAGTTGGGGTGTGGGAGCATCAAATCAGTGGGGTATAGTCATAGGGTGCCTTAATTTGTTATGATCTCAATGTTATATTATTATATTGGATGCATGATTTGGTTAGTGAGTCACGGTGAGTCTAGGTTTGGTTATATGACATGTAAAGGTGCTTGTTGGTTCTATTATTTGTTCATTAGTGCATTAGAATTCTCTTTCCACATTTTCACTTGAGGCCTTGGTTATGAACCTACTCAGTATACCTATTATGCTCACCCTAAGTATATAAATTTTTTCATGTTTCCATTAGGACATTGGGGACTATGCTATACATTACTAGATGGGTTGGAGTTGTTGTTGAGTTTCTGTTGTAGACTTGACTTTTTGGTATTTACTTTAGATAATTTTATATATATTAGTATTACTTTATTCAAGCATCATGGGATGGTTTGGTTTACCTTTATATCCCCTATTGTTGTTTTTTACTGTTTTCCCTATCTCCAAATATTCTTTTTTTCATTTAAAGAGGTTAATCCTCTTATACTGTGAGATTTTCAAACCCTTAGTGAGAATCTCCAACTCAGAGCCTACTAGAGGTTTGACTTAGGGAGCCATTATCTCTCTCCCTTCATTGTGATATCTTGGGTTAGAGGGGGTCATGAAACATTGTGTATAAAATGATACATTTTATACTTTTAAACTATTTTAGGAATGTTAATAAATCATACATAAGGGTATGTATCATCATATCACATATGATAGACTGCCTGATCAACCTTATGTATATTACACTTTTATTGTTTTGTAAAATTCATTACTTATATATGTAATTCCGATAACATATCAATGTGAACATTTTATAAAACTCTAAAACTAAAATCTTTAGTGATTAAATATATGAATGATTCTTGTTTGAATAATTATGAGACTTGGGAATCATATTATTAATGTTAAACTCTTTTAACATGGAATTTAAACATCTTAACATCACAATATAAAATATTAAGATGTTAATAACTTCTATTGTCTACTTATTAATATTTATAAGTTCACAATTTTCATCATTCTTGGAACCCTTTCATTAAAAATTATTCCTTGTTATCATTTTGGTAATAGAATATAACTTTTTACATTTTTCTTTACCAATATTACTAAAACTCTTTTAGGATATTTTAGTGACATTCACCTTTATATTTTGGCTAGTATAATACTTTTATTTGTAAATTATTTTACTTCTATAAGTTCAAACATACTTCCACAAGAATCATAGTCACTATATTATTTTAAAAATATCATACTAATGTAACACCCCAAGCTTCCATGGTACGTTTCCTTTTGAATAATCCAATAACTTGCATTGTACGCAACTTCGAGATTCTAACACACCGCGACCAATCAAACTAGCCGTTATGAATAGTAATACAAATTTTTTGAAATTTTATAAATATTATATTTTGAAATGGACTTCATTTTTGGATTCATAATATCTAAATTAGCTTCTAGTAAATTTTTGGTACTTTTTCTAAAAACATTCAATTTTTGTGAATTGTGAAAAATAAAAAATTTTAATTAAAAACAACTTTTTTAATCGAAATAATTTATAGTGTTAAATTATAAATTTGAATGGTTTTTAAGTATAATTATATTATATTTTTATTATTTAATACAATTTAGTTCATTATTTGTAATCTCACGATTAAACTGAACATAAACATGTGTCAATCTTTTAATAGTTATTATTTCATAAAGATACGATTTGTGTTTTGACAACAGGAATTAATTTTAAATTAATTTATGCCACTTCTGTGATTTGAATTTGTAAAAATGGATTCTATATTTAGAATCAGGAGGTCCAAATTGTGTAAATAGGTAACTTTGATTTTTATACATTATCAATATTTACTTGAGTAAATATTTTATTTGTCATGGTTAAAGGGCTAAATCCAGTAAATAAGGTTAAAAAATAATATTATAATAATATTAAATTACCCTAACATGTGCCCTAACCATATTGGATGATACATTTCCGACCATGGGAATCCTTGTGTATATTTTGGGACCCCATGGAGCCACTCGGAAGTGATAATGACATTTTATATTAAATAATCTAAAGTAAAGACAAAAATAACAAAAGAAAATATCTTTTAGTAAAAAAAATTTCATATGAGGTTATATAATTGATATATTAGACTATAAATATTCATTAGAAATATAAAAATATTTCCTACATCAGGATATTTTATTTATAATTTTTAGACATAAAATAAATATATTTATATATGACACAATAATGATGTAGTATTTTCCTTATTAATGAAACAATCAAATAAATGATATTATAAATACTAAAATAAATATAATTTGGAAGTTTTGATGCCATAAAAAAAATTTAATAGGTGACTATGACATGTTATTATTTATTAAATGTAATTATTTAGAATTAATAAAGTCGGTAGGACTTTAACAAAAATCAATTATTACATAATGTCAAAATTGACCTAAATGAGTTTTTAAACCAAATACAATATTATTGGTTGATATAACAATCCTAAAAATATAAGGTTCGTCCAAAAGACTTATATAATGATAGGTGTATCATTAATTAACCACTTGGGGTTCTCTGGAAAGTTTATAGTAAGTTTATTAACCATATAATATAAACACACAAAGAGACATGGTAAATGTCAAACTATTTAACTTAGAGTTAAATTTAAAATATAAGGTTAATATAGTGACCTAAACCTGTATAAAACCTATTGGTTGAATGTTTTTAGACCCATACCCCCATTATAATTTAAATAATTCATTTTGGAGCCATTATAAACCAAAAATGATTTTATTATAAAATAATAATTCAATCATTTCCTAAAGTGACCCTCACCTCTCTTATAAAAGGGAACCTCCCCTTCTCTCAAATTCACACCTTCAAAGCCATTTGGATATGCCAAAACCTACCCAAATATCCTCTAAAATTTCCTCACTCCATCATATAGGCCTTACTTTATTCATAAATCCACCCTAAGTACCCCTTTTGATCAAATCAAAAGGAAGAACCCAAAAAAAGGTAAATATTTCATCACCTCTTTCAAGTTCTTTTATTCTTCCACTTCCTCTTTCTTTATTGTTTCTATTATAAAATAATAAATCCATTATATTATATATAATTTTATGTTATTATAAAAATGGTACAACTATATTCATTATTATATCCATCCTATAAATGACAAAGTCACCATACGTGCGTATGTATGGATTACCATCTCCACGTCGTGGTGTAGTTTGTTATTAAAACACTTCATCATTTGGACGGGTATAATAATGAGTATAAATTATTTAAATAATAAATATAACATGATAATGATTCTGTATATATGATATATCATCCAATTATATATTAATTCAATATCAAAAGAATGATATTGTCACTCGTGCGTACGTACGGATTACCGTCTCCATGAACGTGATGAGATTCATTCCCCATCGTAATCATTCAGGAATAATTTTCATTTTATGATTAAAAATAATGTTTATCAACATAATATTTTTTTTATATTAATAAAATACATCTTATCCATAAAAAATGTCATACATAACGAATCATATAAAGGAAAATGAATCATTTAACACCCGAAATGATGATACTACTGAAATATCATTAAAAATGAAATATCAAAAGATCATATATGATATAATATTAATTTATATGGTTCTTTTATAATTTAATTACAATTATTTCACCATTATAAATGAGGTTAACCTACCCTAATCCAAGTAAAAGTACAAGCTAAGGGTTAATTTCACAATCTCTTCATTATCTGATGTTGTTTTTACGTAAATATCTACCAGGACCTCTTTATCATCCACATACAAGTTTCTTAAAAATGTATTCCAAAACATTTTTACTATTTATTAGACTATGGGTTAAAGTAATTTATACCATTTTTTGACTTTTTATATAAAAATTTGAAAGGAATATTTCCATCATTTTCCAAACTAGTTACCTTATGACCTTTTCGACAAAATTAAGGTAAGAATGTTTTTTTTAACTTATACAGTGGATGCAGCTATTTTCCACCATTATAACATTTTCAAAGATTCCCTTACAAGATTATAATAATATTTTCAAAATAAATATATTATTTTATAATTATATGACTTTTAAATGACTTCAAAATAGGAAGAGATATTTCCCTAAAAATTGTTTTGATTTAATCTATGTTAACATCCTTTGATGGATTTTGATCTTGTTTGAAGTTGATTTATTATGATAAAAAAACTCCCATATTGTATTGAAGGTTTTGTGATATATTTGACTTTGGATGTGTTATTTTTATACCATTCATGGTTTATGGATAAATTATTGACATTTCGTACTCTAGTTTTAATACAAATTTTTATGTTAGGTTTAAACCTTTTCATATGATGAATGCATTGGACTTAGTAAGTGACGGGTGGAGCCTGCTATAATTCCTTGATGCATTGGTAGGTCTCATGAGACAAAATAGTGTCTTGTCACAAGGCCTTGACAAAATCTTATTTGTAGTATTGGCACAAGGACTTGACTATGTGGTTATGAAGTCCGGCATTATTCATTCCATCATTATGAAAGTGACTATTGATATTGCATTTGATTATCCGACTAGTAGAATATCCCTGTGAATATGTAAATGGAATTATTTGATTTTATCTTTTCTATATTATGCTAAATTTCAAGTTTAAAAGGCTTTTGTTTTAGTCATACATTGCCTTAAATGTTTATGATTATTTATGAAAGTTTCCGCTATATTGTTATCCTTACTAAGCATCTGAGCTCACCCCTTTATATGTTTTATTTTTCCTAGGATTTAAAGAAGTATATTATGACTAACCTGTAGAGATAGTATAAGGGATATGAGTGTGGCTTATGGAGACTATGTTGTTGTAGTTTTCCATTTTATAATGTAATTAAAAACTTATGAATGTATCTAGTATTTCAAAGTCTACTAAACTAATAGGTCTTTTGAGACTTAATCTTTTTTTATTACGCCAATGTTATATAATAATGCACCGACTCTGGGTAACTGGGGTCGGAGAATTATAGTTGGTACCAGAGGAAGTTTAGTACAAACCTTGGATACTAGATTTATAAAAACTATGATTATAGAACATTACCCTAAGATAGACTTTGAGGATCAGTATAGAAGAACTTCCTAGAATTTTTGTACTGTAGGGATTTTGCAAGTTTTCCAAAAAATACATCACTGTTTGGATACAAGCAGGTAGAGGCAGCTCTGGAACTGTAACAACCTAGTTTTTTCTACAAAAGACTTTGGAATATTTCTTGATGTTATTCCAGATCAGCGCCTTCAGACGGCGTGTTATTCTGATCCCCGGTGTGGCCGGAATTAAATTTTCAGTGCGTTCACACTGGACACGCCAAATAAATGGGATAACTCCTAAACGGTGATCCAGATTAGGGATCCGAGTGTACGGATGGGTCCAGAATGGGGTGTTTACCCTAGTAAGGATATAAAACATGTCGGCGCGGGATGTTTGGACCCCTCGATCGCTTTCGGAACGTTAAACGGGTAAATTTATTTATTTATTTATTCATTTAATGGTGAAACTCAAGTATCTCTTAAACGGTGGCTTGGATTGGAAAATCGAGGGCACCGTTGAGTTTGGAACATTCCTTTTACCCTAGGAGGGGTGTAAGTTCTGTGGACGCGGGCCATCAGTGAAAAATGGTCCCATGGGCGTTTTCGTAATTTGGAGGCCTTGGGCGCGGTTGTTGGAACTTTTTAACGGGGTCTTGGATTAAAATTACGAGACCGCCGTTGCGCTCGGAGCGTGGTTTTTGGCCTAGGGGAGCCTTAATCCCGACCCCGCCGAAATTTTGGGTTCGGGGCTAACGGGCGAGCGTTTAAGTATTTTCTACTTAAACGCATCCCCCTACCCTCTTCTTCCTCTACTTCTCCCCCAAAGCATCCCCTCTTCTCCATCTCCAGCGAGGCCGCCTCGGTGAGGCAACTCCGTCAAGGCAGTGGTGCGGCGGTGGACTCCCCGTGAAGCTCTCGGCATCGCCCAAGAGGTAGGAGTCATTTTTGCTTCGTTTTATTTCATGCACCATGTTCGTCCTAATTTTGCATTGTCGAATTGCTACCCAATATTCGATCCAAGCCCCTAGTTACGTAGATCTTGTCTTGAGATTTCCGGAATGCTATCCGGATCAAATTTTTGACCACCGGATCGTTTCTCGTGGTCCTCTGATGTTTTCCGGCAATGAGACGGTTTCCGGCGAGGGTGTGATGGCGGCAGCGGTGAACACCTTCGGCGGCGGCGGTGGGCGCTTCAGGCGGCGATGACGGAGGAGGTTGGTGCGGCTGCGCAAGCAGGGTCCGAGGCGGCGGCGCCGGTGTAGGGCAAGGGAGAGGGGGGCCACAAGGCCCACAGCCCCGTGTGGGTCGCTGCGGAAGAAAAAGACCGGTCGTGTCGGCCGGTCGGCGGTGGTGGGCTACGGCCAGCTGGCTGCTGCAGGGTGAACCGGACCTGCGGCTGGGCCACGGGCCGGCTGTGCGGATCGGTCTGGCTGGCGTGGGCCGGCCCCACCAGGGCGGACAGGCCGGACCGGGCCGGTCCCGGCCCAGGGGTTTCCCCGTTGAATTTCCGACACTCGTACCTTTCGCTACGGGCATCCGTTTTGCGCGCCGTCTGTGGCACCGCGGAGCTCGTGTCAAGGCGAACTTTTTGAGATGGTCTCGGGAATTTTTAATTCCCGAAAGGAGGGGCCTTGGTTTTGCGACATGTATGTCGAGGGGATTGACGTCATCCTGGGGATTCTTGTTTTGGACAGTGCGGGCACATCCGATGTCCGTTTTAAGCGCCGTCAGTGGCGTTGGAACCCTGGCACTGAGGCGGAGCATTACAGGGGGGTTTCAGGCGTTGAGGCTGAAGTTGAGGGGTGGGCCCCACGGCCCGTCTTTTGAGCTGCGAGTAGTGTTTAGAGACTTTTTCATCGGATGTCCATTTGGGGCGTGCGAGCAGTCGATGTTGGGTGTTTTTCCGAGGGTATCACGTTGGCGCATTCTGCCCGCTGTAATTCCGCATGATGGTGCGGGCCCCATGAGGGCCGTTTGGGCATTGATGGTGATTTTCCATCTCTATCGTCGGGCAACTGTTTTGCACAGGTGAATAGTCTACCTTGTGTACTTTTTCTAGAGGATCGCAATGGTGTGATCCGTCCGTTGAGTTTTGGGGCCGAGATGCGGGTCCCACGTAGCACCGCTCGTGTGCTGTGCGTCAGAATGCACCTTTTTCTCCGGATATCCGTTGCACTCATGTGAATAGTGCTTCTGACGTGTTTTCCCCAGGGGATCGCATTGGTGCGATGTGCCCGACTGTTTTCGGGGCCGAGGCTCAGGATCACGGGACGCCATTTGGGCGTGAGGCGGTGTTGGTGACTTTTCCGTCGAATATCCGTTTGAGGTGAGTAAGTAGTCAATCTCACATGTTTTTACGCGAGGATTACAACGGTGCAATCCGTTTGGTTGTGTGGATCCTCTTGCGTGATCTTGTTAAATGTGGAAATGTGAAAGCCGCTCCAGTGGCTGTTCTTCGCGCCGTGTTTGCAGAGAACCTTTGGCGTGTGATCGCGTGCACCCCGTGTGAGTGAAGAAATGTGGTTGGTCGTGCCTGGGCCTTTGAGGTGGAGTTTTTACGTGCATGACTTTGCGTTGACGTTGGGTGCCGTGTGCATGATAGCCTTAGGGATGGAGATGTGGTATACTCTGGGAGTATATGAGAGCGCTTGGAGGTATGTGTGGTTTGTACCTAAGAATGTTGTGCAATTGGATGGGGTTTACATGGGCCCACACGTTGTGCGGGCCCCATGTGCGTGTTGTGCTCTGCTTTGCATACCTTTGACCTCTTGCGAAGTATAGGGTCCATCTGTGCTCGTTTGTTTGACCAGCAAGGTTGAGTGGTCTCCCCCTTGTTTCATTCTCGATGGATCGACCGGTAGCGGTGCTAGTGACACCTAGTGATGGAACAGGCGCTGAACCTCTTTTGGGTGAGTTTTTCTGGAGTTGGGTGGTTGCACGGTACCGACTCAGTGCTCGGTTGGCTAGTGTTGTACCATCCAGTAGGGATGGCTAGAGCAGTTCCGGGTTTACCCTCCAGCAGGGCTGGGCAGTGGGTTTCTCATTGACTTCTCAGGGTTTACCCTCTAGCAGAGACTAGGAATTGGGTCACCCGATGACTCTTTAGAGTCTACCCTCCAGCAGGGCTGGGCAGTGGCTCGCACGTCGTCTTGATTCAGGTCTACCCTCCAGCAGGGCTGGGCAGTGTGTCTTCTGTCGACTTGTTCCGGGTTTACCCTCCAGCAGGGCTGCGCAGTGGGTCACCCGTCGACTTCTCTTAGGGTCTACCCTCCAGCAGAGACTAGGCAGTGGGTCACCCGATGACCTCTTAGGGACTACCCTCCAGTAGGGCTGGGCAGTGGGTCGCTTGTCATCTAGTTCCAGGTCTACCCTCCAGCAAGGCTGGGCAGTGGGTCGCCTGTCGACGTATTCCAGGTCTACCCTCCAGCGGGGCTGGGCAGTGGGTCGCCTGATGATGTATTAAGGTCTACCCTCCAGCGGGGCTGGGCATTGGGTTGCCTAATGATATATTAGGGTTTACCCTCTAGCAGGGCTGGGCAGTGGGTCACCCGATATCTGGTTATGAATTACCCGCCAGCAGGGCTAGGCAGTGGGTCGCCCGATGATGTATTAGGGTTTACCCTCCAGTAGGGATGGACAATGGGACACGTGTTGGAATTCCAGGCTTAGTCCTTTTCTTCTAGGCTAGTCTGTGTCTTTCCTCCATGATTACCGGAGCGGGACCCTTGGTTATACAGGTCAGTGTTGTGACAACTTTGACTTTGAGAAGACCTCTCGACTGCAGGGCAGTGACGAGGTGTGGTTTGACATTCCCTATAACTCTCATGTACGAGGGGAACTTTCCCCACCGAGAGGCATTCCTGTGATGTGATCTAAAACTGTGTGGGCAAGTCAGTTCCGCCCAAAGCAGATAGTGTTGAGGTGCGGTGATTGAGCCCCTTGTCTTGTCGTTCAGGGCAGACATGCGGGATGCTGGGCATCGATGGAGTTTACTTCTGGGGCTTTTGGATACTTGTTTTCTTGGGCTCATCTATGGGACGGAGATCCCCTTACGACGTTTTTCGGGCTTCTTGACATAGAATATATGTGTATATACCTCGTACCAGTACCCACTCCTTGGGTTTTGTCTACTCTCCTTCCAGGAGAGGCAAAGATGTGCGGGGTATGCCACGTGCTTTCCGTGTCTAGCTTCTCGTGGTTGGACGAGTCTACTCTTTTGCTATAGGTAGAGAAGACTCGACGACAAGTTTATCTTCTCACCATTTCTAGCTCCTTGTGTCTGGATGATTCTACCTTCTTTTCACTTGTTGGGTTGTGTTGTACTCTCTACTGCACTCTTTGTTGGACTTTTTTACTTTTCTTGTTCGCTCTACTGCTTACCCTTTGGTACCTCCTTTGTTGCTCCCTCGAGCCTTCGGGGTATCCTACTGAGTATTTTTATACTCACCCCGGCTTGGGCTTTTCCTGCACTTGGTGTGCTCTTGCAGACGACAGACAGGTTGGTCATGAATTCAGTGGAGCATAGGAGTTCGGGAGCTTGGACCGCGTGCGGTGGTCGTAGTCAGGTTCCAGGTGGGGAACCCTTCCAGTTGTTTTTCTTTTGTTCACCTGTTGCCGGGTTGTGGCACTTTTCTGCATGGGCACGTGTTTTTTCATTTTCTTTTTCAGTTTACCTCTTGCTTTACATGTACTGTATAGAGGTCTATGCACTTTGTGGGTTATATATATAGCAGTTTCACTTTACTATACTTGTCTTTTCTTTTACTCTAAACTTTTGCATTGAGTGTGTTGCGTGTGTGTTTACAGATACTTAGGCAAAGGCCACCACGAGTTGTTGTGCCTTTGGCACTGGTCGCCAGCCCCTGGCCTATGGAGGTGGGCTTGGGGTAGTTGCGGCTTGAGCCAGGGTAGGGTCGAGTCGTGACAATGTGGTATCAGAGGTGGTTCGTTCCTTGGGACGTTTTGTGGACGTCCCTCAAAGAGGAATTGGTCGGGATTTAGGGAAACAATATTAACGTATCTCGAGAGCGGCTCTCAGGCCAGGAAGTCTAGTGATGGTGCGGCGGCTAATGTATCCATTCACCAGGACCTTGATAACTCGCTTATCGACTCGGCATGCTGAGACACTTGTTGTAGGGAAAATTGGTTTGTGCATCACATAGGATTGAGTCTTTGACTATCCTTCTTGAGTCAGCTCCCCATCATTTTTATTGGTATATACATATATTCTCATCTGACTGCGGAACTCCTTGATAATATTCAGGATGTCTCCATGAAGACATCGAGCCAAGATATCAGCTTTGGTGTGTGACGAAGACCCTGTGAGCTACGAGGCCACAGTCCAGAACCCATCATGCGAGCCCCTTTCTCTGGGTGGGCTGGTAGCGGCACCCCCACCTGTTGAGCAGCAGATAGCTTCAGCAGAGCATACGGGGCTTGAGCACAGGTTGAGTGTGCTCCATGAGTTCCAGCGGTAGAGACCGTTGAGGTTCAGTGGTGAGCCAGACCCTCAGGCAGTAGAGGTTTGGATTGAGATAATGGTTCACCTTTTCAGGCTTGTGCATATGCCGACAGATTAGAGAGTGGCTTTGGTAGCCAACCTTTTTCGTGGATCAGTTTGGCGTTGGTGGAGTCTGGTGACTCAATTTCTTGATGAGTCGTCACTATCATGGGGCGATTTTCAGTTGTTGTTCTGTGAGGAGTTTTTTCCCTCCTGCTTGCGCTCCATTCGGATTCAGGAGCTCATGTAGTTTCATCACGGAGGGATGACGGTGGCCGAGTACGCAGCTAGTTTCGCAGACCATGCATGATTTTACCTGGACTTGGTCCACGATGATAACTTCTGAGCACGGAAGTTTGAACAGGGTCTCTTCCAAGAGATTCGTGCTTTCATAGTACCCTTGGGCATTTCCACATATTCCAGGGTGCTAGAGCAGGCGCTGGTGACAGAGAGCTTCCTGTCACGTTCTAGAGTTAGTGGTGGAAACAGGCACATTGGAGCTGAGACGTCTGCCGCAGCTAGTGAACGTTGGTAAGCAGAACCTCGACGCAGGTGTATTAATGACAACTGGACTCAGGGGTGTGTTCGTACACTACAGTGGCACCAGAGGACACCATTGCAGCCCAGAGAGGGTCGGTGCTATGCATGTGATGGGCGAGGTCACTTGGCACGAGACTACTCGACCCGAGTTGCAGAGAGCCTCAGGCAGGCAGTAGGTGCACCACCACGACGGAGGTAGCGTCATGATCGGAGTAGCGCCCAGAGAGGTGGTGCTAGCAGAGGAGCAGGAGGAACTGGTAGTGAAGGACGACCTTACGAGGTCTTCCCATTACCACTAGGCGGTCCACATCTTGCTCCGGGAGCTGATAGTTGGGACCGCGGACAACCGCGAGCTTTGGATGTCTACGATCCTACAGAGCATGAGGTGATAAGAGGTATTCTCTACAACACTTCTACTTTCTACAGTATAATTGTTAGAATCTGTGTGTGGAATGGTTTTCTCCCTGCTTCTTGTTTGAGGTGTTACCAGGGTGACGCGAGGCGTCGGTGTGGCCCTGTGTCGAAAAGGTATAAGGCATGGAACCCTTCTCATTAGTCGATGGTAGCGACTCCTTCACCTTTCGAGCATGTAAGAGAGTCTCGGTTGCGAGACATCGACTGTGAATCTTGCGTGACCAGATATCCTTGGGTGCTTCACCATATGGATATTCTGAAGGAGGTAATCATCGGGCCTTGTTCCAGGTGCGGGCGGTGATTCCTGTCACGGCGTGCGACGTAAGGGTTCGGTCGGGGAGGTGAGCTACCCCCGAGAGCCTTCGGGCCATTTGAGACTATGAAAAGGGATGGCGAGGTTCCCTACCGCCCTTCCCAAACCCCAAAGGCTGGTGTGGGTGAATGACGTCTCCCTCGTGACTCACCCGAGAAGGGGTGTGCGAGCTCTTATGCACGTCATCGGCGAGGGCTGACCTCGGGTGAATGGATCAATCCTTTGGTCTGTGTGCGATGGCACAGAACTGTGCGAGGGTTCTTCTGGGTATGGGAAAGATAGGTGTGGGCTTAGTACCATGTGTTGCTCCCTAGTATTGCTTTTCGGTGACGAAAATCTTAAAGGAGGGAATGATGTAAGAACCCAGTTTTTGCTGCAAAAGACTTTGGAATATTTCTTGATGTTATTCCAGAGCAGTGCCTTCAGACGGCGTGTGATTCCGAGCCCCGGTGTGGCAGGAATTAAATTTTCAGTGCGTTCACACTGGACACACCAAATAAATGGGATAACTCCTAAACGGGGATCTGGATCAGGGATCTGAGTGTACGGATGGGTCTAGAATGGGGTTTTTACCCTAGGAACGACATAAAACATGTCGGAGCGGGATGTTTGGACCCCTCGCTCTCTTTAGGAATGTAAAACGGGTAAATTTATTTATTTATTTGTTCTTTTAATGGTGAAACTCAAGTATCTCTTAAACAGTGGCTCGTATTGGAAAACCAAGGGCACCGTTGAGTTCGGAACGTGCCGTTTACCCTAGGAGGGGTGTAAGTTCTGCGGGCGCGGGTCGTCAGTGAAAAATGGCCCCATGGGTGTTTTCGTAATTTGGAGGCCTCAGGCGTGGTTATTGCAGCTTTTTAATGGGGTCTCAGATTAAAATTCAGAGACCGTCGTTGCGCTCAGAGCGTGGTTTTTGGCCTAGGGAAGCCTTAATCCTGACCCAGCCGAAATTTCGGGTTCGAGGCTAACATGCGGGCGTTTAAGTATTTTCTACTTAAACACATCCCCCTCCCATATTCTTCCTCTCCTTCTCCCCGCAAGCATCCCCTCTTCTCCATATCTAGTGTGGACTCTCCGGCGAGGCAACTCCGGCAAGGCATCGGTGCGGTGGCGGACTCCCCGTGAAGCTCCGGGCATTGCCCAAGAGGTAGGAGTCATTTTTGCTTCATTTTATTTCCCGCACCATGTTCGTCCTAATTTTGCATTGTCTAATTACTAACAGATCTTCGATCCAAGACCATAGTTGTGTAGATCCTGTCTTGAGCTTTCTAGAATGCTATCCGGATCGAATTTTCGACCACCATATCGTTTCAGGTGGTCCTATGATGTTTTCCGGCCACGAGGCCGTTTTCCGGCCACGAGGCCGGTTTCCAGCGAGGGTGTGATGGTTGCGGTGGCAAACTCATTGGGCGGCGGCAGCGGGCGCTTCAGGCAGCGATGACGGCGGAGGTCAGTGCGGCAGTGAGCCCCTCTGGTAGGCGGGGTCCCAGGCGGCGGCGCCGGTGTAGGGCAAAGGGGAGGGGTCCGCAAGGCGCGCGGCCCTAGGCGGCGCGACCGCGACCCGTGTAATGCGGGTCGCTGCAGAAGAGAAAGACCGGCCGTGTCAACCGGTCGGTGGTGGCGGGCCGCGGCCAGCTGGCCACGGCGGGGTGAACCGGAACCGTGGCTGGGCCGCGGACCGGGCCAGTCCGTCCCAAGGGGTTTCCCCTTTGAATTTCCGACGTCCGTAACTTTCTCTAAGGATATCCGTTTTGCATGCCGTCTGCGGCAGCGCGGAGCTTGTGTCAACGAGAAATTTTGTATATGGTCTCGGGGATTTTTTATTCCAGAAACGAGGGGCCTCAGTGGCGCAACATGTACGTTGAGGGGATTGACGTCATCCTGGGGATTCTTGTTTTGGACAGCGCGGACACATCCGATGTCCGTTTTAGGCGCTGTCAGTGGCGTTGGAACCCTAGCAACAAGGCGGAGCTTTCCAGGGGGGTTTATGGCATTGAGGACAAAGTTGAGGTGTGGGCCCCATGGCCTGTCTTTTGAGCTACGAGCAGCGTTTAGAAACTTTTTCATCGGACGTCCGTTCAGGGAGTGCGAGCAGTCGATGTTGGGTGTTTTTCCGAGGGAATCGTGTTGGCGCAGTCTGCCCGTTGTAATTCCCAACGATGGTGCGGGTCCCACGAGGGTCGTTTGGGCGTTGACGGTGATTTTACATCTCTATCACTGGCCAACTGTTTTGCGCAGGTGAATAGGCTACCTTGTGTACTTTTTTGAGAGGATTGCAAAGGTGCAATCCGTTCGTTGAGTTTCTGGACCGGGATGCGGGTCCCACGTAGCACCGCTCGTGTGCGGTGCACCGGAATGCATGTTTTTCTCTGGATATCTGTTGCACTCATGTGATTATTGCTTTGGAAATGTTTTCCTGAGGGGATCACATTGGTGCGATGCGCCTGACTATTTTTGGGGCTGAGGCTCGGGATCACGGGACACCATTCGGGCGTGAGGCGGTGTTGGTGACTTTTCCGTCAGATATCCATTTGAGGCAAGTAAAGAGTCTATCTCGCATGTTTTTCCACAAGGATTACAATGGTGTAATCCATCTGGTTGTGCGGAGCCTCTTGCACGATCTTGTTAAATGTGGAAATGTGAAAGGCGCTCCAGTGGCTGTTCTTCGCGCCGTGTTTGCAGAGAACCTTTGGCGTGTGATCGCGTGCACCCCGTGTGAGTGAAGAAATGTGGTTGGACATTCCTGGGCCTTTGAGGTAGAGTTATTATGTTCACAACTTCGCGTTGACGTTGGGTGCCGTGTGCATGATAGCCTTAGGGCTGGAGACGTGGTATACTCTGGGAGTATACAAGAGCGCTTGGAGGTATGTGTGGTTTGTACCTGAGAATGTTGTGCGCTTAGATGGGGTTGATTGGGGCCACACATCGTGTGGTCCCCCATTTGCATGTCGTGCTCTGATTTGCGTACCTTTGACCTCTCACGGCGTAGAGGGTCCCTCTGTGCTCGTTTGTTTGACCAGCAGGGTTGAGTGGTCTCCCCCTAGTTTCGTTCTCGATGGATGACCGGTAGCGGTGCTAGTGACACCCAGTGATGGAACAGGTGCTGAACCTCTTTTGGGTGAGTTGTTCTAGAGTTGGGTGGTTGCGCGGTACCCACTCAGTGCTCGGTTGGATAGTTTTGTACCATCAAGTAGGGATGGATTGAGCAGTTCTGGGTTTACCCTCTAGCAGGGCTGGGCAGTGGGTTTCTCATTAACTTCTCAGGGTTTACCGTCTAGAAGAGACTAGGTAGTGGGTCAACCGAAGACTCTTTAGAGTCTACCCTCCAGTAGGGCTGGGCAGTGGGTCGCTCTTCGTCTTGATTCAGGTCTACCCTCCAGCACGGCTGGGCAGTGGGTTGCCTGTCGACTTGTTCCGGGTTTACCCTCCAGCAGGGCTGGGCAGTGGGTCACCCGTCGACTTCTCTTAGGGTCTACTCTCCAAAATAGATTGTGCAGTGGGTCACCCGATGACCTCTTAGGTTCTATCCTCCAGCAGGGCTGGGCAGTGGGTCACCCGTCATCTAGTTCCAGGTCTACCCTCCAGCAAGGCAGGGCAGTGGGTTGCCTGTCGACTTATTCAAGGTCTACCCTCCAGCGGGGCTGGGCATTGGGTCACCTGATGATGTATTATGGTCTACCCTCTAGAGGGGCTGTGCAGTGGGTCGCCTGATGATGTATTAGGGTTTACCCTCCAGCAGGGCTGGGCAGTGGGTCACTCGATATCTAGTTATGAATTACCCTCCAGCAGGGCTGGGCAGTCGGTTGCTTGATGATGTATTAGGGTTTACCCTCCAGCAGGGTTGGGCAGTGGGTCACCCGATATCTGGTTATGAATTACCGTCTAGTAGGGCTGGCCAATGGGACACCTGTTGGCATTCTAGGCTCAGTCCTTTCTTCTAAGCTAGTCTATGGCTTTCCTCTGTGATTACTGGAGCGGGACCCTTGGTTATACGGGTCAGTGCTATGACAGCTTTGACTTTGAGAAGACCTCTCGACTGTACGGCAGTGACGAGGTGTGGTTTGACTTTCCCTAGAACTCTAAAGTACGAGGGGAACTTTCCCCACTGAGACACGTTCTTGTGACGCGATCTAAAATCATTTGGGTGAGTCAGTGCCGCCCAAAGCGGATAGTGTCGAGGTGCGGTGATTGAGCCCTGTGGCTTGCCGTTTGGGGAAGACGTGTGGGATGCTGGGCATCGATAGAGTTTACTTCTGGGACGTTTGGCTACTCTTTTTCTTGGGCTGAGATATGGGATGTAGATCCCCTTACGACGTTGTTCGGGCTTCTTGACAGAGCATATATGTGTATATACCTCATACCAGTACCCACTCCTTGGTTTTTGGCTACTCTCCTTCCAGGAGAGGCGAAGACGTGCGGGGTATTCCACGTTCTTTCCGTGTCTAGCTTCTTGTAGTTGGACGAGTCTACTCTCCTACTATAGGTAGTGAAGACTCGATGAGAAGTTCATCTTCTCACCATTTCCATCTCCTTTTGTCTAGATGATTCTACCTTCTTTCCTCTTGTTGGGTTGAGCTGGACTCTCTACTGCACTCTTTGTTGGACTCCTTTACTTTTCCTGTTCGCTCTACTGCTCACCCTTCGGTACCTCCTTTTTTGCTCCCTCAAGCCTTCAGGGTATCCTACTGAGTATTTTTATACTCACCCCTACTTGGGATTTTCCCGCACTTGGTGTGCCCTTGCAGACGATGGATAGGTTGGTCGTGACTTCAGTGGAGCATAGGATTTCGGGAGCTTGGACCGCGTGCAGTGGTCGTAGTCGGGTTCCAGGTGGGGAACCCTTCTAGCTGTTTTTATATTGTTCACCTGTTGCTGGGTTATGGCACTTTTCTGGTTGGGCGCGTGTTTTGCCCTTTTATTTTCAGTTTACCTCCAACTTTACATATACTGTATAGAGGTCGATGCACTTTGTGGGTTATATATATAGCAGTTGTACATTACTCTTCTTGTCTTTTCTTTTACTCTGCACTTTTGCATTGAGTGTGCTGTGTGTGTGTGTACAGGTACTTAGGAAAAGGCCTCCCCGAGTTTTTGTGCTTTTGGCGCTGGTTGCCAGCCCCTGGACTATAGAGGCAGGTTTGGGGTATTTGCGGTTCGATCCCGGGTAAGGTCAGGTCATGACTGGAACAGATGTACCTAGGGGTAAAACCCAAAAACACTACTTTGACCTAGACTCTAACGGGAACTGGTGCATAACAACGGGACTTGAGGCACTCTTGGTTATGACACTCCTATGGGATATGCTTAGGATAAATCTCAATTCCTTTACAAACCATTATGAAGGGTTTATGAGTATATACTTCCTCAAAGAAAACATTTTTATGATTATGGATTATATCCATAAATTGTTCAATTTATGTAAAGTGTTTTACAAGTTTGGATTTATGTAATGTGATTCATTAACTAATCTAGTGTATTCCATTTTTTAGAAATGACGCCTAGTGGAAGGAATGAAAATCATATCAACACACATAATCTATGTCGGGATTTCCCTCCTACTCAAGATAATTATAGAGGATCTAGTGAAGAAATTGGTGCAGTTCAGTTTATCACCATACTGGGACAACTTACTCAGGTAATGAATAATACCCTTATCTATACGGAGCACCCTGATCCACAATGTGGATGATCAATGTTAAACTTCTTAATGAGGAAACAACCACCAAAATTAAATGGGATTAAAATCCATTAGTAGCTGAGAAATGGATAAATTATTTAGAGAAAATATTTCATGCTTTGGGGAGTAGAGAAAGGGAAAAAGTTATCATGGTAGTTTATCGCCTAATGGGAGATGAAAATAAATAGTGGTCAATGATTCAAAACACAAAGGAAGATGATGAATTATCAAATATGGAATGGAGGGAGTTTAAAGTTATTTTATTAGAAAAATACCTTCCTCGTGACCATTGAGTGGATATGGAAAGAAAATTTCTGAGTATGAGCCAAAAAGAAGGTGAGAATGTCGCAAAATTTGAGGATAACATTACAAGGTTAGTAAGGCATGCTACATATTATATACATAACCCAAGAAGTAATATTGATCGTTTCATTGATGGGTTAAAACCATTTCTTCATCGAGCATTATTCTCAAAATCCTTCTCGTCATATGAAGATATTTTCTCATGTGTTATCAAGACATAAAAGCAATTCTCTAATTCTTACGACTTTAAAGTAATGAAAGAGAAAAAGAGATCTACAGAACACTCTGTAAATGTAAATAAGGGGGAAAAGGGAAAAGTTAAATATCCATCCTATAGTAAATGTGGGAAGAAACACCCTAGTACTTTCTGAAGGGAATGAGAGTTTGTTACAAGTGTGGTGACACAGGTCACCAAGCTCGTGATTGAAAGGGGAAGAAAGAGGATGTCAATGTTGAATGCTACAATTATAGAGAAAAGGGGTATTATAAAAATGAATGTCCTATGATACAAGGAAACCTACCTCAGAAAAGGCCAATGGAGCAAGGACAAGCTTATGTGATCACTACTGCTGAGGTTGAAGTTCTAAAAGATGTGGTGATAGGCAATTTAATGGTTTCCTCAAGTTTATCCAATTATTTATTTGATTCTGTGTCATGGCATTGTTTCATATCTTCCTAGTTTTCAAAAAAAAATTGATATTTTCAATTTGACATAACAAGGGATTTTTTAGTCAAAACACCTAAGGGGAGTATCATCACACCATTGTTTTGTGAATCAGTTCCCATTAGGGAATATATATGTTCTTTATCTGTTGATCTCATCATCATAACCATGATTTAATTTGATATAATCCTCAATATGGATTGGCTTTCATACCATAATATGAAAACTTATTGTAATAAGGAGGATGTTACAATTTTCGATGATGATAAAGAGTACCTTACCTTTAGAGCAGAAACATCACCATCTGATTCTTATCTAGATCCACCCCCAGTAGCTCAACTGAATTTAATTACTGGGGAGGATGAGAATGAAATAATTATGGTTTAGGAAAAGAATGTTTAAATATAGGATGTACCTATTGTGCAAGAATATATTGATGTGTTTCTAGAGGATTTACCTGTACATCCTCTAGAATGAGAAATTGAGTTTTCTATTGATTTAACTCCTGGTTTAAGGCCCATATCGAAAACCCCTTATAAAATGGCCATTGTGCAATTAGTGGCACTAAATAAACAACTAGAGGAATTTAAAAATATGGTATTTATTCCCCCTATTTTTTCTCAATGGGGAGCCCCTATCCTTTTTATTAATAAGAAAGATATATCTATGAGGTTGTTCATTAACTACATCGAGATCAATGCTATAACAATAAAGAACAAGTATCTCCTACCTCACATTGATTATTTATTTTACCAACTTCACAGAGTTAAATATTTTTCAAAGATTGACCTTCGATCTGGATATCATCTGTTGTGTCTGAGGAAGGAAGACATTCTGAAAACAGTATTTCAAACTAGGTACGAGCATTACAATTTTACAGTAATTCCTTTTGGGATGACTAATGCAAAATCTGTTTTCATGGATCTAATGAATAGAGTTTTCAAGGAATATCTTGATGACATTTTATTGTTATTTATTGATGATATCCTGGTATACTCCAAAAGCTATGAACATGATGAAAATCACTTGCGCACCATTCCGAAAACCCTCAGATGAAATGAATTATGTGGGAAGTTTAGAAAGTGTGAATTATGGCTTCAAGAGATTTCTTTTATAGTCTATATTGTCTCCAAGGATGTAATATATGTTGATCCTTAAAATACCAAGGCAATCCAAGAAAGACCAGCACTGATGAGTATAACTGAGGTACGCAGATTTGTTGGTTTTTCAGGTTATTATCGGTGTTTTGTCCAGAATTTTGCCCAATTGGCTAACCCATTAACCAAATCACACATAAAGGGGTTAAATTTGTTTGGATAAAAGAGTGTGAAGAATGTTTTGAAGAACTAAAGAGAATATTATTCAATGCTCCTATCTAGACTCATCCATCAGGGAATGATGGGTTTGTTATTTATAGTGATGCTTTAAATAAAGGACTTGGTTGTGTCCATATGCTGGATGATAGAGTTATTGAATATGCATCACAACAGTTGAAAATTCATGAGAAAAACAATCCTACTCATGATCTTGAGTTAGAAGCTATAATATTTGCTCTGAAAATATGGAGACACTATCTCTATGGTGAAAAATGTGAGATGTATACTAATCACAAGAGTTTGAAGTATATTTTCTCACAAAAATAACATAACATGAGGCAAAGGCGATGGACTGAACTGTGCCAGGATTATGATTTCACAATACACTACCACCCGAGGAAGGAAAATAAGGTGGAAGATGCTTTGAGAAGAAAGGATCATGGAGTTTTGAACAAGATGAGACTTGAAAGGGATCCTATTTTCATGGATCCAGTGAAAATGGATATGGGAATAATCATGGAAGGTGAAACATCAACACTTTTTCAAATGGTTTCCAAACTATCTTTACTAGAAAGGATAAAAAGTTCTCAGGAAGATGATGAGGAGTTTCAAAAGAATATTAAAGCTGTAAATGATGGGAAATTGAGTGACTTCATATATGAAAATGGGATTTTGGGATTTGGGAAGAGACTTTGTGTTCCTGATATACTAGATCTAAAAATTGAATTTTTAGATGATTCTCATAGCACCAATTTCTCTATACACCCCAGTAGAACCAAGATGTATAGATTTTTTAAGGAACATTTTTCATGGGATAACATGAAGAGGGAGATTGCTGATTTTGTGTCAATATGTATGTATGGTTTGTCAACAAGTGAAAGCTAGAAGGGAACAGCCTGAAGGAGTCATGAAACATCTTCCCATACCTGATTGGAAAAGGGATAATATTACGATAGACTTTGTCATGGAACTACCAAATACTCTTAGAAGAAGTGATGCAATATGGATCATTGTTGATTGTCTTACCAATTCAGCCCGTTTTCTTGATATAAGAGAAGATTTACCACTTGAATGTTTACCAAAACTATATATTAATGAATTTTTAAGACTTTATGAAGTACCCCTATCAATTGTTTTTGATCGTGATCCTTGTTTTACATTATGATTCTAGAAAAGTCTTCAGAAAGCCCTAGATACTGAACTTCATTTGAGCACTGCCTACCACCCTCAAATAGGAGGAAAATCAGAACGGACTATTTAAACCTTAGAAGACATGTTGAATCTTTCTCACTTGAATTTCTTGGTATGTGGGATCAATATTTACCTCTAGTAGAATTTTCCTATAAAAATAGCTTCCATTAAAGTATTAATATGGAACCATATGAAGCATTATCTAGAAAGAGATGTCACACACCAACTTGTTGGGATTATATTGGTGAAATAAAACTCTTAGGCCCAGAACTTGTTGAGGAAACAATATAAAAGGTGAAGTTTATCCAAACCCTCATCCAAGAAGCCCAAATTAGGCAAAAGAGGTATGTTGATAACCAAAAGAAGGATTTGGATTTTCAAGTAAGATACCATGTTTTTTTGAAGGTATCTCCATGGAAGGGTGTTATATGTTTCATTAAGAAGGGTAAATTGAGTCCCATGTACATCAGACCTTTCTAAATTCTAGAATGAATTGGATTTGTATCTTATCCTTTGGCAATGCCTCTATGTGTCTCTGAAGTTCATGATGTGTTCCACGTATCACTGTTGATAAAATACATGCCAGAACCAAAGCATGTACTCACCTATGAGGAAAATGAACTGGGACCTGATTTTTCTTATTCAGAAGAGCCTATCAAAATTCTTGATACCAGAGAACAAGTGTTGAGAAACCGTATGACTCGTCTGGTGAATGTTCTATGGAGAAACCATAAGATGGAATATGCAACATGGGAACCTGAGGAACTTATGATGAAGAACCAAACAAATATTTTTATGCAGAAATATTCTATAAATTTTGAGGACAAAATTATTTTAAGGAGGGAATAATATAACACCCTAAGCTTCCATGGTACGTTTCCCTTTGAATAATGCAATATCATACATTGTATGCAACTTCGAGTTTCTAACACACCGCGACCAATCAAACTAGCTGTTGTAAATATTAATACCCGCTTTTGGAAATTTTATAAATCTTATCTTTCAAAATGGACTTCATTTTTGGATTCCTAATATCAAAATTATCTTAGGGTGAATTTTTGGTACTTTTCTGAAAACATTCAATTTTTTATGAATAGTGAAAAATACTAAATTTTAATTAAAAAAACTATTTTAATCGAAATAATTTATAGTGTTAAATTATAAATTTGAATGGTTTGTAAGTATAATTATATTATATTTTCATTATTTAATATAATTAAGGTCATTGGATGTAATCTCATGATTAAACTGGACATAAACAAGCGTAAATATTTTGATAGTTATTATTTTATTAAAACACGCTTTTTGTTTTGACAACCAGAATTAATTTTAAAAAAATTTCTACCACTTATGTGTTTTGAATTTGTAAAAATGGATTCCATATTCAGAATCAATAGGTCCAAATTGTGTAAATAGATAAATTTTATTTTTAGACATTATGAATATTATTTCAGTAAATATTTTATTTAACGTGGTTAAAGGGGTAAATCTAGTAAATAAGGTTGAAAAATGATATTATAATAATATTAAATTACCCTAACATGTGTAATAATCCTATTTTATGATACATGTCCGATAATGGGTATCCATGGGTTTAATTTTGGACCCCATGGAGCCACTTGGGAGTGATAATAACATTATATATTAAATAATCTAAAGTAAAGACAAAAATAACAAAAGAAAATATATTTTAGTAAAACAAATATATAAGAGATTATATAATTGATATATTTGACTATAAATAGTAATTTGAATGCTAAAAATATTTCCTACATTAGGATATTTTATTTATAATTTTTTGAAATAAAAATATATATATATATATATATATGACACAATAATGGTGCAGTATTTTCCTTATTAGTGAAACAATCAAATAAATGATATTATAAATACTAAATTAAATATAATTAGAAATCTTGGATTTTATACACAAATTTTATAGGTGACTATGACATTTTAGGGTTTATTAAATGTATTTAATTCGAAGTAATAATGTTTTTAAGACTTTAACAAAAATCAATTATTAAATAATGTCAAAATTGACATAAATGAGTTTTTAAAACAAATACCATATTATTGGTTGATATAATAATCCTAAAAATCCAAGGTTCGGCCCAAATACTTATATAATTATAGTTTTATCATTAATGAACCACTTGTGGTTCTCTTGAAAGTTTAATTTATGTTTATTAACCACATAATATGAAAACACAAAGAGGCATGGTAAATGTCAAACTATTTAACTAAGAGTTATATCTAAAAGGTAAGGTTAATACAGTGACCTAAACATGTATAAAACCTATTTGTTGAGAGGTTTTCAACCCATACCAACCTTATCCTTTATATAATTCATTTTTGAGCCATTATACACCGAAAATTATTTTATTAGAAAATAATATTTCAAGCTTTTCTGAAAGTGACCCTCACCTCTCAAATAAAAGGGCACCTCTCCTTCTCTAAGATTCACACCTTAAAATCCATTTGGATCTTCCAAAACCTGAACAAATATCCCCTAAACTGTCCTAACTTCATCCTAGAGGCCTTAATTTAGTCATAAAGCCATTATAAATAGCCCTTTTGATCAAATCAAAATGAAGAACCCAAAGAAGAGGTAAATATTTTATCACCTCTTTCAAGTTCTTTTCTTCTTCCACTTCCTCTTTCTTTTTTGTTTCCATTATAAAATAATAAATCCATAATATTGTATATACTGTTAATTTATTATAAAAATGGTACATCCATATTCATTATTCTATCCATCCTATAAATGTCAAAGTCACCAAATGTACGTACGTACGGATTACCGTCTCCACGTCGTGGTGTAGTTTCTTATTCAAAACATTCATCATTTGGACAGGTATAATATTGAGTATAAATGATGTAAATAATAAATATAACATGATAATGATTCTGTATATATGATATATCAACAAATTATATACGATTTTATTCTCAAAAAAATGATATTGTCACTCGTGCTTACGTACGGATTGCCATCTCAACGAACGTGATGAGATTCATTCCCTATCCTAATAATTCAAGAATAATTTTCATTTTATGATTAAAAATAATGTTTATGAATATAATATAATTCTTTATGTGAATAAAATACATCCTATCCATAACAAACATGACTTACATAACCAAGCATATAAAGGAAAACGAATCATTTAACTACTGAAATGTCATTAAAAAAGCAATATTAAAAGACCATATATGATATCATATTAATGTATATGGTAATTGTATAATTTAATAACAATTATTTTACCATTATAAATGATTTTAACCTACCCTTGACCAAGGAAAAGTACAAGGTAAGTGTTAATTTTACAATCTCTTCATTATCCGAGGTTGTTTTTACCTTAGTATCTACTTGGGCCTCTTTATAATCCTCATCCATGTTTCTTAAAAATGTATTCCAAAACATTTTTAGTATTTACTAGACTATCGGTTAAAGTCATTTATACCCTTGTTTGAATTTTTATAAATTTTTTTTAAAGGAATCATTTTGTTTTTTCCAAACAAGGTACCTTATGACCTTTTCAACAAAATTAAGGTAAGAATGTTTTTTTAACTTATACAGCAGGTGCGGCTATTTTCTGCTGTTATAACATCATTGAAGCTTCCATTAAAATATTATAAGAATATTTTCAAAATAAATGTTTTCTTTTATAATTATATGACTTTTAAATGATTTCAGAACAGGAGGAGATATTTCCCTAAAAAATGTTTTGATTTCGTCTATGTAAACATCCTTTGATGGATTTTGAGCTTATCTGAAGTTGATTTATTATAATACAAAACATCCATATTGTATTGGATGTTTTGTTATATGTTTTACTATGGATGTGTTATTTTTATACCATTCATGGTTTGTGGATTAAATATTGACATTTCATTTGCTAGTTTTAATACGAATGTTTATGATAGGTTTAAACCTTTTCTTACGAGGAATGCATTGGACTTAGTAAGTGATGGGTGGAGACCTATATAGCTCCTAGATTCATCAGTAGGTCTTATTAGAAAAAATAGTGTATTGGAACAAGGCCTTGAAAAAATCTTCGTTGTAGTCTTGGCACAATGCCTTGACTATGTGGTAATGAAGTCTGAAATTATGGATTCCATCATTATGAAAGTGGCTATTGATATTTCATGTGATTATTCAACAAGTTGAATATCCATGTGAATAAGTAAATGGAATTATTTGATTTTATCTTTTCTATATTATGCTGAATTTAAATTTTAAAAGGATTTTGTTTTAGTCTTACATTACCTTAAATGTTAATACATATTTATGAAAGTTTCCTCTATATTGTTATCCTTACTGAGCATCTAAGCTCACCCATTTATATGTTTTATTTTTCCCAGGATGCGAAGAATTATATTATGACTGACCTGCAGGGATAGAATAAGGGATTTGTGTGTGGCTTATGGAGACTATTTTGTTTTAGTTTTTCATTTTATAATGTAATCTAAAAGTTATGAATGTATCTAGTATTTACAAGGCTACTAAACTAATTGGTCTTTCGAGACTTGATCTTTTGTGATCATGCCATTGTTATGTAATAATGCAGTGACTCTGGGTAACTAGGGTTGAGGTGTTACAACTAAGATATAAAGACAATTTTTTGTTATAAAAAAACTAATTTCCTTTAGTAAGGATATTTTAACAAACAAAATTTTTATCCATATTAAATATTGTATTCCTAGTGTTTGGGGTAGTTTTTTGAAAATAAGATTTTATTCTTTGAAATATTCTATTTTCGGTGGGTGATATCATATCCCTCATATTTTACAAACATCTAGATAAACTATGTAATCCTACATAAAATAATTTTAACCATATATTCTTCTCAAGTATGCTATAGAATCTCATTAATCATAAACCATGTGTATTATGTCATATTGTTCATAAAAAATATTGTTTAAAAAAAACTTACCTCATCACAAAAGATAAATATATAGAAATATGCATTATTCTGATCTATATAATCCATATATATTCCTTTACATTAAAATCTAAGATTTATTAACGCTTTTTGTCAATCAAATTCAGACTATAAGATTTATCAATTATTTCCTTGATTTTGTAGTCTTTCATACTTAGTTTTATAATAAACATTTGGTATCATATAACCTTAAAAAGTAGAGAACTAAATTCTATAACATTAATACTATACATTAACTTTCTATGTAGTTTCTCAAACCCCTTAATATATCCAATATAATCACATTATATAAAAAAAATTACTTCCATCATGATTTTTTTTTGTTTCAATGACCAAGGATGTATAATTAAATTAATATTATTGTACTATAAAACTAATATTTTCTTTTCCAGTTTGAACTTTTAACCAATTTTACTATTAATATAGAATAAGAACTTGAACACCTTATTCCTATATTTTAAAGGACCAATTTTATGAATCCATCATTTTGTTTCTCCTTGGGGATTAGATGCGAAAATAGAAATATTAGAGGAATTAAAATTATAATAGTTTATTATTTTGACATATAAAAGGACACACTATCATGGTGGTAGGTGTAGCTCTACTTATGGGGAGTTATTTTAGTGTTTGGACAAGGGAAAGGGTATTTTGTGCTGACTATTTTAGAGATTGAGCATTTTGAGTCAGTCCATTGGGGATGAGGTTCACCATGGGGAGTGAAATTCCTATTGTGGTTGTGGTGGAAGGAATCTTGTCTAGGATTATTACCCTATGAGAAATGGGGAAGAGAACATGAAAGGTAATGGAAATAATGAGTTGGGTCTCTCCATAGAAAAGTATTAGTTGCAGTGAGCTAAAACGGTTAAGGGTTTTCCTCTAATCCATAGTGGGTGGTTTTGGTGGATGTATGGGTGGTTGAAAAAAATTGAAACACCATGGTGAAAAGAATGGTTGTGCTCAAAGGTGTTTGACATAGTTTTCAAAATGTTTAATTTTTTGGGGAGGAATCCATACCAAATAGAAAAAACCTCAAATATATTTTGACCAAGGGGAACAATAGGCTTAGTGTAGGTAACCACACCATTGTGGAGGCCATTCAAGAATAATTTATAAATTGAGGGTATGTATTTACATGGTTTTATTTTCAATCTCTTCTTTAAAACAAAAGATGATCCTAAAACCCTAATATAACTCTTTTATTATTTCTATTTCAGGTCTAAAATCCTTGGTTCATTGTAATTGGACACTCTTAAATAAAGGTACCCTTTCTTCTTCTCTTCTCCTTGGCCTCCTTGTTTCTTTATTAATTTTGGTTTGTTTTGGTGAATTTTCTTAGTTTTTTGGATGATATTAAAGCATTATTTTGTTTTGGTAAGGTTTTGAGGTGGTTTTCTTTATGTTTAGTTGTGGTTTTCCCTAATTCTTTTATTCTTACTCTGTGAACAACCAAAGAATTTAATCAAGGAAAGAAATTATTGAATTGTAATTCCTATGTGAAAGTGTGGGATTATAATGCTTTAATTTCATTGGGTAATAGTGTAATAAAATTAGTAATGATAATAACCAAAATCTAGGAAATATTCTCATACTTGGTCTAAATAAGTATCACCTAGGGGTAATTTACCCCTCCATGGAGCTTAAGGGTCCACCGGTATGTTGTGTTCACCTTGGGTTTAACTATCAACCACCTTCCACTTGGGATCCATGTTCACACCAAGTTTAAAAATAAAAACCATCATTTACCCAATGGTTATGTACTCCTAAGTTTTATGTATGAAAAGAAGTGTCCACTAAGGTACGTTTTCAATCTAGGATTAACTATCAAATCAAGATTCCATCTAGGGGGTGTGTTCACCCCTGGTTTAACGAACAAACCAGGAATCCACTTGGGGGGACATATTCACCCTATTTTTAACCAGAAAAAGTATCCAAATGAAACATACACATATCAACAATTCCATAAGACAAAATAAACAAACAAGGCATATGGATTCATATGAAATTTTTATTTCAAATAAATTATAAGTCCCATTAGGCCAACCTATTTCAAAGACCATTTCCACTATCAAGTCCCATTTATAATTTTCAATCTAGTTTCAAAATAATTTTTTTGATTAAAGTCAAAAAATAATATTTTAATGAAAACCTGAACCAAAATTAAAACACAATACAGAAAACCCATTCCCATTTCCATGCTAAAAAAACAATTACAATTTACCATTTTCACATTTTATTTCATTATCGAAAACAATTTATCATATCAAAAACTACTTTATCAAGGTAAACATTCATAGAAAATAAGGCCAAATTTACATTTTATAGTTTTTGTTTCAAAACAAAATAGTTACCCTACATCTATAATTATATCCACTAGATTTAAGGGTCACATCCATCTCTAAATTATGTATTATTGTGAAATTTCATTTCAAAACCAACAATTCAAATAGAGTTCCCAAATTAATTTATCATTTCCTAAGGAGTAAGACTTTTTTAATGGATCATTTTACTAAGGAAACCTTAAATTAAATCATTTAATATAAACTAGGTCAAAACACAGCAAAACTTATTATGACTACACTATGCACACACTTAGAACATAAAGAGACTATGGGTTATGTCTATGGACCACCTACCAAAGATTAATTCTTTATATTTAATTACAAGGGCCAATAACTTTTCCAAGGCCTTCTAAGTCCCCCCCAGACCCACTCAATCCCACATCATCACTTGATCTCATACTTCAAGCCTTATGGAATAAATAATAATTAATTATTTAATTTAAATCAAAGTGTCAAAATCTCCAAACAACTCCCCAAGCATCCAAAAATCGTTATTTCTCTGAGAAATGTGGTTATATACATCCTCGACACATCCAAACCTACAATGATCCCAATATCTGACTAATGAAATCAAATCCATAAATAATTTAACTCAGAATGGCTAAAAACATATGAAAAACTTAATGATGAAATACCTAGAATAATCACCAAAGAACCAAGTGCATATGGCCTCTTGGGGTACACTCATTCTAGTCTTAAAGAAATATTATTGAGAATCAGGTGATTCCACTATTATCTAAGGTAATCACTAATAAAAACCTAGGATAGAGAAATATAAATTAAAAAACAGTATTATAAGATAAATGGAGGCTAATGGAAGTGGAAATTCACCATATATCACTAGAAACAACCACAAAAACACCCAATTGTAAGGTGAAAATAAGGAGGGGAAGGGGGAGAGACCCCATGGTGTGCACTACCCAAATATGGAATAAAGGATGAGTTTTCCCCCTAAAACCAGAGGGGGGGATTGTAAAATTTCCCTTTAAAATGGTTATTGACTAGATGGTACAAATCCAACAGCTACCTGGTCATACAAAGAAAAATCCCCGTCCACTATCTATCCCATCAGTCATATGGTGGGTCATAAATGGTTTCATAGTGGCTATAGACTACTACTAGCATGCATATTAGACACCTCTTCGTTCCCTCGGGGATTCTAAAACCTCCTATATTAGCTTCTAAGCTCCATTCCACATCCAAATATCATGTATAAGTAATCTATCTCTTGGATTTGAATTCTGAATTCCATTTCAAAAAATAGACCTATCAAATAATTGAAAAATAAATTTCCCTCCAACTCTAATTTTTTTTATGGAAATTGGATTTTATAACCTCCCCAATATATAACTTCATGTACATAAGAAGTCTAGTAAAGTATCTTCCATTTTTCCAAACCTACCTTGATCATCAATTAATTTTTAAAGGGTTTTGATCCATCCTTTAATTCCCAATTCACCTTTCCTCCAATGGCCCGAAGGCCTTCATATTTTATTGATTTTGATAATCTACATTTCAAGGGGTGAGGTGGAACCCTTACAAGGTCTTTATGAGAAAGTATTACATGGCCTGTAGGCCTTATAGGAATTCATTGCCCGTAGGCGCAAACATCACATACAACCTAGACTAACTACTTGGAACTGCTCCTCCCCAGCATCTTCATCATGAAATCAGCTCTCCACCTTTTCATGGTTGTTTGACTAGGCATTCCCGTGCATGCACAGGCTTGTCCCGATGGCATGCGCCATAACCTCTCATTATTGCAATCCGTTTAGCTTCTGCTATGGTGAAATCTCCTTGCTTATCCTCCTTGTAGAGCTTGTTCCTTGTAGGTTTTCTGGTTTGCATCTGCACTTAAGGTGGCCTGAAGTCCTTGAGGTGGCCCAAAGGCCTTACTGGCCCGAAGGCCTGGGTGCCCGAAAGCCTTGAAGGAATCAGGAACAAATCGGTGGCCCGAAGGCCCAAACGGGGGAATATTCCCGGCTGCTACAGTGCCTACTACAGTTCTTGCTACAGTACTGCACAGTCACACTATAGTACCTGCTACAGTATCCGTAAATTCTTCCTCCACCTGGATTTGATCCCTGGTCGCTTAGATGCACTTACAGAGTCCTTACCAACCCGGAAATTAATTCCCAATTCACCTTTATAATGTGACATTGAACATAAAGTTATAAAATCATCGAAACATTTTTCAATGCCTATAACCACTTCTAAAAGATTGGGACAGTTCTTTCCTAATCCCATCCATATTTACACATGATTATGTCACCATCTGATTGATCACCTACCCTATGATGGTTCCCACCATATGTCCTAGATCATTAAAACAAATTCCATTTCTCTAGAACTTATTCCATTGGCATTTCCTATTATAACTCCATGCTTGTATCTTAATGACATACCAAGTTTGGTTTCAATCTTTCCATTCTCAGTCACTAGCATGGATAAAATCCCAAAACTATTACAACCCCTTATTCCTAATTCCAAAACAAAGTGGGCATGCATCTATCATCAATTAAAAAGCCTGGACATTATGTATTTTCCTTAATAATCCCCATAAAATTTCCAAAACAACCGACAATACAAACAACAATTCATATAATACATTTTTACGATCAAAACATATAATTTTAGGTAAAATTATTGGTTAGACCCCCACCCTGCTCTAACTTATCCACCCAAAATCTTCCAGTTCCAACTGTAAATGCCTTACCAAAACACTTCATCATGATTCCTTCTATCCAAGAGGCACCTTTTGATCATTAAAATACCCACACTAATGTCAATACCCAACACTCTCTATGATCTCCTCCATTGGATCTTCAATCAAATGAACCCACATCATGTTTTCTGCAAGCAGTGATACATTACCAATCCATCATGTCTGGATCATCAAAATCCATATCAATCCTAAATCCCACTGTTATAAACCACACATAATCACATTTAAAAAAACACCCATTATTGATGCATCAACTCTCAGATACACCCCTTGATCATCTGAGAACCCACACTATCACTTGTACCTGACACCCAGAGTGGTCTTCCTAATCGTCTCGTCAACTATCTGAAACTACATCATGATTTCATCAAGAACTAATGTATTAATAATCCAAAAAAACTAAAATAATTCCTATTTCATCTCTAGATAAACTTCCAAACTCAGACTCAACCCATCAAAAAAACAAAATTTAATTGAGGCCCTCATCTACTCACTTGCATCCAATTTCCATCAAAACCAACCCCTAACTAGTATCAAAAAACCAGTACCCTATCACACAAGGTCACATAACCCATGACCAATATCATGCTACCCACTATAGGATCATCGTTTTGGTCACCTCATTTGATCAAGAATGTCAACTATCATATCTCATGCCCTTTCCATCCCCAAAGATTTTGATTGGTCATGGACAACTGGTTTATACCAAAGATTTATCCAGAAGCACCAAACCACACATTATTACCATCTCCTGGGAACATTATCCTCAAGACCCCTATAATTTAAATCCAAAACAAGAATCTCCACCCTCAACCATCCACTAGTTCACTCACCACCACATGGATTTACTTAAACAACTATGGAGATGAAAATTCCATCAAGATCAAGAACTATTTACCATGTGTTGCCCCTTCCAATCCATGATCATCAACAGAGGAAACACTTTCCAAAAACGGATTCTAGATTTACTATTCTATCATGCCTGATCTACTTTGGTAACCTCCCTCTACATTGGTTAACTCATCATTTCATCAATATTTGCATTTGACCATGCTTGCAATCATCCTATCAAAACTCTTATCAATACATGGACTACTCACAGTCATCATTAATTTCTATTTCAACAACATCATGAATAGCTTGTGTTAATGAATTAAATTTCATTTAAACATAATGGTAATTTCACCCATGTCACCCCAACCACAATCCAACTGGAACTGTATACCTCATGCATGCTTATCTCTTCAGTCTCAATAGATCATAATGGGTTCATGCTCCAAACATGATTTTAAATCACACACATAATCAACAAGGCTAGGCACTTTAGTCGTCATTCCATTTTATTTTCACTTCAATAACAAGAAAAAACACCACAATTTCTTTACCTCCACAAGGCCGATGTCTTCTTCTATGATTTACCTTAAACCCATCTATGGGTGTTCTCAAATCCTAAATACCCAGATGCTTGATCCAGAACTCTTTATATGGTCTTATCATTACCATTTTTTGATCCTAAAAACATGCTCAATCCTTACCATACTCGGTACCACCTCACATTCACTTCTCATAAAATATGGTCTCATTAGGGTTATAATTCATAAAAACATGCCAAACTACCCACTATAGGGTCTCAAACCACATAACATTGTATATACTCACTCGTAGAATCCTTCCATAAATAATAACATCATATTATACTACTCATACCAATGGAACACAACCATGAGTTTTGATTAGATAGAATTTCATTCCAATCTGTATGGGAAAAATCATATAGGATGTTATTAGAAATTTAAATAACTAAACCTAAAAAATAATCACCACAAATAAGTTAATTTATGAGGTGTTGAATTTCCCTACTAATACCTCAAGTTCTTTAATTATCCCTTTCCAAAGAGATTATACCACCATCATCATTGTAGGATTCATAATACCTATTACTAGAATAAAACATACATATATAATTCATCCTAACTGAGTATAATTCCACTAAGTAATTATATGAGGAAAAAATGTATTAGTAGTTGTTAACACTAAATATCTCATCCATAGTCATTAGTGAAAAAAATAATACTATTGGAACTATATCATGTGGATCCTATGCACCTTTTATGATTCATGATATTCTTATTGCTTATGCAGGTAAAGATTCAAAGTCTAATAACTTACCCTTTTCCAATGGGGTAAGATCCAAAATCCAGACCTACTCTCTACCAACATGCCAAGATCTAGAAAATATATAAACTATAAAGCATAAATCTCAAAAATAATGTGAATCACTCTAGGTAAAAATCACATCAAACATAATAGTACAAGCCAAAATCATCAATCCCTCTCCCAAGGATTCCTAAGAATCCACTAAAAATGTGTTTGTGATACACTAGTTCAGGATCCATCACATGCTTCGACACATTCCTATATCTCTCGCCTATCAAATACAGAAATAGTAATATAAAAATAACACAATCCTTTAATGCCACTTAGTAACATCCTAGCCCCAATAAATCTATGAAGTGTAATTGGACTGAAATGTTTTGTGACCTCAGGCACACCTCCCCAAACACCAGAGGCTACCAAATTGTAATGGAGGTCTATCGGGGTACCATGGGGAGACAATACCCCATGTATCATAGTGAAAAATAATTTATAAAATAAATAATAATAATACACCTTAGATTATGGAGAAGTAATAATCAATTTTATATGAGAAAAAAAATAAAAGTTGACATATGGAATATAACATACCTCCTACTAATTTGGTCACCTATAAAGGCCAAAAGTAAAAAAAAATGAGGTTCTTCTGCTACTTTGATCCATACCTCTTCCCAGTATCCAAATATTATTTTATTTGTCCTAGTCATCCATGAAGAACCTAATATTAGGTCTCAACCAATCCTTAACATGCAACAAGTTAGGACTGCTCAGGTACCCAATTTCAATGGTGGCCTAAGCAAGGTGTGAGTACAACTTAGTGGGCCACCACAAATGGAATCCATGAAATACCCAATCCATGACATTTTTTTAAAACAATAAAGATAAAAATTTAAAATATATCCATTTAAAAATTTCAAAATTAAACAAAACCAAATGTTAACTCGGGGGTGGGGTTCACCCCAGGAACTATACATGACTTCTTCAGCAAGTGTTGGGATATCTCTGAGCATGTTACAATGATCGTGTCAACCAATTCTATAATAGGTGTAATATACCCATACCTTGTCCAAAAAAGAGACAATTCGGGGTAAAATACCCATCCTCGAGGCCCTAGAGTCCATATGAGGTCTGTGTCCACATTGGATTTAACCATCAATAAGCATCTACCTGATGTTCATGTTTACCATGGGTATAACCATCAAAACTAGCATCCACATGGGAGCCATATTCACATCATGTGTAACCATAAAAGGTATCAACCACCTAAGTTACGTTTTCACCCTAAGTTTAACCATAAAACCAATCATCCGCCCAGGGGTCGTGTTCACCCTAGTTTTATCTATCAAACCAAGTGTATACATGGGGACCGTGTTAACCCAAGGTTTGAGCATAAAATAAAACCAAAGGAAACATACACATATCAACAATTTTATAACACATAATAAACAAAAGGGTAATAAGTATTTCTTAAATATTTTCATTTCAAATAAATTCCATGCCCCATTAGTAAAAATACTTTATACAATCAAGTATTTTCTACTATTTACAATAATATTTTAAAATAAAAAATTTGACTAACATCTCAAAATACAATTTGAAATAAAACCTAAAACTAAAGTCAAAGACAATCCATCAAACCCATTCTCATTTCCATGAAAAAGAAATAATTCTAGTTTACCCTTTTCAAATTTCCCTTCAAAACAAAAAATAGTTTACCATTATAAAAACCATGTTATTGAGGTATAAATTTAAATAAAACAAGTCCAAAATTCCATTTAAAAGTTTATATTGCAAAACAAATCAATTAAACCACATATATTATCTTATAAACTTGATTTAAGGTACATATCCATTACTTAATTATTGATGGTTGTGAAATTCCATTTCACAACCATCGAGTCATATTGATTTTCCACTTAAATTTTCCTTTTCTTAAGTCCAAGACATGTTTAAGGTATCATTTAACTATGGAAACTATAAAATCAATAATTTAATTTAAATAGAGTAAAAAATGGTGAATATAGAATTAACACATCAAGCATGCACTCATAACATAAAGATAACATGGGTCAAGTCTTAGGATAACCTACCTTATAATGAAGCTTTTTATTTATTTCCAAGGCTCATTAGCTCTTCCAAGGCCCGCTGAGTCTTCATTATCTCTACTCATGTCTGGCTCATCTACGGAGCTCCAACTTCAATCTACAAACCATAAATATTTATTTATAAATAGTTATAATTACTAATTAATCTAAAACTAATTGGAATAACTGTTGAACAACTGATTGGATATCCAAATATTATTGATTCATCCTGAAACGAAGTGTCTTACATCCACACAAAAACACTAGAACCTATTCTAATCCAAAGCCCCAAAAAAACATCAATTACAAAAACAATTTAATTTCAAATGGTTAAAAATATAATAAAAATTATAATGATCACATACCAAGAAGAATCGTCAAGGAACCAAGGGTAGATGGCTTCTCAAGATTCTATCATCCTAGTCAGCATGAGAGACCCTTGAGAATTTGGTGATTCCTCATGATCTTTTGGAATCACCAATGAAAACCTAGGATAGAGAACCAAAAATTAAAATAATAGGAATAGAATAATAGTGTAGTCTAACTAAAGTAGAGACTCACCAAATATCATAGGAAATTTCCACTAAAAATAACCCAAAGAAAGGGAAAATACATAATAGATGGGGGGAGGCCTCGTGGTCCATGTTGCTAAAATATGGAAGAAAGAAGGGACTTCCACCTCAAAAACATGAGGGGAAATTTTTGAATATATATATTTAAAAATAAAATAAGTTATCTAGTAATGGGACATCATCTAGCCAATGATCCCAGGTAGAATTATTAGCCATTGTCTAGCCTACTCACTAGCTAGTGGCCTGCTCATGGTTAGCTGATGGATATAGGCTACAACCACCATTCATCCTAGCCACCTTGGACCTCTCCTGGTGCATCTCAAACCCCTATGAATAGATTTGGAGCTAGATTTCATGTTTTTAAACACCTATTTTATTTACCCGACACTTGAAATTATATTCTGAATTTTATTTTAAATTATGGCTCATCCAGTAAATGTATACTCAAATTTCCTCTAAATATAAATGCCCATATAGACATGGAGCTTTACATTAGATATTAATTTGATGATATTGATTTTGGATTGGATGGTCCAAGTTATGATTTTGGATTTTGGATTTTTAGGATTATTTTATTGGTTGATTAATTAATATTAACAGTTAGTATTTTCTAATATTATTATTGTTTTATGCTAGGTTAATGGTTGTTTGATAGTTATTTGTTTTAGTTTCTGACTACCTACTTCAATTATCTTATTTACTATGATTTAAAATTTCTTTAGGTATTTTATGGTGATTCTTAGAATACAAAAAAATTATAAAATGGTAAATGAAACACAAGTAAAATCATGTTATGGTTTTTGATATTCGTAATTTGGAATAACAAAACCTATGGGATGGTTAAAAGGAACCTCAATGGAGTGGGTAATGGAAATCTAGAATTGTAACGTGAATAATAGAATCATTTTAGCTCGAAATGAAATAAATTGATTAAACCAAGATTTTATAATATGTTTAATAATTAATGAATTTTAATTTCTATTTTACTAATTGAATTGGTTTGTGATGGATTTTGGTTCTTGAATGATTGTGTGAAATATACTTTCCTAGGCCTTAGTTATGTAAACCAAGTGTCTTGTATGATGATAGTTGAAGTTGATCCTAAGTCTAGGTATTTTCATCTAGTGTAGTTGAGTGTTATATATATATTTATACTCTATGATTTCATATGCTCCCCCACTTAAGACAAGAAGGTAGATGATGCCCAAATGTTTTGGGTATGGGTGTTTTCCCTAACATCTAGGTTATTTCCCTAGATCCAACTAGTTTATAACTTTATTACATTTTTTCAATATTAATGAAGTTTTCTTATCACGTTATTATTGTTCTTATGTATTAAATATTTATGATATAACTTCCTAATAATATATATTACAATGAAAGTTTATATCAGTTCCCCACTAGAATGAGAACCTAGAGGTTCCATGATAGTGTTATTGAATAATGTTATGTTGAAGGATGATATTATCTAATGGGGCATAGATGATATAGGCTATCAAGGGTAGAAGTCTTAGAAGACATTGATACACCTTCTCATGGTGTTCTCCCTTGGTAATCTCTAAGATATGAGGTTATGAAAATAAACCCATTAATAGGAAATCCACATTTCTATGTGTCATTGGATATTCTTGTATGAGGATGCATGTATTGATCCTTTTAATTTAATGTTATCATTAATTGATATCATAACTTATGTACTTTTATGTATTAAATAAAATAGTTATGAAATATGTATGTAAAAATGTAGGATATGTTGGGTGAAACAAGGCTGATATTGAATTAATAGATAATGTAAGAAATGATTTATCCCTTCTATCTCTTGGAAAAAGTTTATATCTCAAACCCTTTTATGGGAAATTAACAACTTTCATAAATATATGGCCTTGGTTTTTAGTGTATGAGTTAAATTACAATAATTTAAAGAAAGATACATCCATCATATAGGTTGATGGCCCTGGATTAAAAATTTCTTGATTTAAGATATCATGATAAAAGGATTATATTATATGGTAATTGTTTCTAGGAGGTTGGATATTTTTGTGACATTACCTTATTTATCTATGGGAGCCTTAGAATGTTTATAAACACTAACCTTATAATTTAGGAACCTATGACTAATGCTAATAAGAAAGAGTCCTAGAGGGTCACACACTTAGTGTATCTTCAATATCAATTAAATTTATGTAATGAATTTTACAAGTTATAATAAATGATATTTTTTCATTTTGTTTGATCACCATAATTTAATCATAGGTTATTTGAAAGAATGAGTGAGTTAAATAATAAAAATAAATATTGTATTAAAATTTTTGTAGATATAATAATTATTATATATATCATAGAATAATGTAGTGATATTTATTTATTAAATAGTCACTAGTTGAGATTCGATAAATATTGGCTTGGTAAAGAGGTAAAAGATTAACATTCAAGTTAGAAATGGAATAAGTGATATTTATTTATATTAATAATAAAATTCACATGTCAAGTGTTTAATAATATTTTTATAATTATTAATGCACATTGGTTCAACTAAGAATATTAAATATGGTTAAGGTATTTTGGGTGATTTACTATCCCTAAACCTATTATAAAAAATATCTAATTATATCACATTCCATAACCCAATTTTGTTGTGCATAGTGGATAGAGAGTGATCTAGAGTTCAAGAATAGTCTCTCTCTTCCTCCACTCTCAATCCTTTTAGAGAGCACCAATATTTATACCACCTTTGAGAATAATAGTTTTGTGATCAACCAAAACCAATGAAAGTGATTAAAATATTCCTTGCTAGCGCATATCGATTCCACTACGATGTTCAAAGATTGTAGTGTCCCAATGTGAACACAAGTTTTCCTAGTGATTCATGTATCTGATAAAATACATGGAGATGGAAATGTGATTCAATTATTAGGACACATGAATTTCATCCTAAGTGCACACCATGTACCTTGAACACATTTTTTGTAGGTAACATTACCAGTTGTAAGGCATGTGTTTCTAATATGGGAAATGAAAATTCAAATCATGTAATGTACTATATTCCATGTAGTCTACTATAGAAAATGTGTCTAGTTTTTTATCGATAAAAATTAAATCTATATTCAAACCTATTAAAATGTGTTACATGTGTTATTTATTTGACAAAGTACACTACATGTCATAGGATTAATATTTATATGTTAAATCTATTCCATATTAAAATTTTGGATAAGCACATGAAGTTTCCTCCAAGTACACTTGTGACATTTATTAATTTTAAATAATATTAATTTTATTTAAAATTGTAGGTGAATGTAAGTTTAGGATTCTTGGATGGATTTAAAATAAATAGAATTAATTGGGTTAATTTGTGGTGAATTATGATAATTAAAGAATGAATTGAATTAATTAATAAAAATATTAAAAAGGTAATGACTCATGCTTTGACATGTAGGACTTTGGAATATTATAAAAATATTTATGAAGTCCGGTGTTGAGTCGTCAAGGGATTTTGGGGCCTAGAGAGCCTCGGAGTTGTGGTTTTAAAAATATTAAAGATATTTTGTCATGCGCATGAAGATTCTATTGAAATGTGGAATAAATCCCAATCTCAGCCTCAGATTGGAATTATGAGACAATGGTTGAGCTCAGAACGTCATGTTTACCCTAAGCATGATATAAAGTATTATGTGTTGGGTGCGTGAGAGAGGGTGAGTTGGAGGGGCGTTGTGTGGTGCGATTGTTAGTTAAATGAAAATTTAATTAATCAATCTAACCTAAATCCCCCATCTCATGTTGGTTCACAGTAAATAAAGAGGAGATGAGCCACTCTTTTCCCCTTTGATGACAAATGAAACCTAAGATGAATCGGAGTGAAAAAATGTTGTCGATCTCTGTTCTTGGTGCTGATCGTCATCAGATGGAGGAGAGGCATGATCTCAGTGTCTTTCTACACCTGAAGCTTCATTGTTTCGCCATTTAGGTAGAAGTATCTGAGTTTTGTACCTGATCCCCTTCGTTATGAATTTCTTTTAAGGTTGTAGTTCTATATTATAAATGATAGATATCCCTCATATGTCGATCTGAGGGTTTCTGGGAGAACTGAGTTAATTGAGGAAATCTCATGGTAATTATCATCTAGAATTACCATCTACACGACTTGTAGACTAGTGGGACATTTTTTTTAGTTTCTATTTGTGTAAGATTACATGTTTGGACTATATGTCGTGTACCGGAATTACACCCCATGTAGTGACCCCATATAATATGTCCAGAGAACATGACCAGGGTAGAGGTGTAACAGTACATGGCCATGTAAAACTGCATTGTAAAAGTACAAGGGAATAGGGTGACAGGCATGGGAACATGCAAGCTACATGTCCAAGTGTTTGTTCAGCTTGAGCATGCCATGTATCCAGTGGTACATTTCATGTGTGTGAAATGAACTATCGGGACATGTGGAGGAAGAACATGGCCAAAGACTTGGTGAATTGGGACACACCATGTATGGTATGTACACATCATGTATGCCTACATGGTCAAGAAAAAACAAGTTAATGGGATATAAATCCAGGTGAATGGGTGATTCCACACGTCGTGTGGGATCCCGTGCACACCATATAATTTCTTAGGTATCTTCTTTAGATATTCTCACTTGATTAAATACTTCGCTAGAACTCATATTCAGGTTTTTTAGTTGCCTATCCTGATAATTTTTCCATGTATAACATGATGGTGGCCTTTTTTTTACCTGTGAGAGACAATGCAGAATGGTTTGAGCATGAAGTGGTAGTAGCGGTGCTTATCCTTGGGCAGTGATCGAGTTGGATCAATGGGTTGACGTTGGGGTTGGTACACTTTCCTTTTACCTTTTTATGTGGTTCTCCTGGACTCTTTAGTTTTGTAGAGCAGTTTTTCCTTATTGTTTTAGGGAATGGGTCTCTTACCCATGGTTGTTTTATGATGCGAGATATGATAAGTGTTACTCTAATTTCTATGGAACTTGACTGATGTTATAGACCAGTCTGGTTCTGAGAGAGAGACACAGGGACCGGTACTCCCATGTGGAATTAGGGAACAGTTTTCCCTTACCACTCTACTTGGGTAGAGGCAGGACTCCCCACATCGTTGGTGTGGGTTCTCTATCAACATGGTAGTTATTATGGGGTCGATACACCCCTGTCAGTCCTGGGAACAGGTTCTTTATATTATTCATTTAGTTTGAGATACTTCTCCCCTATTGTACCAGGGTTTAGTCCCTCCATACTCATTGTTCAGATAGAATAGTTACTCCCCTATTGGGCTAGGGTGTAGGTCCTCTATCTTTGGAGTTTGTACTCCCTGCTATACCAGGTCACGAGTCCTCAATAAATGTTATGCATATAGAGTGGTTACTCTTCTATCATGTTAGGGTGTGGGTCCTATATATTTATGATCATAACTCCCCAAATTATTTAGAGTTTGGATCCCCATATATGTTCATTTACCAAATTTGGTACTCCTATCTTACACAAGGGAGCGAGTCCTCTAGCCTGGGGTTGATACTCCAATATCATATCATGGTGCAGGTCCCCGATATTGATCATGATGGTAGAGTGTTACTCCCTTATCATACCAAGTTGTGGATCCTCTAGCTATATAATGGTACACCCCTATTGCACTAGGGTATAATTCCTCACCTATGGAGTAGTACTCTTCCATATTTGATTATCAGTGGGGAGAAGGTCCTCTTTTGAAGTTAGATCTCCCTCAACTGTTGATTAAAGTTATAAGGAGTGGACCCCTCCACTAGTTCATGTAGTACATATTTAAGAGTTAGTTCTTCCTCACAGTATGGAGGTGTGGTCCACTCCATACAGAAGTGATAAAGGTTTTGTGGGTTAATTAGAAGCTAGTAATCTCTCGAATGTAGGGTAGTGGTGAGGTATGTGTTCATATATTATCTCTCATTAGAGAGGATATATGTGGTTCATAGTATAGAGTAGGGATCACTAAATTAGGTGTATTTCAAGGGGTGGTCCTCTCTACTTGGGTTTCTTTAACTTGCGATTGGCGTGAGGTGGTGATGACAGGACCTATGGTGTATAACACTAGAGTTTTACCTATTGATTTTCCCGATGAAGGGTGTCCTCTCAGATATACCATCAAGAATGGTAGAGATGTTACTAATGGATTTTATATCTTATTTAGGTTCTATCTAGGATGGTTTATCTCAAAGAGTGTGTTCTCATGGTTTTGTTTTACTTTTAGATCCTTAGGTAGAATCCTTTAGCTGGAAATGAGGTTAGAACATCAAGAGATATAGATTTGGAGATGAATATATCTAGGTTTTTCTAGGATTACATATACTTTTGTCACGTATCTGGATTAACACCCCTTATGGACAGATCATACTAGTTAGGATTAGCTGAGGATGGTTCCAGATGGTGTTTCTATCTTTATTGGGCTAGGTTTAGTGAGTTGTTTCCTTTTAGTTTGTTTCTTTTTATTTTGGTTTTTGTGTTTCCTACTAATTTTTGTTATACTCAACCCTACATAAGATTTTACCAAACATTATTCATCCAATATAGACCATTGTCCTTTTTATGGAGTCCTCAGAGGACCTGAGGTAGGTAGAGATTAGTGATCTAGATTGACCAAGGGGTTTACTAGAGTTTTTTTGATAATATTTCAGACAGTTTCATCTGATAGTGATCCCAACCTTCTATGTACGATGGATGATTTTAGAGGTTTTTCGTGGGTTTTTTTCTCTTTTACAATTTTGTTTCTTATATTGTACTCCGGTTTTAGGTAGATTTATGCATGAATTCTATTTTCTAACTTTTTATATATCTACATTGTTGTATGGAGGTGTTTGTGGGTGCATTCATACAGGTAATTTATGAAAAGACCTCTAATAAGTCTGATATGCCTACTCGACACTAGTCTTCATACCCTTGCCTATTGGAGTTCAGGTCATGAAAAAGTGGTATCAGAGTTTCTTTCCACTTTGGTACTGCAGTTTCATGAGCTTGGTTTGGGATGGATAGTAACAGTGTTTGGGTGTTTTTATTTTGGCTCTCAGGATATAGGTTCTAGTGTTGGTGCGAAATACAACATATAAATTCACCAAGACTCTGATAACATTATTTTCAACATGGTACATTAGGACACTAGTCATAGGGAAATAATGTCTCATGAATCATATATAACTGGGTTGTTGTTTCCTTTCCCTTATGAAGTCATCTCCTCAGATATACTCTTTTAACATGGTGCATCTTGATTCTATTTTATACATCCACCATGAAGATATCCAATTAGGGTTCCATAGTTTTATTTTTGTGATGATCCACCCAATGATGAGGCTTTAGTGAAGGGCCCTGGTTTTGAGGAGGTACCTCCGGGCGGTCTTTCAGTCGATCCACAACCATTGATTAACTATTTTTGTTGGAATTTCTAGTTGAGGATGTGTGTAGGCTTAGTGTACTACATGGGTTATAAATTCAGTGATATCTTAGGTATTGGGGTGGTCTAGACCCCTTGGTAGATTATGACTAGATCGAGGCAGTAACTTGTGTTTTCCACCTTGTGAGGAAACCTCCTGATCAGATAATATTCCTAATGAAAAGAATTCTATAGGTTTCAGTTGGGAGATGGTGGATTCTAGTGATGAAAACCCATGAAGAGGTGAAAATCACTTAGATAGAGTTTTAGTGTCTATTTAGGGAAGAGTCTTACCTAGACACATTGAGAATAGTTTATATCCAAGATATTTTGCTGCTTCAGCATGGTAGCATGACCAGAGAAGAGTATTCATCAAGGTTTACAAACCTATCTTCATACAACATGGATATGGTTTGAGAAAATTTATTCAGAGTTTATACCTTTTTGTAGGGAATCCATAGATAAGTACATACATGTTTTGTTTCATTACGCCTTCCCACTAATGCGGGGATACTAGAGCGAGATCTGGTAGTCAAGAGCTTCCTGGTGAACTGACGAATTAATTTGGTTTGCAATGGAGGTCATGAGGTTGAGGAATCTATAGTTGTTGGTAGACAATAGATGACTAGATCATGGAATAAGAGGCATACCTAATCCTAGTCTTAGGCACATGGTCTTGTAGTGCAGGAGCCGCGCTGGAGATTAGGTCAACCGTAGGAGAGACGTTGTTACACATGCGATGGTTGGGGACATATTTCTAGAGATTCTCTAACCCACCATGCTTCTAATATGGATACATTCAATAGAACACCATGGAAGATATATAATTTGGATCAAGGAGTAATTTAATATTGAATATGTGTTGGATGAGTGGGTATAGCAACAGGATATGGAAGTCGGTTTGAGGTGTTCCCACCACCACCCCCAGGTGGTCTACACTAGGATCAAGGATCTAGATGATGAGGGTGAGGACAACTACAGGTTATAGAGTCCTTTGACCCAGATGATCCAAGGTTGAATAGATGTATGATTTGTGCCATATATCCTTTCTTTAGTATTAATTTATCTGACCTATTGTGAGGTAATCGTTTCTTTCTGCTTTATGCTTGAGGTTTGTTCTAGGTAACACAGGGCATTGGTGTAACCCTATGTTGGAGTTTTTAAACCTTTATTCAAATGAACAAGTAATAGGGGTCCTTCTCCTACTAGTAAATGTTTTTGATAAATGATTAAAACCATGAAGGTATTTCAATGCTTCCCATAGAGGATAGTATTAAGGTGTGCAGGATGAGTATCTCTAACTTCTGTGTTCGGGGCCTGGTGATTCCTTAGGGGTTTGTAGACAGAGGGTCTTGTAAGAACTAGTGTAATAATTGGGGTATCCCTTTGTTGTTCGTTAGCACCCTCATTTTCATAGCATTGGATTTCTACGTAATATTCTCAAGGGGATGTGGTGAGGTTTGGCATGGATTTGGACTCATGAGTAAAAGGATTATTTTTATAATGAGGCATGTTTTTAAGATGTGATTTAAATAATATGGATGAGTAAGTGCCTCATAAAGTGAATAATTTCAAGGTTTGGTGGATTGGTTTCTTAGACTTTTGAGGTCTTTTTGATGTTGTGTGATGGTGTGTCAAATATGTTCTTGTCATTTCTAATGAAGTTTTTCATCTTGAACATTATTCTTAGTGGCCCTGTTGGAGGGTTATCCTTGCTTATAACCATTCCATAGTGGAAGGGTTAGACCCTATGAAGTTTCCATAGTGCAGATTGATTGTTTTTCTGTCCATACATAGTTGGGATGACACTAGTGCGTGTAGCAGTGTATATTATGTGTGAGAAATGTTAAAGCTGGAGGTTTGCAAAATAAGGGTGTTATAAGACCCAATGCTTACAATTGGGTATGATTTATTTTATTATTTGTTACCATTGTTTTCTAGGTGTTACCTTGAATGAAATATTCTTGAAAAGTTCATAGTGTAGTTCATCCATGGGTGGATGTGAACTATGGATTACATCAGTTTCTGCATCAGGTTAGCGAGATGGTGTACCAATATATCCAATGACCGCATATGGACTGTGGTGCTTGGTGTTTTCCACTTGACGCATTTAAGGAGACATGTTACTTATTGTTGCACAATGTTGACTTAGTTGGTGCTAGATGGGGTTCTTGTTTCTCCATGATGGTTCCTCTGAGTACGTGCTTGTAAGAATCATTGGAACCCTTTGAGAGCTTGTTGGCATGGGATTTCTAGTAGAGAGACCAGTTTCTTTCCCATGTGATTAGGATTGTGATTTTTGTGGAAGAAAATCCTTAATATGGGGAGAATTTAATGAAACATGTTTTTTACTTTTAGGACTTTGGAATATTCTAAAAATATTTCTAAAGCCAGGTGCTAAGTCGATGTGGGATTCGGGGACCTGAATAGCCTCAATGCGGTGGTTTAAATAATATTAAATATATTTTTCACCCACTCATAGTTTCTCTTGAAATGTGGAATAACTCCCAATAAAAGTATCATATAATAATTTTGAGACATCATTTGATCTTATAATTTCATGTTTACCCAAGCCATGATATAATGTTTTTCGCATCAGGTGCATGAGTGAGGCCAGGTTGGTGGGACATTGTGCGGTGATATTATTAATAAAATGAAAATATAATTAATAAATATAACCTAAATCCCCCATCATGTTGGTTCACATGACAAAAGGATGAGATGCTCCCCTCCCTTTCCTTTGGTAATAGATGAAAAAAATGAATCAGAGTGACAAGGTGTTTCTGATCGTTGTTCTTGGTGCTGATTATCATCAGGACGAGGAGAAACACAGTGCAGATGTCATTATACACTAGAAGATTCATTGTTTCTCTATAAAGAAGTGAGGATTTGAGTTTTTTCTCTATCCCCTTCATTATTCATTTTTTATTTTTTAGAGTCCTATTATGAATGCAGGACATCCCACATAGGTAGATCCATAGGTTTCCAAGATACTCAGGTGGAATCAGTTGAATCTCAAGGTAATTATCATCTATAATTATTGTCTATATGTTCTATAGACCATTGAAACACAATGTGTGTTCTTCCTATTTAGGGTAGATGAATTTTGGTGACTACACACTGTGTACTAGGGTTACACACCATGTAGTGACCCCATGTCGTGTGGTCATTGGACATGGCCGAGGTAGCCATGTATCAATACATGTTCATGTAAAACTACACTACCAAAGTACACAAACATGATGTTATGGACATGATAATGGGAAAGCTACATGGGTAAGTGGTTGTTTATCCTTGACATGTCATGTACCCAGTCGAACACACTGTTTGTGTGACATGGACAACTGAGATTTGTGAAGGAAGGACATGGCTCAGGGCCTGGTGAAGTGGGACATGCAATGTATGGGTTTTACATGTCATGTACTCCTATATTGACAAGCCAATCCATGTGAACAGGAGACACAACTAGGTTAATGGGTGATTCCACACACTATGTGGGCTCCAGTTCACACCATGAAATTTATAGTAGATCTTCTTGAGATCTTCTGCCTTGCATATCTCCTTCTCTATAACTCGGATTCAATATTTTGATTAGCCTATCCTTAGTATCTTTCTACGTAGAATATGATGTTAGACTTCATTTTTACCGGTGAGATACTATGTGGAATCTTTCAAGAATGATATGGAATTAGTGATGCTTAATCTTGGGTAGTGATCTAGGTAGATCACGGGGTTTACATCAGCGTCAGTACCGTTTCCTTTTACCTTTGGGTATGGGTCCCCTAGACTCTTTAGGCTGTTAAAGCGGTGATCCCATATTGTTTCATGGTGTGGGTCCCTTACCCATGGAAATTTTATGATGTGAGGTATGATAAGTGTGACACTACTTTCAGTAGAACTTGACCGATGAAGTGTATTTGTGTGGTTCTTAGAGAGAGACACTAGGACTGGTTTTACCCTATAGTATCAGGGTGTGAGTTTCCCTTACCTATCAAATTTGGTAGAGACGGGACTCCCCGTGTCATGGGCGTGGGTTCTCTACCCACATGGTAGTTCTTCTAGGATTAGTACTCATATATTGAACTAGGGTGTGGGTTCCTTGTATCATTTTCTTTGTTGGAGAGAGTGTTCCTATGTCATACCAGGGTGTTGGACCTCCATACTCATTTCCAAGATACAGTAGTTACTCCCCAGTTGGACTAGGGTGTAGGTACTATATCCGTGGAGTTTTTACTCCCCTGCTATACCAGAGAGTGAGTCCTCCATAAATGGAATGCTAATAGATTGGTTACTCCTCTATTATGTTAGGGTTTGATAAAATATCTTTGGGTTTATAACTCCCCTATAATTTTAGTATGCAGGTAATCCATACATATTTTTTATACATAGTTGGTACTTTCTTGTATTACCAGGGATTGGTTTCTCTTTCCCATGGTCAGTATTCCCTTATCGTGTTAGGGTGTGGGTACCTCATATTAATAATACTGGTAGAGTGGTACTACTCTATCATACTAGGGTGTGGATCCTTACCTACAGATTTATACTCCTCTATCTTTGAGTAACAATGAGGATTGGGTCCCCTTTTGGAGTTAGAGCTCCCTCTGCTATTGAGTACAATTAAGAAGAGTGTACCCCTCCACTAGTTTGTGTTGTACCTGGTAAGGAGTTATTACTCCCTCTATGAACTAAGGTTAATTAAACTTCATGCAGGAGTGATAGAGATTTTTTAAGTTGGTTATGAGCTAGTAATACCTTTACTCTGGGGTAGTGGTACGGTGAAGGTCCCTCAAATCAATTTCATTACAGATGATGTAGAAGGTGAATAGTCTAGAAAATTTCTCCCTCAACTGGATGTAGTATGAAAGGAGGGACTCTCCACTTAGGTTTTTTTATCTTTCTCTAGTTACAAGGTTTAGATGATATGACCTCTAGTGTTGGGCACTAGATTTTGACCTAGTGAGTTTCTTGATAAAGCATCTCATCTCAGTTTCACCATCAAGAATGGTAGAGATGTTTCATATAGAGTTAATCTCTTAGAATGTTTCCATCGAGGATGTTTGATCTTATTGAGTGTGTTCTCCTAGTTTTGCTTTAAATTTAGATCCTTGGGTAGAATCATGTAGCTAGATATGCAGAAGGAACCTCATGAGACTTGGATTCTGAGATGAGTATATCTAGGTGATTATATGATTCCTTGTGGTGTTGTCACATGTTTGGGTTTACACCCCTTGTGGAATGAGCTTACTAGACATGTGTATCCGAGGATGGTTGGAGATGGATTTTCTATCTTGATTGGGTTCCCTCTGGCTAGGTTGAGCAGATTGTTTCTTTTCAGTCTCTCTTTTTTTCCTTTGGCGTTTTGGGGTGCCTAATGAGAATCATTATACTCACCTTGGCATGATATTTTCCCTCATGTGTTATTTATTTTTCAAACCAATGTCCTTTCGATGGAGGACCTAAGGGGCTTGTGGTAGGAGGAGCTTAATGATATAGGCCAAATGAGGTGTTTATTGGAGTTGGGTTGAGGAGCTTTACTATAGTTACATTTGTCACTGATCCCATCCTTATTAATAGGTTAGAAGACTTTATAGTTTTTGATAGGTGTGTTTCTTTAATTTTATGATTTTAGTACATCTATTATAGTATGCTTTGGGATATATGTATCCATGTATTCTAGTTTCCGTATTTTTATATCTCTATACTATTGCATAGAGGTGTTCGTTGGTGCGTGTGTACAATTATATTAGGCAAAGGCCTCCCATATGTGTGATATGCCTACTCGATGCTAGTCGCTAGCACCTGGATTATTGGAGGTGGGACTGGTGAGTTACGACCTGGACCCTATTAAATTGGCTCATGATAGAAAATATATGCATGTTTAATGTTTTTTCGATGACTATGATGTTATAAATATTGTTTATATGTGTTTGGTTTCATTTAATTTATTATGACTAAATTAAAATGATTCCCTATGATTAATTCGTCCTCTCTATTATGTAAGGGTATGTCGGCACTCGATTTCTTTTATATAAGATCTGTTTATCCAATCAATTGGATCCCCTCACCTATGAATGATCTAAAACTTTATGTAAGGATAGATATCCTAGTTGAGAGGAAGCAATATGAGTTAAAGAGCTATGGTGAAACCAATCAAGGTGATACGTAGGATCCAAGTTGGAATGATAGAACATGAACTAACCTATAGTTCAAGGTGTTTTCCCATCGAGTTGAGGGTTAATTTATCATCTGATAGATAAAGTAACCATTATATAATCTCATGATCATTACAATTATGTTTTATTTTGATCAGTTTCATGGTCAATTATTTATTTTTGTGGATTTTGTGTGATAACGTAATAAATGAATTAATATTTATGAAAGGTGGAATAAAAGTGATCCAAATTATTTTTAAATGCTTCATCATACATGGATAATCACTTAAGATAAATCCACTTAATATTAATAAGCCATATTAAAAGATAAAATTATAGTTACATATAAGGATAAAAACCCCTCAACAAAAATATTAAATTGTTATATCCTTCCACTATTTTAATAATAATTGACCTCATAGTTAAAAGTGATTGACCATACCAATTTTGGATACATTCAATTATCATTGAAATTTTAGTTTTATTTTTTGGGTTGTCTTAACTTGGTTCACATAAAAGGATGACTTTCCCAAAAGGTCTTAGTATATTAAATTAGAAAGTGTTGATGAAATATTTAAATGAGATTTTTGGATCAGGGAGTCCACTGAATGGAATATGGAACTCTAAGTTAATGTATTTGAAAATTCACTCCTTCCTAGAACACTTCTAAAATATTTTCAAACCCAATTATAGGTTATTAGAATGGGAATATAGATCCTTACCATAATAATATCTAAGAAAAAAGATATTTCAAAATTAATGGTGATGACTGTTGAGTTTTAGAAAATAGTTGGATGTTAATAGAATTTAATTAAATTTTAAGTTTATTAATTTGTTTTTGTAATAGAAACAAGTATTAATTATATGATATCAATTTGTTTAAATGGAAAAAAATTTCTTCTATAATATCATTATGATCCATACTTTAAAAGGTTAACCTTCTCATCAGTGGGAATTTCTAGGGATGGTATTGGTGATTACGTGCTATACTATGCCACGAAAAGAAATTTTTCATGCTAGAAACCCCACTAAATGAGTTTATTTCCAAAGAGGATAATTATAAAGAAGTATCTCTCTATTGGAAGTATGTGTAAATTTTTATATATGTCCAATGTTTCATGTTATCCACAATGTTCAATGAGATTTTAAAGGAGTATGAGGATATGGTTGTGCGTAGAATTTTTCAACACATTAAGGATATCTATCAATAGAAGGTGAGATCTTAGAGATATGAGATCTCCAATTAACTATTCACATGAAATATTGGAGGGTCAGTGATTTCTAGGGAATATGCAGCCAATATGATTTTCTAGATTGAGAATTTGGATATCATGGGTTTTAAGATCCCTAATGATCTGTGAGTAGTTCTCATTATTTCCTCACTACATAAAAACACATCTAGTTTTATTATGAACTATAATATGAGAAATACCGAGAAGACACTTTAAAAACTTCTTACACTTGTTTTCCAAGTTGATAAATACACGGTTTGTGACAAACCTATATTACTTATGGTGAATAAGAAGAGTAAAAACCAGAAAAATGGGTCGAATACACATTATAATTCCAAGGCTTTGAGGAACCATCCTTACAAGAAGAAGAATACCCAAAGCAAAGTAAAGGGACGGGGTGTGGTATGTTTTCGATGTGGAAAATAGGGCCATTGTAATGGAAATTTCACCTAGCCAAATAATAAAGGGGAAGCTTCTAGTGTGTTTGTTATTGAGTATAATCTTTTCAGATCAAAAAGTTGGGTATTATATACTACCTATGGTGCTCACATCTTAATCCAAATATAGAAACCAAGTAAATATTTTAATATTAGCATATATGAGGTTGATCTATGTGATACCAATGGAGTATGTTTGGCTTCCCCCATCCATTAGATACTACCAACTCACACTGCAAACATGAATGATTTTATATTTAAATAATTTTTATTATATTCCTAGTGTTATCAAAAACATTATTTATATTTATTGTTAAGATGTGGATGGATTTATTTTGAAATTTAGAAATAAGGGTTTCTATTTTATAAAGATATCATATGTTATGGTATATAAAATTTTAATAATGGTATTTATATATTAAATTATGAAAAAATATATTTTAAATCGATAACAAAATAAAGACACACGACTCATATAAACCCTAATTATGGTATCACAATCTTAGTCATATAATTGAGAAGTTTCTAAAAATGTCAATCAATGTGGTGACTTAGACTCTTTTATGACTAAACCACTAAAATGCATCATGATTGTATACAAGGTAAGATTATCAAACCCCCACTCAGAGGCCAAGGTTAAAGGGCCATATAGCTTCAAGATTTAGTGCAGATTGATGTGTGAGGACCTTTTAAAGCAAAAGATAGAGGTGGATTCTTGTAATTTATTACTGTTATTGATGACTTAATATGGTATGTTTATATTTACATAATGAGGTATAATTATTAATGATTTGATAAATTCAAAGTGTTCAAGAATGAAGTTGATAATAAACTTGGTATGAAGATAAAGAAAATTTGATCAGATTTAGGTGGTGAATATATTAACCAATAATTTATCAAATTCTTACGAGTGTGTGATATTTTATCTCAAATCAATTTACCATATACACCATTGTGGAATGGTTTTAGTGAAAGAAGAAATCATAAATTCTTTTACATGGTATGGTCAATGATGATTCATGCAAGCCTCTGATAATCCTTTTTGGTATATGCATTACAGATGGTGTCATTCTTACTAAACTAAGTACCAAATAAATTAGAAAAGAATATTCTATTTGAGTTATGGATTAAGAGGAAACCTATATTGTCACATGATAATACATGGGGTTGTGAGGCATCTATATCAATAAACAAACTACCACCCTATGACACAAAATGTATCTTTATAGTGTATACCAATTAAATAATGGCATACAACCTATACCACACATAAAAAAAGTGAATATCATAATACATGTCATATTTCTTGAGAGAGTGTATATCCTTAATAAAGATAGTGGTAGAAATATTAAATTTGATGAATTTGATGATTATGATACACAATAGTTGGTATAGTAACTGATTCCACAGATCCCTATGGAAGAAGTTATTCTTGAAACACAAGTGTTTTATTGGATTGATAAAGAGATAATAAAACCAAAGAGATATGGATTTTTAGTCACTGATGATAGTGAATCATTGTTGGTTTACAATGATGATCCAATGTCTTAAAATAAGGTTGTAAAGATCTCATAAGATGCATGATATAAATAATCAATGAATTTTAAGATGAATTCCATATATCAAAACCATCTAAAGGTTCTAATATATATTCCATTTGATGTAAGGCCTATTGGGTGTAAATGGGTATTCAAGAAAAATCTAGACCTACAAGTTAAACTGAATACCTTTACAAGATTTCTAGTGGATAATGGTTTTAGACAACATTAAGGAATTGACTACGATGAAAACTTTTCTCTAGTTTCTATGTTTAAATCCATCAGAATGTTTTTTCCATGCAACTTACCATGACTAGGATATTTTTCAAATGGTTTTCAAAACAACATTCCTTAATAGGAACCTTAAATATGATGTTTATATGACAAAAATAGAAGGTTTTATAACACTAGTAAATTTAAAAACGGTATGAAAGTTTCATATATCCTCCTCAAAATCAAATTTTTATTCAAAACAGGCAAACAAAAACAACCCCGGGTAACCCGGGGCTAGGGAGGTCTGAAATAGTGAAAACCAAGAGAATTCCCTCTAAGTAAGTTAACACACTCTGGTTTCAAACTATTGATAGAGAGACAGGAAGTGGAGATGGAGCTCTAGACCACCAAAGAAGCCAAGTGATTCGCTGCCATATTACCCTCGCGCCAAGTGTGAGACACCTCAATATTGGGACTAAGAAGAGCACTACATTTTCTATCAATGTAATCAATAGTCTATGGGGGGAACCCGATTCCAAGCATCGCGTCGTGGAGAATCCTAGAATCTGTCTCCACCCTGGTTAGATCCAACTTCTCCTACCTAGAGAGGGAAAGCCCCATGAGCATGTCCATAGCCTCGGCCAAGAGAGACGTGCCCTTTCCAAATAAGGACATGAATGCCATAACCTCCTCCCCCCTGGGGCCACAGACTACGCCCCCTCCATAAAGGAATTTTATTTAATTAATAATGAATATGAGAGAGTTTTTTACAAATCATTTAATCGGAGTAAATTGGTTTTCATAGTATTATATATTAATGACATGGTACTAATTCGAAATAATATACCATACTTACAAGAGGTTAAGGTGTTGTTGAGAATGTGCTTCAACATGGAGGACTTAGGTGAAGCATCCTATATTCTAGGGATTAAGATAATGCATGATAGATCTAAGAGTCTTCATGGACTAAGTCAAGGTACATATATTAACTAGATACTAAAGAGGTTTTTTATAGAATGATCTAAGAGGGGATTGGTTCTAGTTTCACATTGCATACATATTTCAAATAAAATGTGTCCTTAGACACAAGAGGAAAGATAGATAATGTGTAATATCACATACACTTCTATGATAAGATCTATCATTTATTTCATGTTATATACAAAGCATGACGTTGGCTATGAATTTATCATGGTAGGATGGTATCAAAAAGATCCAGATGAACAACATTGGATGGTTGTTAAAACTATTCTTATGTATTTGAGTTGAACTAAGGATATGTTCCTTATGAATGATGGAGATGAAGCACTGGTCATTAAGGGGTATACAGATTCTATATTTTAGATATATCATAATGATATAAATCCATAGTATAGATATATCTTTTGTCTCGATGGAGGATCTATATGGTGGAAGAGTTCAAAATCACCTAGTTATTGTTGATTCTATTGTAGAATATAAGAAATTTGATGCTTCTGAGAAATCCATGGAAGTATTTTGGATTTAAAAATTCTTACAAGTGATTGATGTGTTTCATAGAAGTAAATACCCTATTACATTTTATTCAGAGTCCTACCTCTTAGCGGCTTTGACCAACCACTCTCTCGCGCTAGGGTTTCCCTAGCGACGATTTGGAAAGGAGGCCCGCGCTTTACCTCGTCTCCCTCTTTCCCTGCTTCTTCCTCATCCCGTCTAGAACTTTCTTGGTGTTCTTCTCTCTTGGTTATGGATTTTATGGTAGGATTTGATGGTAGGATTTGGTGGTATTGGCGAGGTTGAGTCTCTCTTGTGGCGCCCAAGCCCAATCCAAACTCTGCTCTGGCATCAAGTACCTTTTTGGCTCTCCCAATCGGTTTGTGGTGGTGGTTTCAAAGAGGCTCTGGGATGTTCTATCTGATCGGTCGAAGGTGTTTCAGGAGGTGCGTCCATCACTAGATTTGTTCTGGGTTTTGGTGGTTCTTTTAAGACTTTGTTCATCGATGGCATGGGATTTCGGGTGCTTTCCTACGGTGAAGTTCCATCGATGAGGATTTATGGAAAGGTTAAAGTTTTGGCATTGGTTCTTCCTTCTACAGAGGCCTCAGTCTGCTCAACCTCTACTCTGGCTTTCGGTTCAATCGCTCCTCACCAGGTCGGTCTTGTGTGATGGTTCCTAGGAGGCTTTGGGTATTTCTGGTGGAGCGGCCGATGGGGTTCCAGGAGGTGAGTCATGCGTTGTCTTTTCTTCTTCTTCTGGGTTTCAATTGCGGTTTCTCTTGGATTTGGTGATTTTTGAATAAAGTTGATATATGGGGTTGTTTTTTCAATTTGTGTGGCTGTGGATCATTTTCTGTGGTTGTATGTTCTAGTTTTTACGGTGGCGCCTTTGGGTTCCGGTGGATGACACTTGGTGTTTGTTGTGAAGAAGTTTTGATTTTCGGTATTTTTTTTATGGAATGTTGGTGTTGAGGGTGAAGTGATGACAATGTGGTATTGAATGGTGTTTTGACGACGGTGATGGTGAAGGTGAAGATGAAGGTGATAGTTTCCTTGGTGATGGCTGGATGATTGTTATGGCTCTGCTTCTCAGGTTGTTTTTTCCGGTTACCGGCTCCAGTGGTGGTGGGGCAACGACACTGTCAACGGTGGAGATGTAATAATGATGGAGGCTAGTGATGTGGCATCGTCTGATTATGATTGTTCCTAGATTGGGGTTTGGATATTTCTTGAAGATTGGTCTGTGGATGTGCTAGCAGCTGCCACGTGAAGCTACAGGATTCGAGGGCGCCAACTTTGTGTATTTTTAAATTTTAATCTTTGGTTGATCGGTGTTTTCACATTTTAAACTTGAATGTACGGTGACCACTTCATAAAGTGGCTTTTTAGAAAATTAAAAAATGGCTTGAGGCTATTACATTTTATTGTTATAAAACTACAGTGGTGGATCTCTCCAAGGATCTATGGTCACAACAATGGACAAATCACATAATTCATAAGTTTCATCATTTGAGAGATTTTTCACAATAAGGCAATGTTTCAGTGAGAAGATTATCCATGGAGAAAAAATGTATTTTACCCCTTAACCAAGGCTTTATATTAGTAGAGGTATGAGTATCATGTGAGAGATAGTGGACTAAAATTTATTAAAATTTGGTGCTAGTGTAAGTGGGAGTCTATTAGAGTTAGTTCCTTAGAACCAACTTGTTTAGAACTTGATTACATGTTTTCATTATTTGTGAAATTTTCTTATCACATTATTATTTTTCCTATACCTGACATTTGTATGTGATGATTTCCTATGAATACAAGTCTCACTATATTTTCAGTGTAGTTTCCCACTATAATGAGAATCTAGAGGTTCCATGATAGTACTTGTGAATAAAATAATGTGTTCGGTTGATATTTTTTAATGGTACACAAATGATATAGGATATTAGTGTTAGGGGGATAATAAGAAATTAAGACACCTTATAATGGTGTTAACCCTTGGTAATCTTCAAGATATGAGGTTATGAGAATATAATAATTAATTGGAAATCCATATTTCCATTTTTAATTGGATGCATCTATTTAAGGATGTATATATTGATCCTTTGACTTTAATATTATCATTAATTAATATCATGACTCACATACTTTTCTGTATCAATGAAAACTATGATAACATATGTTTGTAGAAATGTGGGACATGTTGGGTGCTTCATGAGTGATATTGTATTTATGGATAATGAGAGAAATATTTTCCCCTTATATCCCTTGATGAAAGATGATATCTTAAGACCTTTGATTGGAATGTAACTACCTACATAAATCCATGCCTATAGTGTTATATGGGATATTCAATTTAATAAATTCAAATAAATATACACTAATAATATAGGTTGATGCACCAACATGCAACCTTATTGATTAAATATATCACAATAATAGGATTATATTACATGATAAGCATTCATATGAGGTTGGATGTCATTACGACATTAAATTATTTCTCTATGGGAACCTTGGGGGGTTTCTAGATTCTAACCTATTACTTTATACAGTTATGCCTAATTACATTGAGAAATAGACCTAGAGGGACACAAACTTAGTGTATCTATAATCTTAGTTAAATATAAGTTATAAATTCAATAAGTTAGAATAAATGGGATTTATTCGATTTGGTTGATTTGCATAATTTAATCATAATTTATGAAAAATAATAAATGATATAAATAATAATAATTATTATTTATTTTCAAAATGAGTGAATATAATATTTATTATATTTATCATAGAATAATACATTGAAATTTATTAATTAAGTATTCATTATTCGAGGTTTGGTGAATAACGACGAGGGAAAGAAGGAAGAGCCTAATAGTATGATTGAAAATGGTATAAGTGAAATTTATTTATATTATTAATAATTTTCACATGTTAATTAATAATAATAATATTATTATTATTAATGGATATGTGGTCAACTAATAATATAAAACATGGTTGAGGTCTTGTGTTCAATTTTCCAACCCTAAACCTGAAAAAATAAATATCTAATTATATCACTTTCCATAACTCACTTTTGTTGTGCACAATGGATAGAGAGATATATAGAGATATATAATGATCTCTACCTTCCTCTTCCCTCAATCCTTCAAATACTAGTAAGAGTTATTACTCCTTCTATAAGAATAGTATAGTAATCAACCATGACAAATGCAAGTGATTCAGTTCTATTGTGCCAGAACTCGATGATTCTATAGTGATGTTTAGAGAATGTGGTGCACATATGGATCAATGCTAAATAGATTATATAATTGGATCCGACGCCACAATGATGGTGCAATGAGATCTATTCCACCAAATCATCAACTAAAGATGAATTATAAGTTAAGGTAATTTTATATATGCCAATAAATTAGTTATAAATTACATGTGAAGATCCTCATCTTCTAGTTTTTTAAATTTGATATATTTAATCAATCAATGGTTTTCATTGGAAATGAAATTTTAATCATGTGCGGCAACAATTACACATAAATTAAGACTAAAAGATGAGTTGGTCATAACATCAAAAGGACTCTTCAAATGAACCTAGAACCTATAATGTGGTTCTGTATTATATATATTATTATATTTTATGATTATATATTCTCTGGAACCTAGTCAGGTAGGAATATGATTCCCAAATGAAATGGGTATGAATGTTTTCCCCAAAATCTAGGTTACTGGGGGAATGTATGGATGAATTCTCCCTTTTCTCCACTCTCCCTTTAGTGTAACTTGATATATTGGTGTATCTAGGTTGTAATAGATTAAGTTATACAATAAGGGTCAAAACAAGCTATGATGGAACTTCATTTCACAATACATGTGTGTTCAGTCTGTAGTGACTTAAGGTTATATCACATACTTGAATCAAGTTGTGTTGACTATGATTTCACATGTGTATACATGTATGGCCGATTGTGGCTTGAGTTATAATTCATGATACATAAGATTTAATAGATTCCTAGCTTCCTATTAGTTGTGGATGTGATTTAATAAGGAATGGTATGTATACATAAGGTACATGATAACTTATAGAAGTAATGGTAGCATAAAATGTTTGTAATTGGGGCATGAGAGTGAAAAAATAGGGGCGAAGTGGAATCAGGGTACCCTTATTATGTATATACATTCATATATATATATATATATATATTGATATAGATATTATATTTCTATGAAGTAATTGTAGAGATATGTGTGGTGAGTATGGGATATATTTTTACTAGTTTAGGCAATGAGTTGTCTTCATCTCTTTATTCACTGGGATTTAGTATGATTCTTTGACATTTTTATGAGAGGTTTGAGGGGGGATCCAACTAAGTATACTTGTATACTCCACATATGTATATACAAACAATTTTCAAGAATTGGGGATCTATTTAGTTATTGAGATATTCATTACTATATTAAGGAGTTCTTCAGGAGTAATTAGAGTTTCATGGTCACCACCTAGGATTTTTTTGTGTATTTTTTTATTATCTTATTTTATGTCATTAAATTAATATATTGGGAGAGTTTATTTTTCTATGTTTTGATTTTGGTTAGTGGATATCATATTATAACTTATCCTTATATTTATATAAATATGTAAATACATCCAATTTGTATGAATTCTTTACCCTCAGGGTTAATCATCAACTCATGTTATATTAGAGATATGATTAGGGGGTTACTACCTCTCTTCTATATCTGAATATGAGGTTACCATTGGATGGGGGTCATGAAATTTTATCATCGAAATTTATGGTTAGGATAAAGGATGGATTTTATAGGTAATAATTGGTGAAGATTGCATGGGTTGATAGGTAAATACTATAATCTAGACTTAGTGCATGCTATAAACAAGGGATACCCACTAGGAAAAAGGTATTTAGGTCCCCCTATGATATTATGTATGGTCCTTAAATTTTATTGAAAATTATAGTTAAATTTATGTTACTTGTAAGGTAGATACCTAGGTAAAGATTATACAACATGATTTCTTATTTTTGTCTTTTAATTAGTGTAGATAATAGGAATTATGCTAAAAAAATAATCAATTGACATTAATTATTCAATATATTAGATTTATAAGTACCTAACAATTTATTTTTTCTAGATATGGCTCTATATAAATTTCCTCATATGGTTCATGATAAATATTTATATTAATATGTGAAATAAGATCATCATAGGGTTGAGGGTGGTAAAGATAATTCTTGGAGTAGGACACTCTTAGAGTTCTAGCTCTATGTTATAAATAAGTATGAGGGGTTTATTTCATATCAGGAGATAAATGATTTATTAGAGGAGGTAGATATTACCTTCAATTCAATTCATTCTCAAAGGAATTATAACGCCCCGACCCCAGTTACCCAGAGTTGGTGCATTATTTTAATACATTGGCATGATTACAAGGAATCAAGTCCCAAATGACCGATTAGTTTACCAGCCTTGGAAAATAGATTACATTCATGAATGTTACATTACACTTTATAACATACAAAAAAAATAATCCTTTATGAATGCCATTATTACCTTTTCTTGACCCTTGTTATCAATCACAATATACTTCTTGGAATCTTGGGAAAAATAAAACATAGCAAAGGGGTGAGCTCAAACACTCCGTAAGGGTAAGAAATACAGCGGAAACTTTCATAAATAAGCATAAACAATTAAGGCAATGTATAACTAAAACAAAATCCTTTTAAACATGAACTTCAGCATAATATGGAAAAGATAAAATGAAAGAATTCCATTTACTTATTCACATGGATGGTCTACTAGTCGAACAATCACATGCAATATCAATAACCACTTTCATAATAATGGAATGCATAATTCCAGACTATCATAACCACATAGCCAAGGCCTCGTGCCAAGACTACCAATAAGATTTTGCCAAGGCCTTGTGCCAAGTCACTAGTTTGTCTCCTGAGACCTACCGATGCATCGAGAAGCTATAGCGGGCTCCACCCGTCACTTACTAAGTCCAATGCATTCCCATATGAAAAGGATTAAACATAACATAAACATTTGTATTAAAACTAGCATACGAAATGTAAATACTTTCTCCATAAACCATGAATGGTATAAAAATAACACATCCACAGAAAAACATATCACAAAACCTTCAATACAATACAAACGTTTTTTATCATAATAAATCAACTTCAAATAAGCTTAAAATCCATCAAAGGATGTTGACATAGATGAAATAAAAACAATTTGAGAGAAATATTTCTTTTCTTGAAATCATTAAAAAGTCACACATTTATAAAAGAGTGATTTAAAAGAGATTTTTGAATCAAAGTGTCCCATACCACTTTGAAACTTTTGAAAAGAAATATCATTTCAAAATATTCATGTCCATATAAATAAATCCTTAAAATAATTTTGAAAACATGGACATTGATTAAAATATTTAGAAAGATAAATCTTTAAAACATTTAAAATTATGATCTTGAAAAAGAGTACCTTTCAAAAATTCTTAAAAAAATCATTTTGAAATCATTTAAAAGTCACATAATTATAAAATAAAACATTTACTTTGAAAGCAATCTTATAAGCTTGTAAGGGAAGCTTTGACAATTTTATAACGGCGGTAAATAGCTGGACCCTCCGTATAAGTTAAAAAAAACATTCTTACCTTAAATTTTTCGAAAAGGTTAAAAGTGCCTTGTTTGGAAATCGATGGAAATATTCTTTTCAAAACAAATAAGGGTATAAATGACTTTAACCCATTATCTAGTAAATAGTAAAAATGTTTTTAAATACATTTTTAAGGAACATGGATGTGTATGATGAAGACATCCCAGTAGATAATTACGTATAAACAACCTCAGATAATGAAGAGATTGTGAAATAAACCCTTACCTTGTACTTTTCCTTGGTTGGGGGTAGGTTAACATCCTGTATAATGGTGAAATAATTGTTATTAAATTATTATATAATCATATACATTAATATGATATCATATATGGTCTTTTAACATTGCTTTGTTAATAATATCTTAGAATTATCGTCGTTTCGGGTGTTAACTTACTCGTTTTCTTTTATATGTTTTGTTACGTAAGACATGTTTTTCATGGATAGGATGTATCTTATTCATATACAGAATGATATCAGGTCCTTAAAAAGTATTTTTAAACCATCAAATGATAATTATACTTGAATGGATACGATAGAGAATGAATCTCATCGCGTTCGTGCAGACGGTAGTCCGTACGTACGCACGAGCGACAATATCATTCTTTTGATATTAAAATAATATATAATTGGATGTTATATCATATTTACAGAATAATTATCATGTTATATTTATTATTTACATTAATTACACATCATTATTATACCCATCCAAATAATAATTTATTGAATAACAATTACACCACAACGTGGAGACGGTAAGCCGTACGTACGCACGTATGGTGACATTTTATTAAAAGGGTGGATAGAATACTGAATATGGTTGTAACATATTTAAAATAATATTACATTATATAGGAGATACTGGATTCATTATTTTAGAATGGGAAAAACAAAGAAAGAAGAAGTTGAAGAAGAAATGAATTTGAAAAAGGGTGGTGAAAACATTACCTCTTCTTCGGGTTCTTCCTTTTGATTTGATCAAAAGGGATCCTTAGGATAGCTTTATGATCAAACTAATGCCTCTAGGTTGTATTGAGGGACGTTTAGAGAGTATTTGGATAGGGGTTGGCCGAACCAAAAGGCTTTGAAGGTGTGAAGTAATAAGAAGGGTGAGTGCCCTTTTATAAGAGGGGTGAGGGGCACCTTTGGAAAAGCTAGAAATATTAATCTATAATAAATTAAAATTCGGTTTCTAATGGATCAAAAGTGGTTTATTTAAATGTTAACATGGGTATAGGTCTCAAAACATTCTACCAATAGAATTTAGACAGGTTTGGGTCATTATATTAACCTTATCTTTTAGTTTTAACTCTTAGTTAATTAGTTTGACATTTACCATGTCACTTTTTATTTTTATATTATATAGTTAATAAACTTACTATATACATCCAAGTGACCCCCAAGTCGTCCATTAATGATACACCTATCATTATATAAGTCTCTTGGCCGAACCTTAGATTTTTAGGAATTTAATATCAATTAATAATATAATATTTGTTTTAAAAACTCTTTTATGTCAATTTTGACACTATTCAATAGTGGATTTTTTTGAAACTCATAACAGAATTATTACTTCGATAAAAGTCAATTAAATCAATCATAATATGTAATATTATCCTATAAAATTAGTTTAATTCATTAAAAGTCTCAAATTATATTTATTTGGGTATTTATAATTTTAATTATTTTAATTTGACACTATTATGGTAATTACTGCAACATCATTGTGTCATAGATAAACTAAATTATTTAAATTCTAAAAATTATAAATAAAATATCATTATGTAGGAAATATTTTTATCTTTCTAATGAATATTTATAGTCGAAAATCCAATATATATAACCTTATGTAAAAATTGGTTTTCTAAAAGATATATGCTTATGTCATTTTTTACTTATTTTAACTTAATTAAAATAAAGTGTCCCTATCACCTACAAGTGGATCCATGGGGTCCCAAAATAGACCCAAATATTCCTATGGTCGAAAATGTATCAACCAATAAGGTTAGGACACGTTTTAGGGTAATTTAGTATTATTATAATATTATTTTTTAACCCTTATTTACCGGATTTACCCTTAACCATGGTAAATAAAATATTTACCGAAGTAATTATTCAAAATTTCTAAAAATAAAAGTTACCTATTTACAAAATATGAACATCCTGATTCCAAATATGGAATCCATTTTTCCAAATTCAAAACACCGAAGTGGCAGAAATTAATTTAAAATTAATTCTCGTTGTTAAAACAAAAAGCGTGTTTTTAAGAAATAATAACTATCAAAAGATTTACATTTGTTTATGTCCGGTTTAATTGTAAAATTATGTTCAATTACCAAAATTATATTAAATGGTAAAAATATATTCTAAATATACTTTAAAACCACTCAAATTCATAATTTATCAATATAAATTATTTCGGTTAAAAAAGTTGTTTTTAATTAAAATTTAGTAATTTTCACTATTCATCAAAATATAAGTGTTATCTGAAAAGTACCAAAATTTCACCTTAGGCTAAATTCGATACTAAGAATCCAAAAATGAAGTCCATTTTGAGAGATAAATTTTATAAAATTTTAAAAAGTAGTTATTACTATTCATAACGGCTAGTTTGATTTGGTTATGGTGTGTGTTAGAACTCGAAGTTGCGTACAACACACGCTACAGTATTATTCAAAGAAAAGCGTTCCGTGGAAGCTTGGGATGTTTCATTTTAAATTTTTGATTTCCCCATTTAGTCAAAAAGTTTAAAATACTGTATTTAAAAAGGGTTCACTATTAAAAGTTGATAAAAGTGCTGTACTGAAAATGAATTTGTTCTTTCATTATGTCTAAGAAACTCATAATATAGATTCCAAAATTATAAGTATTATATAAAGTTTAAAATTTAGTTAATACTATTCATAACCTCTTTTGAATGGCTTGTTTGGTAACTCATGGTGCGATTGAACTCGGTGTTGCGTGTAGTGCAAGTTATTGAATTATTTTGAAGAAATAACACACTATGAAATCTTGGGGTGTTACATTCTCCCCTCCTTCAATAAATTGCGTCCTCGCAATTTGAAATTGTTCTTTGAAAATAAAAGGTTGAAAATAGAAAATATCTTTGTGGAAAAACCCACATCAGAAATTAGGTTACTAGAATTTAGTCTTAATATGAGGAAAAGAGAAATGAAAGGGTCACCACCAAATTATGATCTCGATTAGGAGAACATTGGTGGCAATTAGATACATATAATTGGAGGAAAAATGTAAATATTTATAGGTAATGATTGAGGTCATCAATCACAAACAAGTGTAAAATTGAGGTCCTTAAATTCATCAATCTATGATGATTTGAAATACCATCGGTTCAACAAAACATAGGGTATTAGGATAACACATTTTTGGTTTTAGGATTCCTCAAATAATGTATAAGAATTAATTTCTTCATAGAATAAGAGAAGAAGAAAAATATATTCTTGACAAGTAGAGTTTTATCCTTTAACTAATTTCTACCACAAACTCATCTTTCACTCTAAATGAAAATAGAATGTAAAAAAAAATATTCTATTTATCCTATTCGTATAGGGTTCAAAAAAAAACGAATTTATAATTCATCTACCAGATCTTAAAAAAACTACATTATTTAATGCCGGACATTACATGGGTCAGTGGTAGGTGATACACCCTTATCGCCCTTTGGTTGAGGGTTCAAGTCTTGTGGCCTTTCCGGACGTGACGGGTTGCCGCCCGACCTCCGGGTTCTCCTTTTATGGAAACCCAAAATAATCCAAACTAGAACTATCCAAAATAATTTAGTCCAAAATTTATAAGGAAGGTAAACACAATGAAGATCCTTTTTTTTCGCGTAATAACATGTGATCACCTTCATCATGTATTCTTTTAAAACACTGCAACATCCTGAATTATCATAAAACCTTATTGATTACATTCATGATCCCTTATTCCTTATAGAATAATATATATACTCCTTCAATCCAAAAATGTTGTAAACCCCAACAATGATGGAATATAAAAATCATTAATCAGTTTCAAGGTAGTCAATAATATCAAATATAATTTATCCAAATCAATCATGTATTATTCTAAAATCACTACCTCAGTATCAGAACCATATTATGGTTTATCTTTCTCTCAAACATATATTTTCCAAAAATTTAACCTGCTATTGAGTCACATTTCTTTGTTCCACACAATCTGAAGTCTATAATGAAATAGTACTGCAGTACAATCCTTATATACTCCATAATTATTATAACAAGTACATTGTTGATACAACACTCAAATGACATAATAAACATAAGAACTCTAATCATTCATCTTTATCTGTGGTAGTATCATAACTTGATTATTATCCAACAGCATCATTTGCGGCATAGTCTGATGACTGAGACATAGGTTCACGTAGTGTCCAAACTCCTTGCAAATGAAGCATTGTACATTTGAAACCATTTTCTTACCCTAGCAGTCACATACTTTGTGCCCTTTTCCTCCACACTTATAACAAACTCTCATTCCTTTCAGGCAAGTTCCAGGGTGTTTCTTCCCACAGTTATCACAGATGGGAAAATTCTTCTTTTCCCTCTTCCCTTTATCCATCTTTCTCTCTTCCATCCTTTTCTTCTCTTTCTTCCCTTCAAAGCCATAGGACTCAGTAAAATCTTTACTTATATTATCAACACATGATATTATTTCTTCATATGATGATAATATATGGGAGACTATTTCTCTTATAAATTCTGGCTTAAGACCATGAAAGATACGATCCTTCTTTCTCTTTGGATCATGTGCATTACTGGAGTTCACATTCCTTCTACTGGGTGCTATTTCTAAAAAACGGCATACACTAGATTAGTTTATGAATAACAATACCTAATCCCAAACTTGTAAAACACATAACATAAATTAAATAGTTTATGGATATAATCCATAATCATAAAAAAAAATCTTTGAGGAAGTATATACTCATAAACCCTTCATAATGATTTGTGTAACACCCCAATCTTCCACGGTACGTTTCACTTCGAATAATGCAATAGCGTGTGTTGTACGCAACCTCGAGCTCTAACACACACCACAACGAATTAAACTATCCGTTTTGAATAGTAATACCTACTTTTTGAAATTTTATAAATTTTATTTATCATAATGGACTTCATTTTTGGATTCGGAATGTCGGAATTAGCCTATGTTGAATTTTTGGTATTTTTCTGAGAACTTCTATTTTTTATGAATAGTGAAAAATACTTAAAACAACTTTTTTAATAAAAATAATTTTTTGTGATAAATTAAACTATTTAGTGGTTTTAAAGTATAATTATAATATATTTTTACCATTTTATCCAATGGTGGTCATTAGAATTAATTTAACATTGAAATTGGACATAAACAATTGCCAATCTTTTGATATAAATTGTTTCTTAAAAACACGCTATTTGTTGTGACAGCGGGAATTAATTATAAAATTAACTAATGAAACTTATATGTTTGGAATTTTTTAAAATAGACATCATTTTTGAATTCGGAATATCAATTATAGCTTAGGGTGAAATTTTGGCATTGTTCTAAAAAACTTCAATTTTTGATGAATAGTGAAACCACTAAGTGGTAGTTAAATAACTGATTTTTCGTTTAAATGAAATATTACCACTTCTGTGATTTTATTTTCAAAAAACCGACATACATGGTTGTCATTAAGAAGTAAAATGTGGTTCAATGAGATTAAAATAATTTTTTGGTGAATAGTAACTTTTAAGTTCTTAATCGCGATTAGAGGTAATTAGTGTAGTTTAAGGTAAAAATAATGTTTTCATAATATGAGATGAGCTTGACACTTGTCCTACTCCTATTGGATGAGTCATGGCCGACAAAGACAACCCATGAGTCAACTTGGGGACCCCATGGAGCCACTTTAGTTGGAAAATTACATTAATATATATTTATTTAATGTTAAAATTAAATTGATACAAACATGAGTTGTTTTACTAAAACAGTTTTTAAGTGGGGTTAAACAAGTCCAAATTTTGATTATAAATATTCATTAGAAAGATAAAAAGATTTCCTACATCATAGTATTTTTTTTATATTTTTTAGACATTAAATAAATTAAATTATTTATGACATCATGATGATGCAGCGATGACCTCATTATTTAACGATTTAAATAAAATGGGAATATAATGCAAAATCCAAGGCTTACACTTGTCCAAAGCCAATTGGATGAGGAGATTTCGAACCCTTATCACCTTAGCCTCGAATTATATAAGTGTGGGACCTTTAGAATCCGAAAAGCATTGTGTAATAATGTAACATTTCAATCTTTCCAAAAGAGCCCCTCCTCTCCTCTTATAAAAGGCCCCCACCTCTCCCACCTCATTTACACTTTCAAGCCATTTGGCTCGGCCAAACTCTGCCCAAATACTCTCCCAACATCCCTCTATTACTCCTAGAAGCCTCACTTTGGGAAGAACTCTTCCCAAGGAAGCCTTTGGCTCAAATCAAAAAGAGTTACCCGATTTTGAGGTAATGTCTTCTCTAATGTTGTTTTGTTTTATTTTTCTTCTCCAACCCCCTAAACTCTTTTTATTCATTTCTTTTGTAACAACACCAGTATCCTCAATATACTAGGATGTTTTTATAAGAATTATTGGAGCTACACTTACACACACCTACATCTAATGGTTAAAGAACATACGGTTTCTGTGGATGGCGAATTTCTGCCTCACGAAACGATGATTGTTCAACACTCATATAACACCTTCAAAGGTGGCCATTAAGATGTAAATATTTTTATATATGATATATAATATGTTTATGTTTTACTTATGCTTCTGTATTTCTCATTTATGTCATACTTTATGATTTCCATTATGGGTAAAACGCGATAATTTCATTTTAGGAAGTGCGGACTACCGCCCCCTCAAAGTGATGTGAATCGTTAATGCCATATGTGGGATGTATAAAGGATGGAGTAAATGATATTATATATTATATTATACTGGAACTATATTATACCTTTATATAATTATGATTTCACTAAATTAAATACGAAATAGAAATGAAAGTAGCGTTCATGCGTACGTACGGCTTACCGTCTCCATGAACGGTGCATTTCATTTCTTACCTCTAGATGTTACGTAATATTATGAATGAATGTATATACTGGATATATATGATATATATGATATATAAATCATTAATATAATTCTGGATATAATGGATATTTCACCACATGAACAACTTGTAATTATAAGAAGGTTATTGTTGACTCAAGTACCAAAGATCGACAAAACGACCGTTATTAACTTAAATAATTAAATAATGTCCATAACATGGTAATAAGTGATATAAATGGAATAATGAACATGAAAAAGGTTCTTAAGTAAATAGAAATTAACTCTAGTTTATTATTCAGGAGGTTAAAGAACGGTCGAGTCAGGACAAGACACAAGGTAAGGGAATTTCTTACCCCAATTTCCATTCTTTGGGTTAATCTCCTACTTTCAAATTATGTCATTATATTATTGTGTAATATCTTGTATTTGTATTTTATTTATGTGTACTTATGGTGAATACACATAATATATCTATTTTATTTAAAAAATGATCTGTGTAAGGGAACTTCTTAACCCAATTTCTATTCTTTGGGTTAATCTCCTACTTTCAAATTATGTCATGATATTATTATGTCCTATTTTGTATTTTTACTTTCTTCATGTGTACCTATAGTGAATACACATAATAGATCTATTTTATTTTAAAAACGATCTTTGTAAGGACTTCATCTCAATCTCTTTTCATTGAGGCATATTTCGTTTTATACACAACTTTCTTTTATACGGTGTATAAACCCCTTTGACTTTTACATTTATTCAAAAGGTTTTCTTTTATAATTATGTGATTTTTAAATGATTTCAAAAAAGAGATATTTCTCTCCAATATATGAAAATCCAGTGCAAATGTATACATATTTAACGCAAGCTTAAAAATGTTTTCAGAAAACCCGACTCTCGAGTGTGGTAGATAGGAAGGGATTGGGCATGGACCCATCATGGCCTGTAATTAGTCGAGAAGTCTCAGAATTAGTTATTTTGTTTTCAGAAGCCTGCATAATGTTTTCAGAAAAACACTGGATTATATTTGAGCAATTTTAAACGTAAGTATCTTCTAAAAAATTACATCGGTAGGTCTCATGAGACTACTAGACGTGGAATTGGACGAGGCCCTTTCCCAATTTGATTTATGGTTTTGGCCGAGGCCTTAATCATTTTAGACGTCTTGGCCGAGGCCTTGACAAAATGTTTCAGAATGTCCGGCATTATACATCCCCTCATTATGAAAGTGGTTATTGATATTGCATGTGATTATTCGACCAGTAGAATATCCATGTGAAGAAGTGAATGGAATTATCTGATTTTACTTTTGCCATATTATGTTGATGTTCAAGTTTAAAAGGCTTTTGTTTTAGTTATACATTGCCTTAAATTTTTATGTTTATTTATGAAAGCTTCCGCAATATTTTTATCCTTACAGAGCATCTGAGCTCACCCCTTTCAATGTTTTAATATTTTCCAGGATGTGAAGAAGTATTTTATGAATGACCTGCAGGGATAGTTAGAAGAGGAAATGATTGTGGACTATGAAGACCTTTTTATTAGTTTTTCACTTTATGATGTAATGTAAGACTTATGAATATATCTAGTGTTTCCAAGGCTACTAAACTAATCGGTCTTTCGAGACTTGATCTTTTGTGATCATGCCAATGTTACAAAGTAATGCACCGACTCTGGGTAGCTGGGGTCGGGGCGTTACAGTTGGTATCAGAGGCAGTTTAGTACTAACCTTGGAAGCTAGATTTAGAGAAACTCTGATTAAAGAACATAGCCCGAAGATAGACTTTAAGGATTGGTATAGAAGAACTTCCTAGAATTTTGGTATTATATAGATTTTGTGATTTTTCTGAGCAATACATCCCTGTCTGGATACGAGCAGGTAGAGGCGGCTCTGGCATAGATGTACCTAGGGGTAAAACCCGAAAACACCGCTTTGAGCTAGACTCGAACGGGAACTGGTGCACGACAATGGGGCTTGCTGCACTCTTGGTTACGACACTCCCGGGGGATATGCTTAGGATAATTCTCATTTTCTTTACAAACCACTATGAAGGGTTATGAGTATATACTTCCTCAAAGAAAACCTTTTTATGATTATGGATTATATCGATAAATAGTTCAATTTATGTTAAGTATTTTATAAGTATGGAATTATGTATTTTTATTCATAAACTAATATAGTTTATGCCATTGTATAGAAATGGTGCCCAGTAGAAGGAATGTGAACTCCAGCAATACGTATGATCCAAAGAGTAAGAAGTATCGTATCTTTCACGGTATTAAGCCAACATTTTGAAGGGAAATAGTCTCCCATGTGTTATCAACATATGATGAAATAGTATCGTGTGTTAATAAGATAAGTAAAGAATTCTCTGAGTCCTATGGCTTTGAAGCGAAGCAAGAGATGAAAGGGATGGAAGAGAGAATGATGGATAAAGGAATGAGGGGAATGAAGAATTTTCCAATATGTGATAACTGTGGGAAGAAACACCTTGGAATTTTCCTGAAGGGAATGGGGGTTTGTTATAAGTGTGGAGAAAAAGGACACCAAGTGCGTGACTGCAAGGGTAAGAAAAAGGTTTCAAATGTACAATGCTTCATCTGCAAGGAGTGGGGACACTACGCAAACCAATGTTCAAATCATCAGAGTATGCCCCAAATGATGTTATTGGATAATAATCAAGTTATGATACTACCACAGATGAGAAGGAATGATTAGTGTTCTTATGTTGTTATTAAAGAATTTTGTAATTTGAGTGTTGGATCAATGATGTACTGGTTATAATAATTATGGAGTATATAAGGATTGTACTGCAGTACTATTTCATCTAGGACTTGAGATTGTGTGGAACCAAGAAAAGTGACTCCACAGTAGGTTAAATTTTTGGAAAATATATGGTTGAGAGAAATATAAACCATAATATGGTTCTGATACCGAGATATTGATTTTGAAATAAGACATGATTGATTCGGATAAATTATGTTGGATATTCTTAACATCCTTGAAACTGATTAATCATTTGTATACATTTTTTGGATAGAAGGAGTATATCTAGTTTTCTATAAGGAATAAGTGATCATGAATGTAATCAATAAGGATTTATGGTAATTTAGTATGTTGTAGTGTTTTAAAAGAATACATGATGAAGGTGTTCACATGTTGTTACGTAGAAAAAAAAGAGCTTCATTATGTTTACCTTCCTCATAAAATCTGAACTGTGAGTTGGACAGAAGTATTTTGGATAACTATAAAGGTTGGAATGGATTATATTTTACATTGGATACTACTGTTAAGGTTATTTTTGGATATTTATAAAAAGGACAACACGCAGACCGAGTGACAACCCATCATGTCGGACAAAGCTGTGGGAATCGAACCCTCAACCATAGTGCGATTGGGATTAATCGCCTACCACTGGACTACGCAAAGTCCCTGGTTATTACAAAATAGTTTTTCTAATCTAATGGTATGTGTTAATATTTGGAACCTTATACAATTAGGATAAATAGAATATTTTTGAGTTCTATTACCTTTTAGAGTGAAAGATGGGTTTTTGGTAAAAATTTATTAACGAATGAAAGTATACATAACAAGTATGTATATTCCCTTACGTTCTTAGTAAATCTCCTAAATAAATTCCTCAACATTATAAAAGGTAACTTAAAACAAAAATGTTGTCGGTTAACTTTTCCAACTAGGGATTCAATGACCGTTTAACCAGTCACAAGTTTGTGATTTTCTTGTAGTTAAACTTTCTCCTAATCCTGTTTTCTATAACTCTCCATCAGACCTTGATGGTTTGTTTCTCCTCCATATCCATATTTTCATAGAATCCAAGAATGGGCTATATCGGGTGACCTTTGTACTTATCTTGCATTCTTTTAATGTTATATATTTATTAACCTTATTTCCGATGTGGGTTTTCCACAAAGGTATTTTCTCTTTTCAACCTTTTATTTTCAAAGAAAAATTTCAAATTGCGAGGATGCAATTTATTGAAGGAGGGGAGAATGTAACACCCCAAGCTTCCACGGTGCGTTTCACTTCGAATAATGCAATAGCGTGTGTTGTACGCAACCTCGAGCTCTAACACACACCACAACGAATTAAACTATCCGTTTTGAATAGTAATACCTACTTTTTGAAATTTTATAAATTTTATTTATCATAATGGACTTCATTTTTGGATTCGGAATGTCGGAATTAGCCTATGTTGAATTTTTGGTATTTTTCTGAGAACTTCTATTTTTTATGAATAGTGAAAAATACTTAAAACAACTTTTTTAATCAAAATAATTTATTGTGATAAATTAAACTATTTAGTGGTTTTAAAGTATAATTAGAATATATTTTTACCATTTTATCCAATGGTGGTCATTATAATTAATTTAACATTGAAATTGGACATAAACAATTGCCAATCTTTTGATATAAATTGTTTCTTAAAAACACGCTATTTGTTGTGACAGTGGGAATTAATTATAAAATTAACTAATGCAACTTATATGTTTGGAATTTTGTAAAATAGACATCATTTTTGAATTCGGAATATCAATTATAGCTTAGGGTGAAATTTTGGCATTGTTCTGAAAAACTTCAATTTTTGATGAATAGTGAAACCACTAAGTGGTAGTTAAATAACTGATTTTTCGTTTAAATGAAATATTACCACTTCTGTGATTTGATTTTCAAAAATCCAACATACATGGTTGTCATTAAGAAGTAAAATGTGGTTCAATGAGATTAAAATAATTTTTTGGTGAATAGTAACTTTTAAGTTCTTAATCGCGATTAGAGGTAATTAGTGTAGTTTAAGGTAAAAATAATGTTTTCATAATATGAGATGAGCTTGACACTTGTCCTACTCATATTGTATGAGTCATGGCCGACCAAGAAAACCCATGAGTCAACTTGGGGACCCCATGGAGCCACTTTAGTTGGAAAATTACATTAATATATATTTATTTAATGTTAAAATTAAATTGATACAAACATGAGTTGTTTTACTAAAACAGTTTTTAATTGGGGTTAAACAAGTCCAAATTTTGATTATAAATATTCATTAGAAAGCTAAAAATATTTCCTACATCATAGTATTTGTTTTATAATTTTTAGACATTAAATAAATTAAATTATTTAGGACATCATGATGATGCAGCGATGACCTCATTATTTAACGATTTAAATAAAATGGGAAGATAATGCAAAATCCAAGGCTTACACTTGTCCAAAGCCAATTTTATGAGGAGAGTTCGAACCCTTATCACCATAGCCTCGAATTATATAAGTGTGGGACCTTTAGAATCCGAAAAGCATTGTGTAATAATGTAACATTTCAATCTTTCCAAAAGAGCCCCTCCTCTCCTCTTATAAAAGGCCCCCACCTCTCCCACCTCATTTACACTTTCAAGCCATTTGGCTCGGCCAAACTCTGCCCAAATACTCTCCCAACATCCCTATATTACTCCTAGAAGCCTCACTTTGTGAAGAACTCTTCCCAAGGAAGCCTTTGGCTCAAATCAAAAAGAGTTACCCGATTTTGAGGTAATGTCTTCTCTAATGTTGTTTTGTTTTATTTTTCTTCTCCAACCCCCTAAACTCTTTTTATTAATTTCTTTTGTAACAAAACCAGTATCCTAAATATACTAGGATGTTTTTATAAGAATTATTCGAGCTACACTTACACACACCTACATCTAATGGTTAAAGAACATACGGTTTCTGTGGATGGCGAATTTCTGCCTCACGAAACGATGATTGTTCAACACTCACATAACACCTTCAAAGGTGGCCATTAAGATGTAAATATTTTTATATATGATATATAATATGTTTATGTTTTACTTATTCTTCTGTATTTCTCATTTATGGCATACTTTATGATTTCCATTATGGGTAAAACGTGATAATTTCATTTTAGGAAGTGCGGACTACCGCCCCCTCAAAGTGATGTGAATCGTTAATACCATATGTGGGATGTATAAAGGATGGATTAAATGATATTATATATGATATTATACTGGAACTATATTATACCTTTATATAATTATGATTTCACTACATTAAATATGAAATAGAAATGAAAGTAGTGTTCATGCGTACGTACGGCTTACCGTCTCCATGAACGGTGCATTTCATTTCTTACCTCTAGATGTTACGTAATATTATGAATGAATGTATATACTGGATATATATGATATCTACATCATTAATATAATTCTGGATATAATGGATATTTCACCACATGAACAACTTGTAATTATAAGAAGGTTATTGTTGACTCAAGTACCAAAGATCGACAAAACGACCGTTATTAACTTAAATAATTAAATAATGTTCATAACATGGTAATAAGTGATATAAATGGAATAATTAACATGAAAAAGGTTCTTAAGTAAATAGAAATTAACTCTAGTTTATTATTCAGGAGGTTAAAGAACGGTCGAGTCAGGACAAGACACAAGGTATGGGAATTTCTTACCCCAATTTCCATTCTTTGGGTTAATCTCCTACTTTAAAATTATGTCATTATATTATTGTGTAATATCTTGTATTTGTATTTTATTTATGTGTACTTATGGTGAATACACATAATATATCTATTTTATTTAAAAAATGATCTTTGTAAGGGAACTTCTTAACCCAATTTCTATTCTTTGGGTTAATCTCCTGCTTTCAAATTATGTCATGATATTATTATGTCCTATTTTGTATTTTTACTTTTTCATGTGTACCTATAGTGAATACACATAATAGATCTATTTTATTTTAAAAACGATCTTTGTAAGGACTTCATCTTAATCTTTTTTCATTGAGGCATATTTCGTTTTATACACAACTTTCTTTTATACGGTGTATAAACACCTTTGACTTTTACGTTTATTCAAAAGGTTTTCTTTTATAATTATGTGATTTTTAAATGATTTCAAAAAAGAGATATTTCTCTCCAATATATGAAAATCCAGTGAAAATGTATACATATTTAACGCAAGCTTAAAAATGTTTTCAGAAAACCCGACTCTCGAGTGTGGTAGATATGAAGGGATTGGGCATGGACCCATCATGGCCTGTAATTAGTCGAGAAGTCTCAGAATTAGTTATTTTGTTTTCAGAAGCTTGCATAATGTTTTCAGAAAAACACTGGATTATATTTGAGCAATTTTAAACGTAAGTATCTTCTAAAAAATTACATCGGTAGGTCTCATGAGACAACTAGATGTGGAATTGGACGAGGCCCTTTCCCAATTTGATTTATGGTTTTGGCCAAGGACTTAATCCTTTTAGACGTCTTGGCTGAGGCCTTGACAAAATGTTTCAGAATGTCCGGCATTATACATCCCCTCATTATGAAAGTGGTTATTGATATTGCGTGTGATTATTCGACCAGTAGAATATCCATGTGAAGAAGTGAATGGCATTATCTCATTTTACTTTTGCCATATTATGTTGATGTTCAAGTTTAAAAGGCTTTTGTTTTAGTTATACATTGACTTAAATTTTTATGTTTATTTATGAAAGCTTCCGCAATATTGTTATCCTTATGGAGCATCTGAGCTCACCCCTTTCAATGTTTTAATATTTTCCAGGATGTGAAGAAGTATTTTATGAATGACCTGCAGGGATAGTCAGAAGAGGAAATGAGTGTGGACTATGAAGACCTTTTTATTAGTTTTTCACTTTATGATGTAATGTAAGACTTATGAATGTATCTAGTGTTTCCAAGGCTACTAAACTAATCGGTCTTTCGAGACTTGATCTTTTGTGATCATGCCAATGTTACGAAGTAATGCACCGACTCTGGGTAGCTGGGGTCGGGGTGTTACAATTTGTAATGAAAATGAGAGTTATCCTAAGAATATCCCCTGGGAGTGTCGTAACCAAGAGTGCAGCAAGACCCGTTGTCGTGCACTAGTTCCCGTTCAAGTCTAGCTCAAAGCAGTGTTTTCGGGTTTTACCCCTAGATACATTTGTGCCAGATCTGCCTCTACCTGCTCGTATCTAGACAAGGATGTATTTCTTGGAAAACTCATAAAATCTATACAATACCAAAATTCTAGGAAGTTATTTTATACTAATCCTCAAAGTCTATCTTAGGGTTATGTGCTCTAATCAGAGTTTATCTAAATCTAGTTTCCAATGTTATTGCTAAACTTCCTCTGATACCAACTATAACGCCCCAACCCCAGTTACCCATAGTCGGTGCATTATTTTAATACATTGGCATGATTACAAGGAATCAAGTCCCAAAGGACCGATTAGTTTAGCAGTCTTGGAAAATAGATTACATACATGAATGTTACATTACACTTCATAACATACAAAACAAAATAAATAATCCTTTATGAATGCCATTATTCCCTTGTCTTAACCCTTCTTATCAATCACAATATACTTCTTGGAATCCTGGGAAAAATAAAACATAGCAAAGGGGTGAGCTCAAACGCTCCGTAAGGGTAAGCAATACAGTGGAAACTTTCATAAATAAGCATAAACATTTAAGGCAATGTATAACTAAAACAAAAGCCTTTTAAACTTCAAATTCAGCATAATATGGAAAAGATAAAATGAAATAATGCCATTTACTTATTCAGATGGATGTTCTACTAGTTGAACAATCACATGCAATATCAATAACCACTTTCATAATAATGGAATTCATAATGCCAGACTATCATAACCACATAGAAACGGCCTCGTGCCAAGACTACAAATAAGATTTTTCCAAGGCCTTGTGCCAAGACACTAGTTTGTCTCATGAGACCTACTAATGCATCGAGGAGCTATAGCGGGCACCACCCGTCACTTACTAAGTCCAATGCATTCCCATATGAAAAGGTTTAAACATAACATAAACATTCGTATTAAAACTAGCATACGAAATGTCAATACTTTCTCCATAAACCATGAATGGTATAAAAATAACACATCCACAGTAAAACATATCACAAAACCTTTAATACAATACAAAATTTTTCTATCATAATAAATCAACTTCATATAAGCTTAAAATCCATCAAAGGATGTTGACATATATGAAATCAAAACAATTTTAGAGAAATATCTCTTTTCTTGAAATCATTGAAATGTCACACATTTATAAAAGAAGTAATTTAAAAGATATTTTTGAATCAAAGTGTCCCATACCACTTTGAAACTTCTGAAAAGAAATATCATTTCAAAATATTCATGCCCATATAAATAAATCCTTAAAATCATTTTGAAAACATGGACATTAATTAAAATATTTAGAAAGATAAATCTTTAAAACATTGAAAATTATGATCTTGAAAAAGAGTACCTTTCAAAAATTCTTAAAATATTCATTTATAAATCATTTAAAAGTCACATAATTATAAAATAAAACATTTACTTTGAAAATAATCTTATAAGCTTGTAAGGGAAGATTTGAAAATTTTATAACGGGGGTAAATAGTCGGACCCTCCGTATAAGTTAAAAAAACATTATCACCTTAAATTTGTCGAAAAGGTTAAAAGTGCCTTGTTTGGAAAACGACGGAAATATTCCTTTCAAAAAACATAAGGGTATAAATGACTTTAACCCATTGTCTAGTAAATAGTAAAAATGTTTTTAAATACATTTTTAAGGAACATGGATGTGGATGATAAAGAGATCACAGTAGATAATTACGTTTAAACAACCTCAGATAATGATGAGATTGTGAAATAAACCCTTACCTTGTACTTTTCCTTGGTTGGGGGTAGGTTAAACTCTGTTATAATGGTGAAATAATTTTTATTAAATTATTCAATAATCATATACATTAATATGATATCATATATGATCTTTTAACATTTCTTTGTTAATAATATCTTAGAATTATCGTCGTTTCGGGTGTTAACTTACTCGTTTTATTTTATATGTTTTGTTACGTAAGACATGTTTGTCATGGATAGGTTGTATATTATTCATATCCAGAATGATATCATGTCCTTAAAAAATATTTTTAAATCATAAAATGATAATTATACTTGAATGGATATGATAGAGAATGAATCTCATCGCGTTCGTGGAGACGATAGTCTGTACGTACGCACGAGCGACAATATCATTCTTTTGATATTAAAATAATATATAATTGGATGGTATATCATATATACAGAATAATTATCATGTTATATTTATTATTTACATGAATTACACATCATTATTATACCCATACAAATAATAATTTATTGAATAACAATTACACCACGACGTGGAGACGGTAAGCCGTACGTACGCACGTATGGTGACATGTTATTAAAAGGGTGGATAGAATACTGAATATGGTTGTACCATATTTATAATAATATTACAGTATATAGGAGATACTGGTTTCATTAATTTAGAACTGTAAAAACAAAGAATGAAGAAGTTGAAGAAGAAATGAATTTGAAAAAGGGTGGTGAAAACATTACCTCTTCGTCAGGTTCTTCCTTTTGACTTGATCAAAAGGGCTCCTTAGTTTGGCTTTCTGATCAAACTAAGGCCTCTAGGTTGTTTTGTTGAAATTTTACATAGTATTTGGGCAGGTTTTGGCCGAACCAAAAGGCTTTTAAGGTGTGAAGTAATGAGAAGGGGGAGTGCCCTTTTATAAGAGGGGTGAGGGGCACCTTTGGAAAAGCTAGAAATATTAATTTATAATAAATTCCTATTCGGTTTCTAATGGATCAAAAGTGGATTATTTAAATTTTAAGGTGGGTATAGGTCTCAAAAAATTCATCAAATAGAATTTATATAGGTTTGGGTAATTATATTAACCTTATCTTTTAGTTTTAACTCTTAGTTAATTAGTTTGACATTTACCATGTCACTCTGTATTTTTATATTATATAGTTAATAAACATACTATATACATCCAAGCGACCCCCAAGTGGTCCATTAATGATACAACTATAATGATATAAGTCTCTTGGCTGACCCTTATATTTTTAGAAATTTAATATCAATTAATAATATAATATTTGTTTTAAAAACTCTTTTATGTCAATTTTGACACTATTCAATAGTTGATTTTTGTGAAACTGATAACAGAATTATTACTTCGAAAAAATTAAATTAAATCAATAATAATATGTAATATTATCCTAGAGAATTAGTGTAATTCATTAAAAGTCTCAAATTATATTTATTTGGGTATTTATAATATCAATTATTTTAATTTTTCACTATTATGGTAATTACTGCATCATCATTGTGTCATAAATAAATTAAATTATTTAAAGTCTAAAAATTATAAATAAAATATAATTATGTAGGAAATAATTTTATATTTCTAATGAATATTTATAGTCGAAAATCCAACATATATAATCCTATGTCAAAATTGGTTTTCTAAAAGATATATGCTTATGTCATTTCTGTACTTATTTTAACTTAATTAAAATAAAGTGTCCCTATCACCAACAAGTGGATCCATGGGGTCCCAAAATCAACCCAAAGATGCCTATGGTCTAACATGTATCAACCAATAAGTTTAGGACACGTTTTAGGGTAATTTAGTATTATTATAATATTATTTTTTAACCCTTATTTACCGGATTTACCCTTAACCATGGTAAATAAAATATTTACCGAAGTAATTATTCAAAATGTATAAAAATAAAAGTTACCTATTTACACAATATGAACATCTTGATTCCAAATATGGAATCCATTTTTCCAAATTCAAAACACTGAAGTGGCAGAAGTTAATTTAAAATTAATTCCTGTTGTTAAAACAGAAAGCGTGTTTTTAAGAGATAATAACTATCAAAAGATTTACACTTGTTTATGTCCGGTTTAATTGTAAAATTATGTAAAATTACCAAAATTATATTAAATGGTAAAAATATATTCTAAATATACTTTAAAATTATTCAAATTCATAATTTATCAATATAAATTATTTCGATTAGAAAAGTTGTTTTTAATTAAAATTTAGTAATTTTCACTATTCATCAAAATATAAATGTTATCCGAAAATTTCCAAAATTTCACATTAGGCTAAATTCGATACTCCGAATCCAAAAATATAGTCCATTTTGAGATATAAAATTTATAAAATTTCAAAAAGTATGTATTATTATTCATAACGGCTAGTTTGATTTGGTTATGGTGTGTGTTAGAAGTCAAAGTTGTGTAAAACACACACTACTGTATTATTCAAAGAAAAGCGTACCGTGGAAGCTTGAGATGTCTCATTTTAAATTTTTTATTTCCCCATTTAGTCAAAAAGTTTAAAATATTTTATTTAAAAAGGGTTCACTATTAAAAGTTGATAAAAGTGCAATACTGAAAATGAATTTGTTCTTGCATTATGTCTAAGAAACTCATAATATGGATTCTAAAATTATAAGGATTATATAAAGTTTAAAATTTATTTAATACTATTCATAACCTCTTTTGAACATCTTGTTTGGTAAGTCATGGTGCGATTGAACTCGGTGTTGCGTGTAGTGAAAGTTATTGAATTATTTTGATGAAATAACACACTATGAAATCTTGGGGTGTTACAGGAAGCACTGGGATTTATTGGTTGTATTGGTGTTACATGGGGTATCTCGACAGCAGTGGTTCCTATTAATTATGGACCATGAGGAGTTATCTATTATGTGGGAGATGTTCCATGGTCAATTCTAGGCTAACATTATTCCTTTAAACCTGAATGAAACTTGCTAATAAAGGATCCATACTCTCTGACAGGGGAATTCTAGAATTTAGTATCTAGTATAAGAACCTATTGTGTTATTCTTCAGACCTTTTGATGAGTGAGGATACTATGGAGAGGTATTTAAATAATTATTTGGATCTATAGATCTAGTAATAGGTCACCCCATTCATGTTACCAACACATATCAAGGTACTATAGAGTGAAAATGTTATTGAAAAATTGTTATCTATGACTAGATCATCATTGGAGAGGAGTCTCTATGATTCTTTATGGAGAAAGGTTGTAGCCAGAAGATCTGGGTTTTCTATTCAGAAGATTATTCAGATAATAGGGAGTTGGTTCCAGCCTTCTTCATCCTATTTCACTAAGGATGGTAGTTTACAGACCTCTACTAAAGAATCTGGTGTGGTATTTTATGCATTTAGAGGTTTTCACAATCAAAATATTTAGTTACCAACCTTCCCTAACAATGAGTGTGGAGTTGAAGGTTGTATTTAGGGTCATCCATTATAGAGTTATCCAATGAGGTGTTAACAATCATCATAGTGGGGAATGGATAGGGAGAGGATAGTTTTATGAAGTTCCATAGCCTTAGGTATATTGAGAATATAGAAATCGTAGAGGTGGTCACTATCAAGGTCGAATAGGTCATGGATCAATCCATGGTCAGATACATGATTTAGAGTTTATATCATTGATTTAGACATATGTTGTGTGAGGTACTATCTATTTTTTTTATTTGGTTTATACCCTTTTAATATAAGAGTTATACACTCCTTCATTACACCCACCTTGTGCCATTCTTTGGGACTTGAGTTAGAGAGTCTTCTAGTATCCTTGACATTGACTATGCTAGTTGGAGGACAAGATAGTTTATGTGACATGTGTAGAGAATGTGAAATAACTCTAGGGGATTATTGATCATGTGGAGATTTTCTATATTTGTAGATAAACTCATTTGACATTATCCTTATTATAGACTATTTGTATTTTGTATAGGATATTATGGATTGAGACAGGTGATATGTTATATGCTATGAAATTTATGAATGGAAGTTTGTGTTTGTTGGCGTAAAATACCCACAGATGGGTTAAAGTTGTGTCATGTTCTTTTCTTCATTGATGAATTAACTAGTATTGAGTTTAATAGAAGAAAATATGGTTGTGTTTCCTAGGATTCCGGATGAGTACACGTACATCTTTATAGAAAAGGATTGATTATACCCCCTCATTATGAAAATATGTTTGATATAGATTTATAACAAGGATTCACTCTAATATAGATGTCTCTATATAGTATATAACCTTATGGGTTTTAGGATTTATGGATTTAGATTCATGGTCTTCTATTGTGCAAAATTATATGTTTTGGTGTGTCACCATAGGATGCTCTGATTCTATTTACAAAGAAATAAGATATAATTATACATTTTTGAATTGATTTACATTTTTTAAATCTTGTGATAGTGAAAAAATATTATCTGCTTCTACAATTTTATGATTGATTTGATCAGCTAATGGGAAATAGTTGGTTCTCAAACATTGATTTATGTTCAGGATTTCATCATTTGTGAGTGAAGTATGAAGATGTCCAAAAGAATACTTTTAGATGTCGTTATGGTAATTATTGGATCTTTGTGTGGTTGTTTGGTGTTATTAATGCTCCTGTTATGTTCATGAGATTGGTGAATGTAGTGTTCCATGAATTTCTTGATCAATTCACGGTGGTGTTTATCGATGAAATAATTTTGTTTTTTGTGTAAGGGGAGGATAATGAATTGAATTAGTGAGATTTTTTAGGAGTTATTTAGTGTCATTTTAAATTTTTTAATCTATTAATGTTTGATTTATGGGCCCATGCGGGCCATTTCATAGGATATATTGTGTCTTGGTGTGGAGTATTCATGAATCCTTCTAAATTGACCAAAGTTTTTTGGTTGTATTTATTACTAATTAGGATTGTATTTAAGGATATTTTTAATGTAATTAATTAAAATGTGATGTCATGGGTTATGGATGGAGTATCCACATAATGAAAATGAAGAAGTAGATATTTCCCATATATTAATGGGTAAAACAGTTTATAGTTGGTTATCCTTGAATACATGGATGGAAATGTTCACATGGGTAGTCCATACATATAATTATTGGTGAGTTGATCCTTATTTCGAATTCATTATATGTGAGTGATAAGGGTTGTATATAACAGTTACTTTATAAGAAGAAAAAGAATCACAATGAACTAAACTTTACTAGGCAACTTATATAATCTATATTTAACAAGTGTTAAACAAGTTCAATGTGTTTGGAATAGATAAATGAAATTATATAATATGTATTTGTAGTTTTTAATATATTATTTGTTTTTATTAAGTAAGAAACAACTCCTGGATGGAGTTTTTATGAAGGATTAAATAAATATGGATATTAGATGAAATGGGAGTTATTGTAATACTCTATCTTTAGTATTTATTATGCTGCAAGTCATTGGAATAATCTTAAAAGTGTTTCTAATTTTTATAATAATATATGGAATTTTTTGGAGTTGTCATAAAGTGATTTGAGTTATTTATTATGGATATTATTTCCATATACTCAAATTTTATTTTACTATATTTCAAAATTTATGTTTTGGAGCTTGAATTTTAAAATAGAGAAAAGGTATTTCTTATAGCTAGAAGAAATCCTAAAAAATAAAAGTAATTTCAGCTACATATATGTTAATTTTGTCCCACATAATTAAATTCATCTACATAGATGATAATTGAGTCTATTTTATGAGAATTAAATTATGCAAGTGAAAATTTAAAATTTACCAAGTAAATTTACCTACGCATTAGAAAATTTTTCCTACATAAGTAAATTCAATTAAATGGATAAAAATTGGAAAATTAAATCCAAATACATGAACCATCCTATAAAATATATGTGTATCATGTAAATAAATTATCTTAAGGGGCCACTGAGTATGTAAATTTATCTATGTGAAATCCCATGAGTAAATTGAGATTTTCATATTTCAGAAAATGTTGAGATCATATGATATATGACTTTGGTAATTTGAAGTGGCATAAGCCTTTTACCTATAAATATATATTTTTGATTCATGAATAATATTTCTAAGAAATGTAAAAAATATTTATCTTTGTATGAAAAATTAATTAGAAATTTTTTTAAATCCTATGGACTAATAATTGATGTTTTCCAGAATTGTTAAATTCTAAAACTTTAAATATTATGATCCTTGTGTCATGCATTCAAATTACATATAACATGATGTTATTTATTTCTATTATTCAATCTTCTTTTGAGGAAGAAATAATTAAAAATATATTGAAAAAAATTATTTTATTATTATAAAAAGTATTCAAGTGAATTATAATTTTAAAGAGAAATATTGATAATGTTACATCAAAGATCAGATGTACACCAGTGCTTAAACATCATAACAATTATTTTTATTTGATCTTGAAAATATTAGTTTTATGAAGAGTGGTTTCCTAAAAATATATATGGATATATAAAGGAGCACTTAATAAAAAAATTAAGAAGCTCTACCATATGTGATACTATAGGTTTAACATTTATATATCCAAGGAAGAAATATTTTTTGGAGATATTTTGATTTGAGGTTGAGATAAAAAATTATGTTGGGCATAAAGATAAAAAAGGGAAATATATTCATCCTAGTTTCAAATATGTGAAAGAAAATAAAAGGTTATATTTTAATACTATTGAGTTGAAAAAGATATTATTGTAGACAATCCAAATTTTTTTATTAAATGGGGATGATATTAAGATCATGAGAAAATAAGAACAAGATTATATGACATGTTCATGAAATATATATTTTTTCACACATTATTTGGAAAATTTTCATTTAAAATAATGAGAAGAACCCATTTATTTAATGATAATTTCTTTTTAGGAAGATGGTGAGATTTATAAAATAAAATACTCTCTCAATAAGTAAACTATTATGTTACTAAGAAGAGTGGACTAATAAAATTGAAGAATATATAAAGCTATAAGAACATATAGAGGTTGCGACAACCTGAAATAAGTAATAAGAATAGAACAAAGCCTGTGTAGTATAATGGGTTTCAAAGAAAAATAATAAGAAGAAGAGAAGAGGAGTAAACCAAATTATAATTGAGTCCAGATATAGTCAAGGAAGAAGAAGGGAGAAGGAGTAGATTATGAAGGAGTGGTTTTTTTCATTTCAAAATTTATGTTTTTATAAGAATATAAATATAAGTATAAGAAGAATATTAGAGTTGAGAAAATATTTATAATCTGAGTTTCAAGTGATTTTTATGAAGCATTTGAGGTATTCAAATATACTCTAAGTTGAGAAATTATATTTGTTTGTGGGTTTAGGGTTATTCCTAGAAAGATTACGATCTACATAAATAGGATAAGAAATATTTGAGGAAGAACTAGTTGGATTCCAGTATAAATAAGAGAAATGGGATGTTTTCATGATCACTTGTGTAAAATAGTGATCTCAAACCTATTTAATATGGTGTTCTTATTTTCAAGATTATACCTGTTAGAATCCACTTATATTAATGATAAAGTTTTAGTGGAGAATCTATGACTTATAAATTGAAACCACATAAAGCATTTGGTTTCCCCCATATAGGCCAAACCTTGTAAATACTTCATTCCATATTTATTTTCTTTATATTATTTTATGTGGTGATTTATGTTAGGATAAACAATAATAGATCCATCAAAACTAACCAACTACATAGGTTCAAAGTTTAAATCAGTTTCTAAGATTTAAATAAATTTTTATAACTTGGTAAAAGTTAAAAAAACCTAATTCACTAGCCCTTTCTAGTGTGTATTCATGGTCCAATGGGTACTAAAATTTGTATTAAATATAGTTTTCCACTAATTTTAATTGATAATATTAACTATAATTGAAATTAGACGCATAATGATATCTTTGATTAGTTCTCAAAAAAATCTATTTCTTTATGCTTTATATACATGAAGTGCAGATTTTAGATGTTTGAAGAAGTGTATCAGAAGGAGAATTTTTATTATATAATTATCAAGATATATTTTGGGGTATTATTAAAGGCCATAAAAAGGCATAATAAATAGGATATAAAGTCAAGAAAATATTTAAGTAAGGAAACATAGATACTATTAGCTGAATATAATCAAAATGTTGATAATTTTTCAATTAAATCTATTGGCTATGATTCCTCTAATGATAAAATTTTAAGCTATGAGTTATATTTTATGGAATCTATTAAAGATAATTATCTTGAGGTTAAGGAATACTTGATTAATATTCCCATTGAAGTGGTAACATATTTATTTAGATTCATCAAGGTAATACATGATGAAAAGTTTTAGATAGAAGAAGAGGTTAATCCCCTAGAAGAAGGTTTGGGAATGATTAAAAATTTCAATAACACTAAAAAATATTATGGTAGTCAAAAAATAAACTTCCCAACATTGAAATGAATGATTATTTAAAAATAAAAAATAATTTCAATGTGATTTATGTGATAATGATGTGTTTAAAAAGGTTTTAAAGCAAGTGATCCATTCTTATGAAAAAAATTTATAGTCTCATAGGATTTTAAAATTATTCAACTTGAAATCAAAGAAAATATAGTGAAAGATATTGACAAAAAGTTTCAAGAATCCAATTAAATAACTATTATTAGTTAAATAAATTTAAGATATATTGTGAATCAATTGGAAAACATTTTAAGACAATAAATATATTATTTATATGAACTTTTCTTGATATAAGTAAAGATGAGAAATATAAAAATTATTCAGTATGGAACTTCTCAATATCTTGAGAAAGGGTATTCTACCACACAAACTTCATAAGTGAATCATAAATCAAAGAAGGAAAAATATATTCGATCAAATATCTTAAGATAAAATATATAGAAACCTACCTCAAACTCATTAAAAAAGAATATCATAACACATTTGAATATATTTATTCTAAATATTTTTTAGCTTCATGTGTAGATTTTAAATCAAAAAAATTATAAATATCAAAGGATAAATTTTTTTAAACCCACTAATAGGTCAAAGGAGGATATAAACCAGTATATGAAAATAAAATCCTTAAGTGAAAATAAACATATTATTTTACAACTCTATAAAAATCATTTTATTCAATCTTTAAATTTTGTACAGATTGCACCTTAAAAGAAAGGAATGAAGATTTTTGTAAAATATTATCATTATTGGAATTTTCGGCATAGGTAAATCAATTTATTGTTTAATATTTTAAAATTTGGAGATTATAAAAGAACCTTAGTAATAGGAAATCTGAATTTTAAAAGACAATTTCAAGAAGAAAAATAATATCATATAATAGAATAAATCTATCCTACTAGAACATGTTTGAATTACTTGGAAATTTCTCTGAGATGTGCAAGATAGTTGGTCATTTATATACTTAATGCTTGTAAAATTAACTATTATCAACCATATAATTAAGATAAATAATCACCATAGATTGTGAAGTATATAAATTAATAAAGTTTTTTCTCTTTGGGAGAAAAATGAATGAATAAGGTTATAGAACAAGAAACTCCCAAGAAGTTAGTAAATAAATCCAATGGTGTGATAAACCTATAGGGGAAATTGATTCTATTATAGAAACCATTTAAATACATCCATAAACCTCATGAAATAAATGATCGATCTAAAATCTAAGAGGCAATCAATTTAGTAAATATGCAGTTGAATTGGTCTGGTTGGGGATATTCTTGATGAAGAGTTTGAAAGGTTACCCAAAATAGTAACCTAAAAGCAAAATAATATGTGTGCGGATGGTGAAACCAAGAAGAAAAAATGGATATCAATTGTATGATTGTTTTTTTGAGACAATTTAAAAAATTAAATTTAACCAATTAATTCTATCATAGATAATTTTTTCACGAAGAAGTATTCCTCTCACAAAAATGTTATAAAACAAGTGAAAATAGAATGTGTTGTTATATTGAATAACCAATTATAATTTTCTTAAATATTACATAAATATAATAAGAATAAAACTTCTCTAGTGGTTGTAGTTAATAAGGCCATTCCATCTATGAATACAGATAAAATCAAGAAGTTAATACTACACATAAGTGACTGGATTTGGAAAAGTAAGGGTGAGACAATCATGAAGAGTTCTCAAGGAATTGGAGCCTTAAAGAAGAAGTCACATGGGTTTTGAAATAAGTCTCTTCCCCAATTCGATTACTGAGAATAAAATGGTATAGTATATTATTATATTAGTTTTATTGTGATTAAATGATGGAAATTAAGGGTGAATAATTAAAGAGATCATCCATTAAGGGGGTTTAAAATAGGTGAAGCTTAAAAAGTTTAAAAATTTATATTTAATTTTAAAATCTAGATATACACTTTAAAATTTTAAGGATAGGGTATGATCTCACTCTCCCATAACTATTTTAAATCACAAATATTATGTTTATCAATGGGGTGATTATTTAACCAAAATAAGGGAAGTTACACTAGGCCCTTGAAATGTTTTGATCTATGTGTTTAAGTAAAGTGAAGGTTTATGATACTTCTTAAAAATATATTTTAACATCCCCTCAAGAAAGAAATTTTATATTGGTGTCACATTGTGGATAACTATGGATAGATTTTTTTTCTTAGTAGTGAGCTATTATTTTATACAAATAGTTTTTTCACATAGATTTAGAGTTGATTTTTTGATATCACATTTCAATATAATGTGAGCCCTCTCTTATATTATGAATTTATTGAAAATTTTGAAAAGTGGATGAGAAATAATGGGGATAAGAATTTTTTTTAAATTAGAAGAGCTATTTTGAGAATTAATTCCATTGGAATTTCTGATCACAATAAAGGGGAAGAAATGAATTTTATTTCTACTCTAAAATTTCATTTGGGTAGAATTTTTTTCTCCCATTTAATTTATTGTCAATTAAGGGGAATTACATTGATTAATGGAGTATATTTGGAATTTAAAAAAACACATAGGGGTAGATTTAAATTACCAAAGGTTTTTAGTTATATATTTTTTCCAATTAGGATTATTATTAAGAATTTTTTCAATGTAATTATTTCCAAGGTTATTTCTTGGGTGATATATAAAGTGTCCACAAAAAAGAAACAAAGAAGTGGATGCTACCAATATATCAATGGGTAGAGAAGTATTTTTTGTTTCCCTTGAATGAATGGATTGAATCATTAAAGAGGTTAGCCCCTAAATATGATAATTGGTGAGTTAATACTTTTGTTAAAGACATGTAATATGTGAGTGGGAAGTAGTATCTATAACTATCATATTGGAAGAAGTAAAAGAAGTATATAGAAATGCGCTTCATTATACAAATTTTCTAAGTTGTGTTTAACAAGTGGTAACAAAGTTAAATCTTTTTGGAAGAGATATCAGACTTTTTATAATCAATCCTTGGATTTTATAATATATGAGTTGTTGTGTTAAGTGAGAAACAACTCTTGGATATAGTTTTTATCAATTCTGAAATAAATTTGGATATTAAAAGGTAAATGGGTTCTTATAATACTATTTCATGGGTATTTATTATATTTCATGTATTTAGACAAAGATTTAAAATGTTTGGAATAATCATAATAATTTATATTACTATTTAGAGTTATTATAATGGGGTTTGAGATGTTTAATAATTCATAGAGATGATTTTCATATACTCAGAGTTCATTTAAATATGTTTTAAAATTTCTATTTTGGAGTTCGAATTTTAAAATATGACAATCGTATTTCTTATAAGCATAATAAATTATGAAAAATTGAAAATGAATTTTAGATATGTGGATGGGAATTGTTTCTTGTGAATGTAAATTTATCTATGCAGATGATTGTTGAGCCCCACATAAGATAATTAATCTATACAATTAAGAATTCACACTGTCAATTTAGTTGCTATAAGACATGTGTGCATTATGTAAGTAAAATATCGTACAAGGACATAATGAAAGTAAAATATTCTGTACAATATATCTATAATTTTAATGAGATTGTTGAATTTTGGAAAATATTGATCTTGTATGATATTTGGCTTGGCCATTTTGAAACGGCGCAAGACTTTTCCCAACCATAAGAGATTTATAAGTTTTATATGTTATTTATAATCCATGTATGACTTTATTAAATTCATATGATAAATTACATTTAAAAAATTTCAAATACGATATATTGAAAATTATATTTTTATCGAATTTTAAAATTTTAAATTATTAAATTTGATGATGCTTGTTTTGTGCATTCAAGTTAAAAATATCATGATGTTATTTATATCTGTGATTAAAGCATGTTTCTTGAGTGAAAAATTTATTAATAGATTTTAGGATATCACTACATTGTTATGTAAGTGGATCTAAATTTTTAATAATAATGAAAATTAAGTTACATCAAAGAATGATTGTACACCAATTATTAAACAACATAATAATTATTGTGATTCAAGACTAAGAAGATAAGCTTGATGCTGATTATTTTGATAAATATAAAAATATATTTAAACTAGAACTCAAATAAAAAATGAAAATTATTGACCAATTGGGATTCTATAACTATAAAATTTATATATCGAAGGACTAAATATTTTACAAAGATATTTTGAGTTAATATTGTTGGGACTAAAGAAGAATAAAAGAGTAATATATTTATCAATGTTTCAAATATTTAAAATAAAAATCAAAGATATTTTTGTAAAACTCTTGAGTTGAAAAATAGATTATGGGAGTAACTCCCATGTGATTCTTTTAAATGAGGATTATTTGAAGATAATGGGAAACGAAAAAAATGGAATACAAAATTTTCATGTGATCTATAGGATTTTATCCATTTCTTAAAATATTTATATTTATCAAAAAATGAAATTACCATATGTATTGAATGAGCATGACTATAAAGAAATATGGTGAGTTGTAGAAAATAAAATACACTCATGAGAAGGAAAGTGTTAAGGTGCTGATAAGAGTAACCTGAGATAACTGAACAAGCTCTCAAGAAATAAGAACTAGTGGATGTTGTTGAAACAGTAGAGAGGAAGAAGAAAATAATCATTCTTTAATAACCTGTAGGTATTTAAAGAAATAGAAGTTGATTATGATATCCTATATTGTAATTTAGATACATCCAAATAAGATGAATAAATAAGGAGTAGTTCTTGAAGTCATGGTTACTTTAATATAAAAAGTATAGGTTTGTCTAAGATTATAGAGATGATCCTGGGCAGAATATTTGTGTCGATTACATATTTGGATTTTGATTTTCATGTTCTTTACAAAAATACATTGATTCAATTTAAGATAGTTTGAGTTAATAAATGAAATTATCATTGAAAAAATTATGATTTTTTTAAATAGTAGAAAGAATAAATGAAGAGGAACTAGTGAGATAATAGTATAAACATGTGTATTGTGGTGTTTTAGTGATAAATTGTGTATTATAGTGATCTAAAACCTGTGTAATATGGTGTTCTTAGTTTCAGGATGATACGTATAGAGATCAAAACTTCTCATACATAGGTATCACATCTTTATAGATGAATATTAATTATATTTCACAAATGCACACCCAAGGACCCTAATGGTTTAGTTCCTTTAGAGACTAGGTTCACAATATTCTTATTTATTAAAATATCTTCAACATCCACCATAAATATCTTCCCTTTTTTTACCTTTTCAAAAACAAAACCTACTTAAAACCTCTCTTAATAACCTAGGAAAAAAACACAATAAAGAGTGAGATATATTCTTAGTAAGGGTAAATATGGAAAATATATAAAAATAATGTGATATTAATGGTATGAGAAAATGAGAATAACATATAAAAATAATACCCTTAAAATTAAAGATCAAAATCTCCTCACATGGCATAAATATTGGTTGTTCATAAGACATGAATCATAATGTAATCAAAGAGAATAGGCCATGAGAACATAACATTGGTATAAGACAAATAGTTTTGGCATACACATAAGATTATAACATTATGAACATGTATAAATATAAATAGGTTCGCTTATTAAGTTAAGTACATGAAATTATACCCTTACATAAACTTTTGTACATGATACCAGGTTCGCTTATAACTTTACAGACATAAAATCCAATTCCATGCATAACACTGTGAACATGTAATCAGTTTCACACATAATATTGTGAACATTACATATGGTTGATTTGTAACATTGTGAAAAAATAATTAGGTTCATTCATAACATTGGAAACTTTTAATCAGGTTTATGCATAACATATTTACTTATGAGTTATCTATCTTTAACCAATGAATTTGAGGGAGATATAGGTACCACCTGTCATATAATCCAAATATATATATGTGTCACAAGATCTTAAAAAATTAATCATATCATCACTTAGGAAAAGAAATGGGTTTTATACAAATTTCATTATAACAAAACCAGTGGAAAATAAATAGTTTTCATAATCATTTCATCATTTTTTTCATAGAATAACCTATGGAAAAAAGAATTGAGTTTCATAAGAATTCACTCATGATATAACAATTGGAAGAGAAATGGGGTTTATAAAAATATTTTCATAATAAACATAAAAAATAATGGTATCCTTGGATTATATCCCCCATTAAATAATAAGTAACATCAAAGGACGTCATCTTATATGGAATATTATTTTGAAAGATCGCTTGGAACATTCCTAGACTAAAATATCCTTTACACTTTTAAAAAAAATAACATAATTTTATTTTAATTAATTTTATTTAAAAATAAACTTTAAAAATTATAAAGTAAAAATTAATACAATGATCGGTCGTGATATTAGAAAATTTGTTCAAGTCATACACGTTTAAAACAAAGATTCCTTTCAATTTTTTGGTAAAATCCAAATATGCCTTCTTTGTAAAATGACATGAAGAATGCATTCAAAAAAATTAAGAATTAAAACATGGGTAAAAGTGCCTCTAATAAATCAATAGGTTAAAAATAAAAACATTTTTTAATTCTTTTATAAAACATTGTTTTAGAATAAAAAAATGTTTTTGATCGAAGAAAGAAATAAAGATGATTTTTATTAAAAAAAATAATGTATTGAGTACATAAAGATTTGAAAATTAACGGAAAACATGTATTATCATGACATAACTAGTGTATAATAAGTTTAAAGAGTTTATTAGGATAAATATAATAATACTTTGTCATTGGAAGCATAATCATGACTAATCTCGATAAATGACGAGATTGTAATATATAATCATTACCACTTTATTCACTTTGAATCATAATTACTGGGAAATAATAACATTAAATGAAACTTATAATATCATGATAATATATAAATTAATGAAATTACTTGTAAAATGTGATTTATATACACCTTGTAATATTTTATAGGTGCACAACATAACATATGTCTCAAAGAAGAAAAATTGAGATGAAATCTTGTACCGCTTTGGTAACTTTTGAACGGAAAACCCCATGAAAGATATATTATAAAATTTTTATCTAAATAAATATAATTTTCATGATGATAGTCTTAAAATTAATTCATGGGTAGAATATAAGCCACATAAAAGAAATAGGTGTTGAATATGGCATGTGTCTCACAAAAGTAAAAAGTGAGACAAAAATCTATTACCATAATAATTGACTTCCTTTGTAAAAATTAGAAAATCCAAAATAATAAATATAATTTTATTATAAATATATTACAGAACCATAATTATACATATAATACTATGTATTATTTACTTATGACCTTTTACTACATATTTATTAATAATTCCATGTTAAATTCATGTTTCGTGTAATAACTATTTTCTTTTTCGTGTATGTTTTGATTTGGTATTGAAGGTCCTATTGCATTGATATTGGTTAAATAATCTCAAAAAAAATAACCATGATATATATATTATATATTTTCATTACATCTTTATTTATTGTAATTCATAAGAGTTATATTTAAAAAGTGAAATACATTGTTCATGGAGACGGTAGGTCATATATACACATGAATGTTGTTTTTATTTCCTCGATGGATGAAATGGAAGTTAAATAATATATTAATATTAAAAATAATTCTTATTTTATATATATTACATATATTTATTAAATTTACCACCGTTACCTTTCATGTAAAGCGTTTTTGAAAAACATCACATCACTTCAGGAGGCTGTAGTCTATCGTACGCACGAACGATGTTATCATATCCCCCATGGAATGGGAAGTAATAATTTATATATGAAATATTTATTATTATGGTATAACTATGTTAAAAATATCATATATATTATTTTAATATATTCTTATTACCATCCAAGTAAAATGGAAATAAAAAAACGCATCACATTGATTTGTGAGACTGTAGTCCGCTATAAACATGAGTGACGTTATCGTTCTTCAATAGGTTGGGAGATAATAATTTTAATGTGGTAATATGATTAAATAGGTATAATAATATCATAAATATCATATATAAACATTAAATCCTTCATTATATCCATATGTGAGATATGGTTATGGAAAACGAATAACATCGGTTCGTGAGGCGGTAATCTTCCGTACACAAAAATGATGATTTCGTAAACCATTTGATGGAAGAGGAGATAGATATACATCATTAACTTAACATAACAAAAATCTCAATATATTTAGTAAAATATTTTTATTATATTAGTATGGATTAATAATAATTTAAGGAGTTTGAGGAAGAAATAAAATAAAATGCTCAGTTAAGGACGTTACCTCTTTTTCGGCCAACTTCTTTTGGTTTACACCAAAATCCTTCTTGGGTTGGAATTATGGATAATGTAATTATTATAATAATTTATTAGGGAATGAATGAAGTTATTTGGTTATTTATTTGTAAAACCAATGGTTTTTTAAGTGTTAAGATAAGAGGATAGTGGATGACCTTTTATGAGTGAGGTGAGTGGCACAATTGTAATTTTCTAAATTAAAAAGGTGTACCCACGTTTTTTACAAGAAAAAAGGTTCCAAAATAGAATATTATATAAACTTAGAGGTTATAAATTCGAAATATTTCTACCCAATGGTTTTTGGAAGGGTTTCTAGGTAATTTTTTCCCATATCATTTTTGTTTAACCCCCTAATAAACTCATTTTTACCTTAACCGTGAAAAATGATTTTTACACTTTTTACTATATATTAAGGTAAAAAATAAATATGGAATTACTAAATAATATAAATTATTCTGATGTTAAATATATAATTAATTTTTACAAATTAAACTATATAAGTTTCAGAAATTAATTTAAAATTAAACCTGTAGACATGAAAAAAATCGGGTTTTTGAAGAGAAAATTCTAATAAGTATATAATGTTTTAATATCAAAACTCAATATAGAATTGATTCCAATTAAATAAATTGGATTAATATATATATTTATATAATCTAAATAATTTTACTTTTACAACCATATTAAAATTTGTTTTAGTCTTTTAAATGCTTTAAAATAAATGAAAATTCATATTAAAAACCAGTATTTTTAACTACTACTAAAAATAAATTCTTTTTAAAAAATTATAAAAAATTCACACCAATATAATTTTGAAATTATGAAATAAAAAATTAATTTTACTTTTTCAAATGAATTTTATGAAATTGGGAAAAAAATAATTCAAACTAAGTACGCAAAATGTGACAAAACTATTTTTTTGAAAAATACAATTTTTAAGCGTAAAATGGATTTATTCTTATCACTTGTCTAGAAAACATATAATATGAATGTTCAAATTTTTATTGAATATATAATATATAAATTTATTTTAATTCATTCATACAAAATTATTTGTTTAAATTTTTTAGGTAAAACACATTTGTGTGCATAAAAATAGTTTTTTAAAAAAATATTTCCTTTAATTTCAAATAGATTTTAGTTTAATTTATAATTAATTAGTATCCAACTAATTAATTTCATATACATGTGTCAGAAAAATATTTTTAAAATTTAGTTAATATTATTCAAACCAACCATTCCAATAAATAGGTAATAACTATCGTATAAAATAATATTATTATAATAGTATGTCATGTTTTTCTAAACATGGTGATGTGTGTAAATAAAGATAAACTTGGTGTTTCATGTAACATAAGCTTAAATCAATGTTGCGTGTAATGAAAAATATTAAAAAGATTAAATTTCTTTGAAAAAATATATACTTCAAAAAAAATTAGTGTGTTACATTCTACCCCCTTAAAATGAATTTCTACCTCAAAATTCATCAATTTGTTACTAAAAAACTGAGGTTACTTTTTCCATATTACATCTTCAAGTTCCCAGGTAACTTCCTCAAGCATGTGATTTTACAAAAAAACATTGGCCAAGTCACCGGCGTTGTTTCACAAAACATTCTCTAAATAATCTAGAACCTCAACTAGTTGTTCCTTATAAGAAGAATCATGCTCTAGAAGTAAAACCTCTGAGTTCAGTACATATGATGGATCAATTATATAATTCCTTTGGAGAGATACATGGAACATATTGTTAACCCGAGAGAGGTTTTTTGGATGCACCAACTGATAAGATACAACCACAGTCTGATCAATAATATCAAAGGGACTGATATTCCTAGAGATTAGTTTTACCTTCTTTCTTCTATGAATTTATTTTTATAAACACCTTCTCACCAACTTAAAATTATAGATCACGTTGATTATTATAATCATAAAATTTCTATAAAATTTCTGCTTCCCTTATGTGTTTCTGAATGGATCTAACCATCTCTTACATTTCATTAGCTAGATCATATATGAATAATTTTATATCTATAACCTCATTCCATTTGATTGGATTTATACACTTATTCCATAAAGGGCTTTGTAAGGAGCCAACTTAATGCTCGATTAACATCTATTATCGTAAGAAAATTAATATAGATTAAGGTGTTGGTCCCTTCTACCTTTTAAATCCATAGAACAAGATCTTAGCATATCCTATAAGGTTTGAATTTCTCTCTCAGAATGACCATCTACCTAAGGATGATATGAAAATTTGAAACTCAACTCCATATCAAGATCTTACTGAAAACATCATAAAAACATATAGTTAATCTTCATATCCCAATCAGATACAATTTAATGTGGTACATCATGAAACCTTACCACATCATTAATGTATATTCTGAAATTTTCATCCGGATATAAATCTTCTCTGATAGAAATGAAGTGTGCTAACATTAAAAGGTGATCGACTACAACCCATAATTACCTCAACATTAAAGATAAGATAAAAAATAAAAGTTTCCAATACCATTAATCATATTTCTACATAGTATAAATTCATTCCTATTCAATTAAGTTTTCACTAATACATATACACAACCAAATCTTTGTATTTTCATAAATTTGTCTTAAAATATACTTAATCATTATAAACTCACATCATATAAAACCTACCAAGGGGTGTTAGTGAATTTTAACTTATAATCAACCTTAAAATCATAAACCCGTGATTATATCCATAACTCTTAAGTTGACCTTACATGGAGACATATACGCCTCCAAAAGTTAATGCACCCTTTATTCCTTATATAAGTTCTTATCTTATACAAAAACAATTTTATTAGAAGCTTGTGTTTATCCTTGTACTGATAGAATATAAAATTTTATTTCATTATTGTATAATCCATGTAGAGGGGTATAATGACTTGAAATTTCACTAAAGGACCAATAAAAATATTTTTATAATGTTCATTTATAAATATTTAAACATGAAATTCCTAACTATGGAGGGGAGGATAAGTGTTCCCGAATTATTATGATTCACTTTATCCATTATAATTGAATAATATTTTCCTTTTTCTTTTTCATTTAGAGGTTTTTTTGGATTATCATCCACGGTTTAAATTGGATTGGGTCATTTAATCACATAATTCCCAAACTCTATGCACTTGAAATAATGGAGTTTGGGTGGTTCATTATATCGATATATTTCTCTATTCATTTCATCTTCTAGCCTCTTCAAATAAATTATACATTATTTTTATCGATTTATATGATTCCAAAACTCATGATGCCCTTATTGGTAGGATTAAGTATCTCAAGAGGGTGTGAATTGAATACCCCAAAATAATTTATATCTAAATAGGTTTAAATAAAATCTCTCATTTTAAATAAAATATCCCAGTTAATCAAAAGAGAAGATCAATATAAGATATGGTCTTTTAAAATATTTATAAAATATTGATTAAGTATTGTTTAAAACAATAATGAATAAATACTTTAACTTTTGGAATCAATTTACTCAATCACAACATTATATAAACACTAATTAAGACTAATTATCAAAATAGAGGTTTTATTTACAGTTTAACACAAATTTTGTTTAAAGCATAAAGAAAACAAAAACAAAACACATAGAGGAATAAAATACAAGAGGTTCAATATAAAATTTATACCTAATTATATCCATTTGGAAATAATCTCCTTCTATGAAAATTATATAAAAATAATACATGATCCACAACCAAGAATGGGTATACATAAAAAAAATTTAGGCCATACAAGACCTCTTCCACAAAACTCGTGGGAATAAAACAATTCACAGTCCATGTAGGGACCTATTCCACAACACCATGGGAAAATAGTAGTAATTAGAGAGTGATATGATATTAGGTATATTTCATATAAGTCACATGAGATAGTTTGTTTGTTTAAAATACATAGTAAATACATACAACTCATAATGTAAATAAAATATAGTGAAATAGAAAATAGAGATATGTGAAATGATTGTGTTTCACTATCTAATAATCTCTATATATTAAGAATCCTTGAATGTGGATTTAAATAAATCATGATTCAGGTTTCAGAAAATAATATAAGATAGAGTGTCATGAACTCCTTTGTTCTGTATGTTGGCATGAATTGGATGTCCTTTTAACTCCTCTATTTTTTTGTCATGTGTCAGTAAGATGCACCTTGTAAGCTCTCAGAAAGTGGAAATCTTTTCGTGTACGTGTATTTCAATCTCTATCACGTGTCTATTTTCTTGTGTTCACATAACTACATGTGTGGGTCTCCTGCTTATTTTTAATATAATCATGCAGGAATAATCATTCAGATCTTCTTCTCCTCATACTTTGGTCTGACACATAAATTAACGTATCTCTGCAAAAAAAATGTTTAAAATAATCTTTAGAATTAAATTCTATAATATATCCATTATAAATAGTTAACTTAAAATAAATAGAATATTTGTGGTGATTCCTTTGGATGGTGACACAACACTGGTTGTGACTAAGTCTCAACGGTGACTCATCTCTACTGGTAGGTCATTCCAACACTTAGCCAAATTTCCATTTTGGTAGTAAGTCATCTTCCATAGTGACTCAGGTGTGATGGTGGGTCTTTTAGATACTTATCAAAATTTCAATATGTCATCTCTAAAAGTAGAAGTTTTCCACACTTATCCAATTTTATGGTCCAATGATGATTTATATTTTTAGGGTGATTCATTCCATTAATTTTCTAAAAAAAATCATGCGGGGTAATTCCAATACTTATCCATATTTTAGTTCTAGAGGTGTCCTCAGTGGTGAGTCATGTCTGACGATGAATCAATATCAATGGTGAGTCATACTTAGTCAAATTTCACCAATTTTCCTTATATTGTAAAATGATATCATAATACATAAAACTCATTAATATCATAATACATATGATTTGGTGATCATTAAAACATGGGTGCCAACAATCCCTCTTTTTATGATCATAAATCATGGAATTTTAAAATCATGGTATCAAAGATAAATAAAGGTTGCATGGTATTAAAAGTAATTAGATAGTAAAAAGTATCAGAGAAAAGATAGTATCAAAGGAGGGTATTTACAAATACATGGAAATTAATATCAGTATGGTATCAAATAAATATTAATATTAGTATGGTTTCAAAGGAATACTACAATATAATTAAATTCCATAGAGTCTTCTTCCCATTTTGGGATTCTCAAAACATGAACAAAATATAGGAAATTAAAAAGAAAAAAATATAAATAATATAATTCACAATAATAAAATAAGTTGAAGGTAATCTAAAAATTTACAACACAATGTTATAAAAAACATCCCCATAAAATAAAAAAGTCAAATCATCAATACTTTTTAGGATGGGTCAAAGGTTTTTTTCCATTCCCTTGATATGAATCAGAAGACATGTTAAAAGAACTTGAAGATACTATAGGAATTGTTATAGTAACACCAATGAGAGAACAAGACTTTCATATAATGATTGGTATGAGCTCTTAAATATATTCTCTTTGAGACATACTAAAATGATGTAAATGAGCTAGAAATGGTGCATTTGGATCTCTGGTTACATTATTTCTGAAGAACTCTGGAGTAAAAACTTGTGGGTTCAAGTAACCTGTAATAGGTATGGTATCTTGAGTCACAAAAAAGTTCTAAAAACATGTTGAAAGGGTTTCATAATATTTATAAAATCCATATTGATTTTCCACCTCTCTCCATAGAACTAAAGAAATCATTTTTTTCTTTCACAAAAAGATTAACCATGGGATTCATGACTTTTAACCAATTTAATTTCTCTGCAAATTATTGAGTGACTAGAGGCATTATCATATTTTTAGCTAGGAACTTAAAATGAGAATTCAACTCATGCATAGTGTATATCCTTGAATGATAATACTTTAAATTTTTTTACAGTCTGTCTTTTAGCCTTCATGTCTTTCATATACTCCCTAATAATTATATGGGCATGATCATTGTTATGCTCAAATTTCCTCAAAATTTATTGAGGTAAAGAAGGCGGAGTACTTGAAACACCACTAATCTCTTTTCTTATAATAGATCAAATAAAATCAACACCAAAATAAGGATCACTTGAAGAAGAAGTGATGGAATTAACATTATATATACTCTTCAGCAAATCATCTATGGAATTCACAAAATAAGACCTCATCTTCTCCAATATAGATCTTATAACTTCCATATCACTTCCAAACCTTCTGTATTCCATTGGATCATCATTTTGGGATGAATGTGTTTAATCACAAGCCCCAACAAATGACTTACATCCTTATCACTGATCTTTGTAACCAAGGTAGCTTGATTTTTCAATAATTAACTAATATCTGAGAGAATATTTTATTTTAATGAATCCAAGTCCCCTTTAGTGAAAAATATCATCTAGCACTAAATTAATATCATGGATATGTAAGGGTCTATAAGGCTTACACCTGGTAGGCTTTTCAAAAGAAAACCTCTCTAACTAACCTACAACATCAATCTGATCAACCAATGATCCTTTAGGATCCCTTGCTTCTCCAATATCAGGTCCACCGTGATTTAGTGGACTTCCATCCTTACAAGAAAATTTATCCCATTGCTCAAACATTAGTTATATCCAACCAAGAGAAGACATACAATGAGATTTTAAAACATGAGAACTAGAAACTATCGATACAACTACAATAGGTACAACACTCAACTGATCAACTGATCTATGTACAACTACTGTCTACTCAAAAATATCAATCTCTACTTCCATATTTTCATTAAATAACTCATTAAAAACAATTTTCATAGCATCATTCTAAACATCATCAGTAGTAACAACAATATTTTCACCAAATACAGGATCAACTCGGTGATTTTACAAATGTGGGGATTTCTCCACCACTGATGATTCTTCTTTCTCTTCTCTGGCATCCAGTTCCATATCTTCAACAAGATTGGGTCTCACTTTTAATTTAGAGGTAGATAAATGTAGAGGAGAGATAATATCATAATGCATTCCCACATCCTCATCTCTAATTCATCCACTAGGACCACCGGAACCTCCAAAATTATCATCTCTTTCCACATCATATTCTTCATATTCTCCTCCTCCTCATTCTTCTTCATCCACATCCCCATTTTCCTCATAATATTTGGAATATATTTTGAGATATTCATTACCATATATTTATGTTTCTTCTTTCCCACTTCCTTATTTTAGAAGTTCATTTTTAATAGGGAGAGACCTGGGAGGATTAGAAGCACTGTAGGATATAGTTGGGGATCTCTAAGTTGAATTTAGGTCACTAACTTCATCCATATAAATTTACTTTTCATTATCACTAGAGGCAGTAGACTCCTATTTCTATTCATTAGAATAATCAAAAACTTCATATGGACCCAATCTAGGATCTATATAGTCATTTGGTCTAGAAGGATGGTGAACTAGTTTTAATTCATCATATATCTTCTCAATATCATCCTACCATTTCTTCTTAAAAGGATTATAACTAATTTTCATCCTTTCAAAAATTATCCTTGTGATGAAGAAACCTCAAAATTACACTATTGATTCTTTACTATCATCAACTTGACCTTTGGATTCTATAATATCCAAAAAAACGTTGGTTGGATTAAGGAATTTGATCTTGAATACGATTTTCATATCTCCATCATGTAAAGCATTAGGTATCTCCACAAGTTAATTTTTTCTCCAGTTTTAATAAGATAAATAATATAAACGTTCTGGTACCTCATTGTGTGAAACTCACCTTTTCTTGGATAAATAATATTCTATATAAATATGAAAAACTTCTTGAATTCGCCATCAATCTTCGTATAAACTAGCCTTCTCACTATACCATCACCAGCTAATTCAGCCAAAGCATCTTCATAAACAAATTTATAATAAACATATGGAATATACCATCGATAATATTTGGAAACTCTTTCATGAGGAACTCATAAATATTATTCCCAATTAATTGAAGAGAAAACTTCTTTATGACCATTAATTCTAGTCCTTACCCCGCATTCATTATATTCAAAAATGAACTCCAAAAACTTGTGAAATTGATGTATCAACCTCAGATAGAAGTGCCTATGGTTATTAGATAACCACTCCATCCATCCTTGGTCATGAATAACTTTTCATTATATGTAATTTCTTGAACATAACCACTCATAATGCACTTCTTTTTCAGGAACCACAACTCTCTTAGCAAGATCTAGATTCACTGACTCAACTGTAGCAAGTTGACATGACTCCCATTTATTATTTTTTATATAATGTGACTTCTTTGAGGAAGAAATGGTAGGTATATTCACTATATATATGTCTATCAGTTTGAAAGGCACAAGATAAGGTGAGAGAAGTTATATGGTCTGGATAAAAAGGGTCACAACACAGCTTGAGAGAAAGGTGAGGGACATGAGATTTGGGATTATACAAATGTCTCATTTAAATAATTTGGTTATTTTATGGATTCTTAAAATAAAAATAAAAATAAAATTTTAATCTAATTAAAAATTAAATTAATAAATAATCTATAAAACTAAAATAGAAATGGTAGCATAAACACAAACAATGAAAATTGACAAAATAAAATTGTTTCAAATAGTGAGTAATTCCAAAGGTGGGTAATACTCGATGGTAGGTAAACTCAATAGTGAGTAAAATCAATAGTTAGTAAACTTAAAATGGTGATTAAACTCAAAAGTGGGTAAAATCAATGGTGGGTAAACTCAATAGTGGCTAAAACTCAATGGTGGGTAAAACTCAATGGTGGGTAAAACTCAATGGTGGGTAAAACTCAATGTAGGGTAAAACTAAATTGTGTTTCCAAAAAAAATTATTCTTAACCAAAATTAATCATCCCTAATTCATGTTTGATGAAGTTAATTATCTTAGAATTCAATTTCATAGTGAAAATATCAATAAGTTGATGTTCTATACCAATGTATTTAAGACTTATATCACCTGTTTGAAAATTATCAATCAAAAAATGATATCTTACATCAATTTTTTTTCAATATTCATACACAAGGTTATTATAAATGTTTATAGCACTTGTATTGTAAAAGTTTATAGAGACATGTCAGAATTAATACCCATAGTCTAGTAATGTGTGTTTCATCCACACAGTTTCACACAGTAGCTACCTGCAACTTTGTATTCAGCTTTAGAAGTAGAAAATGAAATATAATTTTGTCTCTTAATACACTAAGAAACTAGAGACTTGTCTAAAAGGTGACATGTTTAGAGGTGATTTTTCAATCTAAATTACTACCACCAAATTCAGCATCTGAATAACTGACTATATCAAATTCTTGTCCTCATGGATAGAATAGTATTAAATTCTTAGTATAACTGAGGTATTAAAATTTATTTTTACAAAAAGTGTGACTCTTTTGGGTTTAATTGAAAAAAATCACACATACACACACTAAACATAATGTTAAGTTGACTAGCTATTAAGTAGAGAAGAATTCCAATCATACTTTTGTAACTAGTTTGATCAACTAATTTCCCAGCTTTATCAAGATTCAATTTATAGGTGGTACTCATAAGAGTATCACTACTCTTAGTGGTATCCAAATTAAAACATTTTAAAAGGTTATTAGTATAATTAATTTTATTTAAAATAATTCCTTATTTATTTTGAAAAATTTTGAAAACGAAAAAAGAATTTCAGTTCACCCATTAAACTCATTTCAATTTAATTTTTCATAATTTTTGAAAAAACACTACATAAATAATTTTTAGAAAATCCAAAAAAAATATCATCTATGTAAATTTGAACAACTAAAACATATTTTGAAATTAATTTTATAAATAGATTAGGATCATCTATACCTCTTGAAAATAATTTTGAAATAAGAAAAGAGTTGAGATAATCATACTATGCTCTAGGATCATCTTTCAGAAAATACAAAAAAATTATTTTAAAAATGTAATTTGAAAAATGATGATTTTTAACTCCATTGGGTTTCTCAAAATATCCTCACTAATATACCCATTTAAGAATAAACTTTGATATCCATTTAATATTGATTTAAATATAGATGTTATGCATAGTTATGAAATATTCTAATAGCCTCAATTTGGGATATAGGTGTAAAGGTTTCTTCATACTCTATACCCTCTTCTTAAATATACCATTGTGCAACTAGTCTACCATTATTCCTTAATATAGTATCATATTAATCAACCTTATTTCTAAACACCCATTTTGTTCCTATATTCAATGTTTTTTTGAGTATATCAAAAATTTCCCATACTTTATTCCATTAAAATTAATTAAGTTCTTACTACATATCCATTACCCAAAATTCATCATTAATTGCATCATTGATGTTCTTAGGGTTAAGTTGTTATAAGAATTCTTGATGTTCAACCTGGTTTCTAAGATAAGTTCAAGTTTGTGTACCTCTACCTAACTCTCTAAAAATAGAATCTAAATGATGATATTTAAGATTATTAAAAGCTCTAGAAAAATAATTGATGGTCAAATCAAGGTCCTCTATAAGTTCAGGTTCATGTTCAGGAAGTTCCTCAGAAGTGGATGATTTTTTTTTCATGTTTTACAATAGAATAAAAGTGTTTTGAATATATGTTCATCGTGGATAAATCATCCTAAAATTTTTCTAAGGGAGTTTTAGGTTCATGAGGATCTTCCTCATCAAACTTGACATGGATTGACTCTTCCACAGTTTTGGTTCTTTTATTAAAAACCCTATAGGATTTTCTAGAAGTAGAATGTACTGGGAAAATTCCTTCATCACTTTTAAGGGAACAATTTTTAAGATTATTCTTAGTGTAAAGAATAAATAATTTGAAACCAAAAACTCTAAATAAATTAACCTTATATTTTCTACTCTTACAAATCTCATTAGAGGTTTTATTCAAGAAATATCTAATTAAAACTCAATTGTTTATATATCAGTCCATGTTCACAACTTATGCCCAAAATTAGACAAGTAAGTCATATTCATTAAGCATAGTTAGTGATATCTCTTTAATTGTTATATTTATTCTTTATATGACTCCATTATGGCGAGGGTTCCTCAGAGTAGAGAATTTATGTTTATATTCATTCTGTGAGAAAACTGATTCAGATTATTTATTATCAAACTCATGGTCATGGTCACTTCTTAATGTCATAATTCTAAGACGACTTATATTTTCTATAAATTTATAATACTTGGTAAAATAATAACAAGATTAACTTTGGTGAGTTTATAAGAATACACTTTTATACCTAGAAAATTCATCTACAATTACATAGACCTAGTTATTCCTATTTAAACTAGAAACTTTGGATGGTCCAAACAAGTCCACATGATACAACTCAAGAGGTTGAGAAGTTGAATCTTCTTTCTTAAATTTAAAAATAAATCTTCTGTTGTTTCCCTTTTTGAAAAGGGTTACAGTCTTTATCATTTATGAATTCAAGTTTGGGTATATCCCTAACTTAACATTTCCTAGTAATATTTATAGGTAAGTGATTATTATAGTTTAATAGTCTCTGATTCCAAATACAATATTCACTATTAAAGACACTGAAGAAAGAAACATTTTTGAGAAATAAAAGAATTAAGATTAAGAGTATAAACATTCACATTTCCATAACCAGTAAATACTAAATAATTTTTTATAATTAAAAACATTATAAGATTTTTTTTCAAACATGATTTGAAAACCATCATCACAAAATTGTAAGATGATAATAAAATTATATTTTAAACCATAAACAAAAATTACACTTGAAATTAAAACTAGTTTAGTGTTAAAATTTTGAAAAAATCCAATGAATTTTATTTTAGCATTGTCACCAAAGGTGACATGACCATTATCAACCTTTATAATTCTCTTCAAGCTCAAGTAGACTCCTTCCATTTTCCTAGAACAATCATTTCCCGTGTACCAAAAATATCCACAGGATATCTTCAAGTAATTTTCCTATAAAACAAAGTTTATAAAACAAATGATTTTGGAACCCAGATTTTCTTGGGTCCAGATATGTTAGTGATTAGGTCCTTGGGAACCCATATTTTTTTAATAGGTTTACTATAAGAAGATTGATTTTTTTAAATAAAAACATTATTTTTTCCATTTGAAAAACAACTAGCAGTTGAATTTCTAGAATTAGGCTTAGGAATAAATGTTCTCTTAACTACTCTTCTCCATCCAGGTTGATATCCTAGACCAGTAACGCACTTAGGAGTATTTTGTTTGTAATATTTGAGCTAGAGTTTCTATAACATTTTTAAATCATTATAAATATTTCTTTAGTTTGTAATTTGAAATTTTCAGTTCAATATTTTCCATTAATAATCGATCATTCTTCTCTTTTTCTATTGAAAGATCGTATTTAACATTAAAAGATAAAACATGATTCTTATTAAGAACTTTTTATTTGTATTTTTGTTCATTAAATTTATTTTAAATCATAATATATTATTCAAAAATCACTTCCCTAGACATGTCATTATCATTTTTAGAATGATCAGAATTAAATATAGTAGATACAATAGGCACCTCAAAAACATTTTTCATGAAGAACATGTTGGATCTGTCATACTTCTCTTCATGAGTAGAGTCGGAGTCACTCGAGATGTCCTTAAAGGCACTCCATGTGTATTTTATTGATTTATTATATTTTCTATATTTTTTTCATACTTTTTTTTGTATTTCAACTTAGTAAAATTATCCTTAACATGTCCTTTTCTCTTACATTCATAATAGGTAATCTCATTTGAGTTTTCATCTCTTTTCCAGTCCCTTTTCTGATTTCCTATGTTGCCATAATTTCTTTTGTAACTTGGTTTCCTGAATAATTTCTTCTTCCTATAGAACTTCATAAATCTTCTATCCAGATGTTCTATTTCCTCATTTCTATTCTGTGATGATTCCTCATCATTGGAACATTCAACTTGAACTTTTTTATTTGTCTTTATATTTGGATTCAATATAATTCAAGGTTACTGATTTTCTCTTAGGTTCATAATCCTCTTCATGATTGACTTGGATTTCTTCTTCATACCCCCTAAACTTCCCTGTCAATTCCTTGACAGGTAGTTTATAAATGCCACATGATTCCCTTATTGACACAAATATCCCTCTCCATTACTCTAGAAGATATCTCAGTAGTCTCATCATTTTTCCTTTATCTAAAACTTAATTTACCAAGTATATCATTGTAATAACTATCTAATTGCACCTAGGATAAATATTCAAAATTATCTCATTAGGTTTCATTTTTAATGAATAATATTTCATTGTATAAGTATTAGATCATATTTCATTAACATTCATGGTTTCGTCATGTGAAATAGATAAAGTATCCCAAATTTCATAAGAAGTTATACTAGTAGATATTCTAATGAATTCTTAATCTCCTAAATAACAATAAAGTGCATTCATGGATTTGAAATTATTATTATATTAAATTTTATTAGCATCATCCCAAGTATTATCAAAAGTATTAGGTAACTATTACTTATCCTCTACAGCATACTACATTTCAAAACCCATACTTTCAATAAGAATTTTCATATTTATTTTCCATTTAGCATAATTATTTCTATTAAAAAAGGAGTTATGTTGGTAGCGGATCCTTATTTTCTATTATCCATTTAAAGAAATAAATTTATAAATGACTTAAATTTAATATCTTTAAAACACAACCAAAATCATTATTAAACATATCTGAATAACTCTTTGATAGTAAAACATTGGTAAAAGTGTGTATTTCAAGAGGGGGTGAATTGAGTAACCAATAAAAATTTCTCTCTAAAAAAATTTATATAAAATTACCCAATTTAAATAAAATTTTCCATTTAATAAAAATATTATATCGATGTAAAATGTGATCTTTTAAAAATTTTCTCAAATATTGATTAAGTCTTAATTAAAACAATTATGAAAAACTAATTTAAATTTTGAAATTAATTTACTTAATCACAACCTTATATAAAAACTAATTAATACTAAATATCAAAGTATTGGTTTTTTTAGTATAAAATATTTTCTATTTAAATATTAAATCAAACAAAACCGAAGCAAATAGCAGAATCAAATACAAGTGGTTTAGTCTCAAGCTGATACCTAATCCTTTCTACTTGGTAATCACCCGCTGCCAAGAAGATTTTACAAAAATTATCTTTGATCAATAACTTGGATCGAGTATACAATAGAAAATATTTATATGCCACATAGGAGCTCCTCCAAAAAACACGTGGGAATAAAACAAATCGCAAAAAATTTATGGACCTCTTCTCCAAAACCATCGGAAAACAAGTGTAAAGAGGGTTTGAGAAGATATCAAGTATCTTCTAGATAAAGAACTAGAGAGAGTGTGCATTAAAAATACAGAGTAAACACACACTAATCATAATGTAAATAAAATAAACATAAATATAAAATAGAGATATTTAAAAACATTGTGCTTCTCTATATGATAACATTTATAGCATGTGACTCCTTGAATGTGGATGGAAATGAAGATCGAGTCGTGTTTTGAAAAATAGCAGTAGAATAGAGTGTCATGAACTCATTTTTTCTGTGTGTGGGAATTAATTGAAATTTCTATTAGATCTACTATTCCAATATTATTCATAATCAAAATGCACCATGTAATCTCTCAGAAAGTAGTACTCTTTTTGTGTACATGTATTTACCTCTCAATAATGCGACTCTTTCCTTATTTCCACATCACTATAGAGGGAGTCTGTTACTTCTTCTTGACAACAACATGTAGGAATAATCATTCAGATCCTCTAATGCTCTTAACCATGGATGACACATACTTTAATTCATATCTACAAAAAAATTAAGAAAAATCATTAAAATAATTTTTAGAACTTAATTTGATAATATAGCCATTAAAATAGTTAATTTAAAATAAATAGAATAGTGGTGGTGACACATTTTAATGGTGACATAGAACTGGTGGTGACTTAGTCATATAGTGAATAAGGATAAACAATGAATCATCTATATTGGTAGTTCATTCTAAAAATTATCCAAATTTCCATTCTGGTGGTAAGAGATATTCAACGGTAACTCAAGACTAGCGATGGGTCTTTCTGGTACTTAGAAAAATTTTCATATGTCATATCTGATGTTAATTTTTTCGTATAATTAGACAAATTTCTAGTTCAATTATGAGTCATATTATTATGGTGAGTCTTTCCCATACCCTTCCAGAAAATATTTATTCTAGCAGCGATACATAGCTAAAGGTGGGTGATTCCAATAATTATCCATATTTCCTTTTTGGTGGCATGCTCAATAGTGTGTCATGTCTGACAGTGTCTCAACATCAATGGTGATTCATACACTAAAAAATTTCTCTAATCTGTCATATATTGTAAAATTATATTATAAAACCTAATACTCGTTAATATCATAATAAAAATGATTTTTTAAATCATTAAAATAAGGGTTCCAAAAACCATATTTTTTATTTTAAAAATTCACCTAAGTGCTTCTTCCCATAGTTTTGGTATATAGGTGACTATAATTTCTTTCCACTATGTGACTTACTTGACTTATCATGAGACTTGATCATTATTTTTTATCAAAACCATGTGAATGGTTGGAATATCCAATTTTTATATCTACCTTTAGTACACATAAAATTAATTCTTCGTAGCTACTAATTTCTCTTGTAGTCAATGCCTTTCAAAGGCAAGGTCTTAATCCACCAATTAATTGATCAATTTTTCATTCTAGACTGATTATTATACAAGAATCATAACATAAAAGTATTGTAAAATTATCTTTATATGTACCAATAGATTCAACATCCTTATTTTTGAGCTTTTGATATTCTTTATCCATATTTTTTCACAGAATTTGAGTGAAGTATTTATTAAAAAATATCTAATTCAACTCATCATGTTCCATCAATTAAATTACCTCCTATTAACTTGTATTCTTAATAAGGTTCCATCATTGATCTATATCTAATTCTAAATGATATATTTCCAAAATTACATTTTCATGATCCAAATATTGGAGAATATAAAATTTCTTTTTAGTGGAATTGATCCATTTCTTCATAAATATTGGATTAGTGGACTCACTCAAATAGGGTGTATATTTCCTCATAAAGGAATCAATAAAACTTTGTTCCCTTCGTTTCTTGTTTGGAATTTAAGAATGATTCTTAGCTTGAAAATTTTGGGTGAGCATAGAAATGTGGTTTTTCATTCCATATCCCATAACATTCAGTTTCTTATAAGTAAAATCATTTCATTTTCCATTGTATTCAGTATTAACATTGTTATTTTAGGTTTCATCCTTTGACTAAAACCGAAAACCATAATGTGAGAAACACTAATCATAGTGAGAAAAACACATTATCATGAAAAATAACTTATAGGATGTCTAAATCATGAAACCGTCTTTTCAATCTATGACACCTTAGTTTTATCCCACATCATTCATATTAACCATATATTTAAATACTTCATGATGGTTCATAAAGTTTTTGTGAATTTAAAATGTGTATCACTAGGGAGTGTAAAACTAGGTGTGCATCAAGCCCTATTATTTTTTACCAGGTGAAGATCCTATCTAGATCAATATTCCCTTTTATTAATTATTACCCATAGGTACCAATTTACCGGAGCCACATCCACTTTTAGTATCCAAATTTTAATTTAATTTCTTAGAAACTACTTTCTCTATCCTTTTCCAAATTTATAGTAGATTTTTTTATACTTAAGATCAATCTTATAGTTATAATTGTACATATCACTATACATATCCATATAAATGTCTCTAAGGATATCACTAAAGTTTTATCATCATGGTTTCCAATGGTTAACTAAACCTATCCTCTGATACCAACTGTAGATACCCAAACTTATCATATACAGATATCACATATTAACTGATGAATATCCCTTAGGTTTTATAAATATATTCTCAAGGGAAATAACAATTTAGTTCCTTCTAAAATTAGATACATAGTCTTATAATTTAGTAAAATATCTTTAATATATCCTATAAATTTATTCCCCTTTTTGTACACTTCAAAAACATAAACTACTTAAAAAATTTCTTCATAACCATGGAATGAAACATAAGAAAGGGTTATATCAGATTCTCGATAAGGGTAAACATCAAAAAAACATAAACATAACATGAGAATAAGTCTTCGAAAACATAATCCTAGCATATGAAACCCATACCCTACATATCAAAGATCAAAATATTATACTAGGGAATAAATATTTACAGTTCATAAGTCATGAATCCTAATGGAATAAAATAACACGATCCATGAGAAAATAACATTGGTATAAAAAATTGAATTGTGGAATACACATAAGATTATAACATTATGAAAATATATAAATATAAACAAGTACACTCATTAAGTTATGTCTAAGAAATTAGGATCTCTCATAGACTTATGGTTATGTAACCAAGTATAAACATATCCTAATGGAAATGAAATCTAAGTCCATACATAACCCTATGAAAATGTAATCAGGTTAGTGAATAATACTGTGAATATTTCATCAGGTTAACATATAAAATTTTGAACATGTAATAATGTTTATGCATAACATTTTGAACATGTAATTAGCTTCACGCATAATAGATTTATTCATGAGTTATACATCATTACACAATGCATTGGAGGGAGTTATAGGTCTCATTCGTCAAATAATCCATACACCTATGTGCCAAAAGATCATAAAACATTAATCATACCATAACCCAAGAAATAAAATTGGTTTCATAAAAATTTCATCATAGCATTACCTATAAAAAAGAAACAGGTTTAAAAATAAATTTATCATTTCATCATAGCATAACCCCTGGAAAAAGGGGTAGGTTTCAAAAGAATTTTATGAGGGTATAATCCATGGAGGAGAAATGAGTTTTATAAACATTTTTCATCATAAATATAAACCATTTAGAGAAAGAATAATAATATGATAATTGGATCATATGCCTAATAAATCATAATTAACATCAATGGATGTCATCTTAGATGGAAAATGATTTTGAAATATCACCTAGGGTATTTTTTGAGGAAAATATCACTTCTAATTTGACAAAAAATTAAAAATAAAATATTTTAAAAATCCTTTTATTTTAAAATATTATTTGAAACAAATGAATTAATATTTAAAAAATTTAGTGTTCATCAAATTATAAAATTTTGTTCATTTCATACATGTTTAAAATAAATATATCTTTCACATTTTCTATAAAGCCCAAATGGGTACTCTTTGAAAAATGACATGAATATTCCTTTCAAAAAAATTTAAAAACTCAAACATGGGTAATATTGAATTTAATGAATCATTTTTATAATTTATAAAAATGAAAACATTTTTAAAAATCATTATTTTGGATGAAAAATGGGTTTTTAATAGAAAATAGAAATAATGATGATTTTTCTTAAAAAAACCATTTGAACTCTTGAGTAAATAAAGAGAATGAAATGAAAGAAAAAAATGCATTCTCATGGAATAACTAGATAATAATAATTTTCATGATTTTATTTTTATATAGATCATAAAAATTTATCATTGTAAGAATAATCCTGAACAATCCTGATAAACAATGAGATTGTAACATAAAACCCTTACCACATTGATAACATTGATTCATAATCCTCATGAAAGAATAAAATTAAATAAAAATCATGATATAATTATAATTAAAAATTTGGATTTTATATGTCAAAGTAATTTTATATTCACCGTATAAAATATGATAGTTTCATAGCATAACGTATGTCTCAAAGAAGAAAAATTGAGATAAAACTCTTTTACCCTTTGTTGCCTTTGGAACTATAATACAATGAAAGATAGATCCTAAAATCAGTATATAAATCCCAATAATTTTTCTGATAATAATAATAAAATAAATTCATGGTAATTATATACACCACATAAGATAAATAGTTTGTGAATATGGGATTTGTCTCACCAAAGTAAAAAGTGAGACATAAATCTCTTGCCTTTAGTCTCGATTCCATTAGAACACATTTAAACCTACTATATAATAAATATAATTTTATTATAAATATATTAAATAAAAATAATTATATATATCATAGCATATATGATTTGATTATGAACTTTTATTACCCATTTATTAACAATTTCATGTTAATGTCATGTTTCAGGTAATAACTACTTTGCCATTCAAGTATGTTTTGATTTGGTATTTATAGTCCTAAAACCTTGATAATGGTTACATAATATCTAGAATTTTAACCGTGATATAAATATAATATATATTCACTATATATTTATTTAGAGTAATCCATAGTATTTATAGATTGATGATGAAATACATTGTTCATGGAGATAGTGGGTTTTTCATACACATAAACACTGTTACCCTTTCCTATACAGTTGAAATGAAAGGATGGTAAATAACATATTAATTTTAAAAAATAATTTTTATTCCATATATATCACATATATTCATTAATTTTACCCAAATTATCTTCCATTCAAAGTGTTAGTAGAAAATGAATCACATTGCATAACAAGGCGGTAGTCCGATAAACACACAAACGATGTTATCATATCACCCATTGAATGGAAGGTAATAATTTATATGTGATATATTTATTAAATAGGTATAATTATATTGAAAATATAATATATATCCATTTTATCTATCCTTATTATCATCTATTTAAAATGAAAATAGAAAACATATCACATCGATTTGTGAGGTGATTGTCCGTAGTACACACGAGCGACATTATTTTTTCCAATGAGTTGAAAGGTAAGAAGGAATATGTGGTATATCTAATTACATAGGTATAATAATATCATAAATATCATAAATATTCATTAAATACATCATTATATCCGGTCTTCATATATGGTTATGGAAAATGAATAACATTGGTTCATGAGGCGGTAGTCCACTGTACACACGAATGATGATTTCCCAACCCATTTAATGGAAGATGAAATGGATATAGGTAATTAACTTTTCATAAATACATCTTAGTATATATAATATAACATGGTTATTATATCATCACGGTTTAATAATAATTTATGTATGTGTATGAAGAAGTAAAATAATATGCTCGGTTAGGGATGTTACCTATTCTTTCGACAACTTCTTTTGGTTTATACCAAAATCCTTCTAAGGTTGGACTTATAACAAAAATACATATTCTAGTATGAGATAAAATAGTTAAGAAAGTTGTTTTGTCATTTCTTGTCTATGAAAATGTTTTTTGAAGTCTCAAGAGGAGTGGATAGGGTGTGGCCCTTTAAAAGTGAGGTGAGTGGCACACTTGTAATTTTTGAAAGGAAAAGGTTTACCCATATTTTTACATGATAAAAAGCATAAAAATGGTCTTTTATATAACATTATATATAATAAGGTTTAAATATTCGCATAAATTTGTTTTTTGGAAATTTTCTAGGGGATTTTACCTCTTATCTTTCTAGTTTAACCCCTGAGTAAACCTGATTTTTACCTTAACCGTGGTAAATAATTTTTATTATTTTTACTATTAATTTTGGAAAAAAATTAATTTGGAATTATTGTATATTATAAATTATTATTATTACAAATATGGAATCCATTATTTCAAATTATGATCATAGAAGTGACAAAATATAATTTAAAATTAAACCCACATATGGGATAGGAAAACAGTTTTCCAAAGAGAAACTTTTCATAACTATAGTAAGTTTTAATATGTTGATTCAATATTAAATTGAATACAATTACCTAAATTGGATTTATATATATATTATTGAAAAAAATTTACTTTTATAACCATCATAAAATAATTCTTATGCTTTTAAAATTCCTTAAAAGAAATTTAAATTCTTGATAAAAACTATAATTTTTCACTATTAATCAAAAATTAAATTTTTTATAACATTCTAAAAACATAACCCAAATATAAATTTTACATTCTAATTTAAATAATGAATTTTATTTTTTAAAATTATTTTTTCAAAATTTTTAAAAATAAATTTTAAAATAAGTTCACAATATGGGACGTAACTACTTTTTAGAAAAATATAGTTTCCAAAGATAAAATTCGATTTATTCTTATCTATTATCTAGAAAACACAAAGTTGAATGTTAAAAGTTTTATTAAATATATATAATATAAATTCCATTTAAATAATTCACTAAAAGTGAGTTTTTAAATTTTTTGAGGTAAAACGTGTTAGTTTGCATAAAAATAGTTTTTTAGAAAAAGATTTCATTTATTTTCAAATAGAATTTATTTTCATTTCTAGATAATTGGTCACTAGAGAATTAATTTCATATACATGTGTAAAACATATATTTTTATAATATATTAAATTGTATCCATACCCACCATTCCAAAAAATAGGTGATAACTATCATATCAAATAATAATATTTTAATTGTATTTCACGTTTTGTTTAAACTCAATGTTTTATGTTAGGAAATATAAACCTGGTTTTTTGTGTAACACAATCTAAAAAAAAAATCATGTAAAAAATATAAAAAATTATATTATTTTTTTGAATAACATATTTCAAAAAATCTAAAGGTGTTACAATAACTAGACTTCTCTTCTTGTATTTATAATAATACTTTAGTATCGAATATATGAATTTGATATCCCAAGAATGGTAAGGAGTAAGTGTATTAATAGGCCCCAAACCATAACAATATTTCATTCCATCTTTAATTGTTTTATCTTATTGTATGTGGTGTTTTATATCATGTTAAATAAGAATTGATCCATGATTCTTAACTGACTACAGTGGCTCAATGTTAAAAGGGGTTACTAAGGTTTAAAGAAATATTGAGGACATGTTAAAATTGGAAAAAACATGTTTCACACCCCCCCCCCCTCTTAATTTTTTCTACATGTTCTATTAGAAACTATACCTTCAAAGTTTAAGGTGGTTTTTTCTTGGGTATCATCTAATAATATTATAGAGGTTCATAATTTCCTTGGTCTTGAAGGCTATTACAAGAAGCTCATACATGACTTATCCTTGATTGTGACTCCTATGATAACATTGATTAGAAAAGATCGTGAATTTTTTTATAAAATCCAGTGTCAGGTTTATTCCAATCATTTTAAAGATATGTTGGCCAGTTTTCATGTTCTTTGTTTATCAGTGGATGTCATTATGATCGATGTATATTTCAACATTTGTCATCTTTTCTTGGGATTTTTTTTGATGAAGCATTGGGTAGTTATCACTTATGGGTCATTTTTTATGGCCTCATAAATTTTAATACATTACCCATGAGGTTGATATTTTTTTGGTTGTGTTTTCTTTGATGTTTTGGTGGAATTACTTCATAAATGATGACTTTTTTATCTTTACAAATCACAAGAGTTTGAGGTATGTCTTCTTTCATCATGATATTAATTTCCTTGAGGTAGATACATTGAGTAATAAGTCATAGAGAGATGTTTTGAGTGAGTCTAGTTCTGTTTTGAGGGTGATAGAGGATCTTTCCATAGTAGAGGGCATCATTATCAGATGATGGTGTAGTCATCTTTCATGTAGTGGGTGAAGGAGTCATGTCTGGGATTTTTCAAGGTGGAGGTCTGGTAAGATCGATTCATTATTGATGATTCCCCTAAATGAGGGTCTAAGAATGATCATCATCAGGTTTTTTTAGGGTAGGAGTATCATTCCTTTGATAATGAATGATTTGGTTCTCTATGTGTTCTATAGTTTACTTTTGGAAGTACATCATAGTGTGGTGAAGATGTATCATGCCTTGCGAGTTCAGTTTTTTTAGTTTTTAATGAAAAGATCAATTGTAGAGTTTATCTCTCAATTTTTGGTTTTCTATTGAGTGAAGACTAATAACTATGTTCTGGGTGAGTTATATCATCCACTTGACGTTCCCCAATATAAGTGATAGGATATCTCGATAGAATTTTTCGCTTATTTTCCTTAAGGTAAGGGAATCTATGATGTTATATGGTGATTATGGACTACTTGAAAAATTAAAATCACTTATTAGTTATTAATTATTTGTGTTCAATGGTGGTTTTATTGAGGAAGTATCTGGAGGAGGTGGTGAGACTTATTGGGGTTTTGAAGATGATCATCTCTAATCATGATCCCTAGTTTACGTATAGGTTGTGGAGAGGTCTGCAAAATTATTTTGGCTCTTAGTAATACCATAGTACCAATTTTTCTCTAATAAAAATGTTCAAATAGGGTGGACTATCTAAAACATTATAAGACATGTTGCACATATGAATTATATATTTTATAGGTTCATTGGGTGAAGAAATCTCTCTTAGTATATTTTTTTGACAACAATAGTTATCACTCTACCATTAGAATGGCCCTTTTCATTGCGATGTATGTCTGACATTTCAAATATCCTTTTTTTGTCCAAGGTCAGAGATTCCGAGATTCTCAGACCATAATTGTTTTATATCATGATAAATAAAGTGTAGGTGATTCATGAGAAAATGAATCCATCATGGGATCTTCATAAGTATTATGCTGATCATAATAGGAGCCCTAGGAATTTTTAAATTAGAGATCTTTTGCTCTTAAAGGTATCTCTTCGTCGTGGTTGGTAAAGGTTTGGTCATGGGATTAATATCACTTTTTGATAGGTTAGACCTTTCAAGGTGTTGGTGTGTGTTTATCTATTTAATGTCAGCTACCACTACCTCAATATATTATATATATTCATTAAATATTTAATTTGTAACAAATATATTGGTATATTCATGATGATTCGCATGTTATTAATTGGGGTGAGCTAGAGGTTGACGATGGTGAAAATTTTAAGGAATGACCTATTGAGATTCAAGATCCCTATAAAAAGGTGTTCTGTGGGTATTTTATTTTTTCATTCATATCCTATAAAATTAATGTGTCTTGGGGGAGATTACTTGGTAGTGGGATTCAGAGATGAGTTCTTAATACCATGTGGTGTTTGATGTTTCATCTTTGTTGTGATGTTGTGTTTGAAATTTTGCTTTTATCAGCTATATAGTATTGCGTTTTTATATGATCTTGCCTCGCTATGTGTTAATAGTGTTCTATTCTAACAAGATCATTGGGATTTATCATGTGGGGTGGTCATTTTTTACCTTACTTTTATTCTTGGCTTTTTGTTTAAATTTTTTAGGATGAAAATTGTTTGTGAGGTATCTGATTTGAGGACCTAATTTTCGGAATCCCTCCCTTTATATTTTACCAGGGCTTATAGTTGTCAAGAGGATCTTCAAGAATTTTTTAAGGTGTGATTTGAGTTTATTTACTTATAAATGGACACCACATCATGGTGGTGGGTATGTTATTGGCTGAGGTGATATGTTTTGGATTTTGGTTATGGGCCAGGGCATTTTTTGTTGTTTTTTTTCTAAGGAATTATTGAGTTGGTTGTTTGGTGTTAGGATTCATCATGATGAGTGAAACACCCAGTGTGTCTATGGTGGAAGGTGTTTTTTCTGAGTATCATATCTTGTCATAAACAGGGAGGAGTTTCATACTATAGGAAGAATGTTTGGTTTTGTATGAAAGCTCGGTGATAAATTATTTTGGTGTGGGAATTCCTTGCTCAAGACTTCAGTTATTTTTATTATCACGGTGCATGAAGTGGTCAACCTATATAAAATGGTGACCCATAAAATACCCAAAATTAAATAATTTTTTTAGAGAGGTGAAGGGAATATTATTTATATGTGGGGGAGGGAAAGAAAGAGATAATTCTCACCACATCGTAGTCTTGGGTGTGGTGAGAAGAAACAGTTGAGGATTTTACTCTAAGACATAGTGGGTTCTTGTGGTGGTTGTTGTTTCCTAGAGGATAAATGATATGTTTTAATCCTTGGTATAAGGAATGGGGAAATTTAAATATTAGTAATTGAATTTTCAAGATACGTGAAGTTTTAGGGTTAAAGTTATTTAAACAATATTGAACCTTGGATCTCCATTGACTGAGGGGAACTATAGGTGTGGTGTAGGCCACTATACTATAGTGGTTTCCATTCCGGATTCCTTTATAAATAGAGGGTATATACTTCAATGGTTTTACTTTTAATCTCTTCATTTAAATACTAACTTATCCTCAAGACCTCTTCTCCCTCTCTAGTTATTTCTATTGAGGTTATAAACCCCTTGGTTCATTGGGATTAAACAATCCTCAATAAAGGATCCATATATTCTCCTCTTCTGTTCATCCTACATGTTTCTTTTTTATATATTTTTTAGTTTATTTTATCTTGATTTGGGTAGATATTTGAGTTTTATCTAATGGTGTTTTTTTGTTAGGTTCCAAGGGGGTTTCCTTCAATTTTGGAGGTGATTAATCCTTTTCATTCAATTATTTCTCAAAAAACATTGAAATATTTTAATCATGATGAAAGATTTGTTACTTCTCTTTATTATGTTAATGTGTTATAATATAATGCTTTTGTTTCTTTAGGTATCAATATAATCAACCTAATGAATATAATGACATAAATCAATAATGAATTGGAAGGGATGTTATGATCACATGTGTTGATGTTATATTATTGATACCTCTTTATTTTCGTTAGATTGAATGATATATATATTACTATAATAATAATTATTTTTTAAATTTTATGTTCTGTTTGAAATTTGATAAAAAAAATAAAGCTAATAATTGTGAGGTGAATAATGAAAGATTCATGTGAATCCAATTTTTTTTACTTCCTTAAAAACATGTGAATATGGAATTTTTTCTTAAAGAATGTTTATGGTTGATACATATATATTTATAGTTTCTAATAATAGTTTTATTGTTATTGGTACCTATGAATAATGAATTGGTTAATTCAATATGGTAATAAAAAGGTTTTTTTTGGAGATAAATGTTATGGTTTATGAGAGCCCATCCTTTTTTTATTAAAATATTGCATGCTTTGGTGTTATGGACATAGTTACCCTTTGAATTTGTATGATGAAAATATTTTTGTTTCCATATATGTGTACTTTGGGATGGCATATCCTTTAAATGATTTGAGGTTTATGGTTTTTTATATATATGATATATGTCACAAGTTAAGAGTTGGTAATTCGTGTTTATTATCAATGAGATGAGGTAATGTTGGATTGGACGGTGTAGTTTGAGAGCTACACTTTCATGTTTTCAGATAGTTGTATTGGTTGATTGGTTTGGGTTGATATTTGGTGTTACTCTATTTTATTATTATTTGATACTTGGTGGCTAGTTTTCATGTGGTTGTTTGTTGTGGTATTTAACTGCCTGTTTCAGTTTTCTCATACACCATGAGTGCATCTTAATTGTGTTGTTTCAGGTTGAGTCATATAATAACTGAAATTATGGAATTGTAAATACACTAATAATGAAATAATGAGATATGTATTGATACTATTGTGGAAACAATGGGATTGTTGAAAATAATTCTCCAAGTAGTGGAGAATGGAAATATAGAATTGTAATGAAATCATGGAATTATATCAGCTTGAATTGAAATAAATTGATAAAATAGGATTTTTAAATTGGATTAATAATGAATAAATAATAAATTTCAATTACTATGTGTATTAGTTTATATTATGTTTTAGTGATTTCATGCTTATGTGGAATCTAGTTTCTAGGTATTTAGTGGTGATATAAGGGTTTTATGTGGGGTAATGGTTTCAATTGAGCCTAAGGATAGTTATTTACCCATAATATGGTTATGTGCTATATTTATTCTTATATTTTATGATTTCATATTCTCAACCTCTTGATTTAGGCTGGAATTCAATGCCAAATTGTTTTAGCTCTAGTGTTTTCCAAAAAATCTAGGATAGTGAGGTAATAGATGGATGACTTCTCCCTTTTACCCACTCTCCTTTAGGCATACCATAAGGTGTAGGTGTATCTAGGTTATAATGGATTAAGGTATATTGTATGTGTCTATAAGGGTTTTGATAGATCTCACTTTCACTATAAATAATTTTAGGGGCTGTAAAGGGTTAAGGTTATAGAACATACTTATATTTTGATGACTATAGTTTCCCATGGGTATAGATATATGGGTTATCATGGATTGTGGTATAATGCATGAAACATAGGATATAATGGATTCTGGGTTTATGAGGTGTCGTACGTATGCATGTGGTGTAAGGTTTCTTATGGAAGGCATGGGAGCACAAGACATTTGGTATTGGGGTGTGAGAGTGAAAACCCAATGGGAAAATATGATTAGGGTACCTTTATTATGTATATGTTTTGGTATGAATATACTACTTATATGTGTTACTTGGTGAGTATATCATAGTAATTATGGGATATAATTTTACCTATTTATGTAATTAGTCAGTTTCATCAATTTATCCATTGGACTTTAGTCTGATTCTTTTTCATTTTTACATGAATTTTTTGAGATGATCCTATTAAGTACTCTTACATACTCAGTCCATGTATATATAAATTTTTTTGGTCTATATTATATGGTTGGTGATTGAGTTGGGAATTACTATCTCAATGAGTTTTTCAATAGTAGTTGGAGTTTCATGTTTATTAACTAGTCTTTTTTTAGTATTCTCATTTGTTTTCTATTTTTCATTACATTACATTCATGTATTAGGATGATTTATTTATCTATGTGATGTTGTTGGTTAGAGGATCTCAACTTATCTCTTGTCCTTAAATTAATATATATAGGTTAATTCTTCCTAATTTTATTAATTCTTTACCCTCAATGTTATCCACTAACCCATGGCCTATTAAAGGTAGGTTTTGAGTGACTCTCCCTCTATTTACTATCAACCCAGGAGGGTTTCCAATTAAAGGGGGTTCATGACATAATTTATCAATCCTCAACAGTTTTTGAAACTAGGTTAAATATTTATTAAAACTCATTTAAATTGTCTAAACATTTCCAATAACTATCCAAAATAAATTTCAAGCCTTAAAAGTATATTTTTCAATCTCACTAAGTGCACAATCAATCACATTGAATATATGAGTGCAGACTAATTTTCACTAGGTTATTTTGTATATATTTCTTTTAAAATGGTGATTAAATAATTCCATGGTTTTTATAATAATATATATTAAAGTTTTTAACATCATTAATAGTTAGTACCTCAATAATGTATTACTTTAACACATATAATTTTTCTCCTTTAAGAATAATTCTTATGTTTTTTTACCACTCGAAGCATTTTCTAGCATGTAAATTCCCATTTTCAAGGATTTATTTCAAAGTAAATTTGGATGATAATTATACCATTGATCCATAACTAAATCTTTTATCAAATGAGTAACATGTTTTATAAACATTAAATAATAAATTTTATAAAATTTACTCCCACTAAAATGATGAACCCTTTTAGAAGAAATCATATCTCCTAGTGGGTCAGGATATATATTTCACTAATAATGAGTCCACTTTGGAATTCCTTACCACACTTATTTATTTTCGTAATTAATCATGACAATCAAATAAAATATGACTGTTCTATGCTTGATAGTACATCACTTTGTCTAATCCATCATATGGATTGACTCAATGTCAATATATAAGTATCTTAAATCTTAGGGTTTCCTAGCTAAGTGTAACCAAGAGAAAATGAAATTAAATGAGGAGCTTAACCCTTAAGTTCACTTAATTACTTTATTTCCTTAAATAATAAAATTATGGGGTATCATTCTCTAACAAAACCTATCTGTTTTAATGATTGAGGTATTGACATGTGTCTGGTTTAGAAGGAATCTAACCCTAGGTATTGTTAAAAGGAATTTAAATATCACAGTCATACATCATGTTATTCCTTTTACATGTATGAATGATTCAAATGATTTAGTTTAGATTCTTGTCCCTTCCACCAAAATCAATATATTCAAACCATATTAATATGAAACTCTTTATGAAATCCACAACTTGTGCTACTAACCCAAATTAAGGGTTAACCATATTCATATATATCCAAATAAATCACATTCTTGAGGTGTATAAATAACTTTATTATAATTTTTTATAATAATATGAAATCAAAAATCCTCTCAAGTGTAACCTAGTAATGATTGATAGCTGACCCCACATTTCTAAAAAAAATCATAAACCCCTAGGGTTGTGACAAGTCAGATTCAAACTTCATATAACCAAGGATAATTTACTCAATAAAAACCTCAAATTCATTATAATCTTAACAACTAATGTGTATAAACTATAATAAAACCTTAAATTCAATCTCATAACATAATACAACCCAAATTCAAGGTATAAAAAAATAAATAAATTATCATACTGAGCATATAACTCCTAATATGCATGTATGAAAATTTATAGAAGTAGTTTAAATATTTAAACTCAAAAATACATCTATTAATAATATAAAAATTACATTCATGAATAAAATAGGTAATACACTAAACAAATAAACAATTTATTTATTTAAATTTGAGATTAAAAATTTATAAACAATTCATAAATAAAGAAACTATAAACACTTTACAATTTATCCATACATTATAAAAATTATATAATTAAATAAATATAAACACTTAATGTAAAATTTTAACTCCATCACATTATTTATTATGTGGGATTTACTTCAATAAATCATCTTGTCGAAACATTTTGATATGATTTAAATAATTTCATAAATAAGGAATTTTAATTTGAATATTTGAAATTAATATTTATGAAAAAATCATAATTTTAAATATAAACCCATTTATATATTTTTCATATATTATAATTTATAAACACATTATAAATTTCAATTAAAATTTATATATAAACACTTTATATATATATTTTTAAGTCATGCTATATAATTTCAAATTTTATTTAATATTAATATTTAATATCATGGATATCTATTTATTAAATGTTTCAAAAACAAATAATAATTAATTAAAAATTTTATAAATAAAAAATTAATTAAAATTTATAAATTAACTAAATATCCAAAAATACCATTTTCTATAATTTATAAACATTTTATAAATTATATAATTTAATTTGTAATTAAAAAATTATAAGAATAATAAATTTCAATATATCTTATTTGATGATATAAATATATCATAAGTTATTTTTGAAAACTCGTGGTGCACAAAACACCCCCAACACTATCAATTATTTTTTATGATTGATAATACCGCACATGGAAATCATCGCCTATGATATGCCTCTATGTAAGATAAACTCAACAAACCTTGCTATCATAGATTGTAATAATTCACTATGCAATATTAACATATGATGCTTGGCATGTCATCTATTAGAATATGTTGCAATATCACCTTAGTGATATGAGGCTCTGTTTTGAGCTACACAAGTTATAGATATTGCAGACTACAATAGGCATATCATAGATTATGATACATAAAAATGATGAAATTATACTATTACACTTGTTATAACATACCATATAATTCAATATTATCCTATCACAGCATACAATATCATATATCACAAAACCATGCATATTTCAAAAAATAATCATTTATCATGATATAATATATGATAAAATGATATATATATATGTATAGTTCATTTTTTATATCATACTTAATGATACATGGTATGATATTCAAAAGAGCATATATTTTCTTCATTTTTATCATTATTTCAAGAATAAAACAACATAGTAATTCCATGATACCAATGATGGGATTCTAAGGATCAAACAACATTAGTTTAGGGAAGTAGAATATGTAAAGATCCATGATTTTAGATTCATTAAAATATATATTATGCTCTAAAACTTGTGACACACACTACACACAACATGAAAAAACACAAAACATTAATAATTAATTATTAATAAATATATAATAAACACTAATGTGGTAAACTATTAATAGTTGTTACCTTTATAAGGTAAATAATTAGTATGAGCTTAATATTGAATAGGTTATTTTTAACAAAATTCATTTTCCTTATATAATTTTTTAATATAAATTTATAAATTTTAGAATTTAATTTTTATAAATTAAAATTCATTTTTGAATTCTTCAAAACAAAATTATCTTAGGATGTTGTTTTTATATTTTTCAAAAATAATCAATTTTTAGGTAAAAGGTAAAAAAATACCAATTTTTCTATTATCGTAATGTTTATATGACTTAGATGTTTTTTAAACCTTTTCAATTTAGAAAATATATATTAATGAATTAAAATAAAACATTTAAATTTAATATTTTCAATTAATAAATTTCATGAATATCTGTTTAGAAAATCAAGTAATATTTTGTGAATATTATTTTCATCTATTTCATTAATTTAATTAATACATAGAGAAATTTAGGTTTTGTATTTATTTTAAGGTCATATAGCTCATATTTAAACAATTATAATATTATTAATTTCATTAGAATCAATAACATTGATAATTTTTCCTATACGTAAAAATTTATGCTTAAAATACAATTTTCTTAAAAATATTATTTTTTACATGTTACATGTTCTAACTTTAAGAGTAATTTTCCTACCCATAAAAAGATAATTTTAAAAAATTATTATTATATTTATGATAATAATGTTTATATTATTTTATATGGGCAATTTAATTTTTAGGTATAAATTTTAGCTTATTATAATTCATACTAATTACCATGTTAATGGTAAAACTATAATTTTAAAATTAGTGTTTTATTATTATCACAATAATTATATGAAATAAATTAAATTTAAATTCATTAAATTATGAATATAATATGATTTATAAAAATATAAATATTTTTTTTAAACTACCATTTCCAAACTAGGATTAAAATATTTGAAAAATATATATCTCTAGTTTGGGGAGGAGGGAAGGGGCATAAAAGAATAATAAACAATTTTTTTCTAAGAAACACATAATTTTCCTAAGTGGATCTCACAAAATACCAAACTACATGGACCAACATGTGAAACCGACTCATGGAATAGGCCCCACCTACACATAAAAATTGCACAAATAAATTGCACAAATTTCTCCCCTTCACCCAGGGTCCAAAGTATTCTGACAAATAGGACATTTGGGATCCCCGTTTGACATAAATCGAAGGGGAGAAGAAGTATCAAATTTATTATTACCCTAGTTCTTCACCCAAGTACTAAAATATCTCTTGGAATTTTTGAAAATGTTAAAATAATATGTAATTAATGAGATTATTTTTATTAGAGTTCATATAGGGTCGAAAACACCAAAGACCGATGTGAGGATCCAATTCCATCTAGTCTAAAATTAGTAAGGTTAATTCCCATTCCCAGGCTTGGTAATTACATGAGCCCCTTATAGGAGATAATTATAATTCACTTGGAGGTTTGAGAAGGGTCTCTCCCATGTTTGGTTTCCCAAGTTGTTATTCTTCCATGTTCTCCCAAGTATTACTTTCATGAGGTACCTCCAAATTCACCAAACTAACACCTGGGTAAAGCAGCCTCCCAAATTTCCATGGTTTCACTTGGGAAAATCCAAAGTCATCTCACCCAGGTATCACTTGGTAGAATTACCCTTTGAGTCCACTTTTCACATATCCAATGAAACAACACCCCTTTATCTTGGTTCCCTATTTGAGGGGGGCAAGATATGTTCTCTTGAAAATACTAAAAACATGTGTGTTTAGAACCTAGGGAACACCAGTGTTCCCTCTTGATCAAGCATTAATGTAATAATGGGAGTCCCTAGTTTAACCTCCCTATTAAGTGGGGTCCTTTGAGGGTTTGAGATTATACATTCTTTTGGTAATGAGAAATCTATAATTAGGAATTTTGGTGGATGGATTCATGGGCTGTGAAGCAGCATATGTTTCCTAAAATGTAAAAATAATGAGATGAAAATATCCATTTTATTGTCCATAATCTCTCCCTCTTCCCCTATTACATTTGTTGGATTGTAAGGTTAAATGGGAATCCCTTCTTAAGTAAGCCCCTAGACTTTCTTGTGGGACATCTCCCTCCTTTCACACCTTTTTCCTCATCCACCAACAGATGAAGGATATTTTTAAAAATTCCAGATCTTCCCTTTACTTTATATGTCACTCCATGCACAACTCATGTGGTATTAATGGTAAGTGTTTATCATGTCACTAGAATGATCAAATACCATCAAATTATCCTCATCCATAGGAGTAAGCCCCAAATTCTTTAAACTATATGGTATTTAATTCTTATCTAAACAGGATATTTAGGAATCCTCCAAGAGGTTCATACTCAATACCTTCAATTCACCTTAATATTATTTGGTTCATATTCCTAGTAGGGTCATATCCAACTCGGAGGGTAAAATTCCTTCCAAGTCCATATATCATTACGCTTATTGTGCCATATTCCTAGTAAGATCATCTCCCTCACCTAGGAATCTATATCCCTTCTATTTCTCTTAGGATGTTTTGGCTTAAGTCCCACACCATCCTTTTCAAGGTCCCTTTCACTTAGATGTCCTTATCATATGATTATAAAATGAATGGTGTAGTCTTTGTCACATTACATTAAAAGGTATGATGTGTCTCATTAAGTAGAAATGAACTATGTGGGTTCTTATTCCCCTCACGATAATATATTGGAATCCCCTATCATGGACATAATCCCAACATCAAAAAAACATTCATCTCCCAAGATAAAGATAAATTAAACAGTGCATAACTATGTGGATTAAAACTAGAATCACATAACAATGAACATAAACAATATAGGGAGCCTATAATATATATAGATAGTTCCATAAATGGAAATCCTAGGATATATATAGATGATTTACCATAAAAACATGTCTAGAATTTATTGTTAATATATAAGGTTTATCGATTCCATATTTTTAATTTAAAATAGATTCACAAATATGTATTAAATATATAAGATAGTCTCAGTGTATGTAATAATTCCCCTAAAAGGGTGTGTTGATACTGACCTCCCATCCTCTCAACCAATGTGAGTTATTAATCATAGTTTATTAAGTCCCCAATTACCACCTACCTTTTTAAATCATTCCCATGAGCCATCATGGATATGGGAGTCTTTGGGTGGTTTTGTTTCCCTGAATAAACCCTATTGGAAACTGAACTACTAATAACGGGAACAAAATAAAAAATGGTGAACCCGATGTGAATCCTTTAATTTACCAAAATAGCTATGTCACCCACATGACATGACCTTTTAGAATCATAAAAAATGAAAAGTATCCAAACATGGATCTTTTAGATAATCAATTGTGGATGGGTTCATTTATTTTACTATTACATTGATGAGTTTATTTGTTTGGGTTCATCGTGTATACCTCGAAGAACTTTCACCAGAACTATCTTCAATCCAATGGTGTCCTACCAACTAACACTAAAATATGAATCAACTTCTACATAAGGTGGATCCTCAGCTAACTAGAGGACACAGTCTACAACTTAGTTTCTTCAACTCTGGGTTTCAAATGCACTAGTTTGGGAGTACCACCTCAATGGTACTTTTCTAGCCTTGGTGTCTACATGTGAATCCCTCCAAAATATGAATCCTCAATAACCATACAATCAGTTATGGGTGGTGGTTAAAAATTAGATGATTCCCATTACCATCTCAAACTATTTCAAGATCCATTCCCTAGAACACAATAATAGGTTCCTCCCTTTCCTTAAGGAAGAGGACCAAGAGGTTGGCAATGGCCTCTTCTCAATATCACATGAATCACTAATAAGGGATCATTCTAGAAACCACCACTGCCAATATTGTTTCATTCCATGTCCTTAGCATGATTAGGATGTTTCCCTAAGTTCTCCATCTCAAGTCACTCTCATCATGATTAACTTGTCGTCATACAGACTCAAGCTTAAGGAATCAGATTAAGAGTTTATCAATGAACTCATATCAATAACATAGGAGTCACCATCAGGGGATCCTATCAGAAACCACCACCTCCATTTTCATGTTTTTCATATTCTTCACCATTATAAGGATATCACGCTATGGGATACGGCTCAATTCACTCAGACCCAACCGCCCAGAACATCCCGATGATTTCATCAATAAAACAACCAAGAATAGACTCACATTCATTTTCCTTATAACGAATCCTGTCTATAAGAAGTAGTGTAAACCTATAAGTGGGCCCATATACCTTCTCACATATATAAAACCTATAAATACAATTTGAATCAACTAAATAAAATGGATGTCATACCCTAGTAGTAAATAGGGGACACACCCTTATCTCTTCTCCACACATGATGATTATTGGTATATCTTGGAAGGAAATGGAAGAAAGAATAAGGAAACATACCTAATCCAAACATGGAATGTAAATATATACATTTTTAGCTATATAAATCAGCACATGAATCCTGGAAGTGGTGGAAGGATAGTCATTTATTCATATCCACATTTTACAAGTCTGTCAGGATAAAATTATTGAATCAGTAATGATAATGAGTCAAGAACACAACCATGCATTAACATATGAAGGGACACATCAAAATGATAATATGGTCACTCAAGAGTATACACATGTTCTTTCTCTCATATGGGAGTTCATTAGAAAAAACCCATGAAAAATGGAAAATAGAATCAGGCACACAAACTCATTCTAACTTGAGACCACTAGTCTAATTTAACAACCACTCTAGGGAAAGTATATATTCCTGATAAAAATATATAATCCTATTGGTATATTCTATAATACCCATGAAAATAACTCAAGGAATCACACATACTTGAAATCCACTATACACTACATGCGACTCTGACCACCTAATGGGGGACATAGAAAAAAAGTATAACCATAGGCGGTCGAAAATCTAAGAGTAGGCCCACAATATTTCTCTACGTAAGGATTTTTTTATTGAGGAAATAAAAAATTTGTCAATGATGGATCATTTTCCTAATGATTTGTTACTAAATTACATAATCATAAATCATGATTATAAATTTATTCCTCATAACATTTCTACCATAAACTTTGGATGTCCTCCCAAGAATATCTACCATGAAGGACTCCTTCTTGGTCATGAAATAAGTGGTTATGGGAACCCCTCTCTTAATGAGTACCATAAAAACCCTTCTCACAGTTATAAGATAAAATGTTAATAAGGTCCTCACCTTTCCATTTTCCACTATGAAGGTCCTTCCCATGGTATATTTTGTAATTATTATCATTATAGTTGGATGTCAATCCATGATAGTAGTCCTCCCCATTATAGAATTTTCTATGAAGGTAATCCCTAGAGTAATATTTTATTTCAATAAAGTCCTACCATTTTTGAATAAATTATGATAAGTCCCTCATATCGTGAGGTGCTTGGAGAGATAAGGCTAGTCATGACTGATGCATTTTCATTGATAAGTGATGTCCTTTCTCAACTAGAAGACAACCCAAGAAAATGTTTTTTTCTCAAAAACACACTTGTATTTATTACCGTCAAATATAGAGAAAGAGATTCCCTCTAATCCAATTATTTATAACAAGTAATATGGGAAACATCCACTTGGTCAGACCATGTGGACGAATATTCTACTGAAGATGAAGTAGATGAATTTTTTATGATGAAACAATTAGATAAAGACAATATATCGGTCATGTTTTCTCCATTAGTCAATTATAAATATAGTTTTCTAGAAACTTTGTTAGAATAATGTTTTCTTAATATTCTCATAAATATATGGAAAATGTTTTATCACATTAGGGATAAATTATTTCCTTATGATGAATATGAAGATCATGTAAATATAATCAAATAATTACATCAAAAAATTAACTTCTTTTCCCTTCTGAAAATGGAATTACCTAAATCTTGGAAATATAGGGAGGGTCTCCAATGCACATGTCTTGACTTGTTAGGAAATCTTTGTTAGTTGATCATCCATACCCCAACTGATGTTCAAGTCAAGGGATAGGGTGAGCACAAAACATTTCATTTTACCCAACTCCTCGATCATAGGAGCCTACCAGAATAGATATCATGCAATGTAATTTCTTATAATTGGCTATCAAAAACAAACTCTACCCATTATAGGTGGCACACTTGGTAGGAATATTTCCTACAAAAATATAATAAGTGGAAAGACTAATGAAATTGAACCATGGAAATACTCTTTCATGAGGAATTTGAGAAGTTTGGGTAGTCTTTTTGCTCAAGGAAATCCAATCATCAAACAAAAAAATTCCTTCGAAATCATATAGCTCACATACAGATCATAAAATACACCAAGATTATGCTTGAAAAAATATCTACACGATCCAGAGAAAAATTGTGGTAGCTATAGCTATAGTGACCCAAGCCTTTTACATAAAACATTTCATGATTTTAATCATAATTAATCATCAGAGTAAAATCCAAGGATCATTATTTCTAGTGTCTTGGAAGACTAGGTACATATAACATAAAACATGAGGCTAAAAAACTTATTTATTTAATCTCCATAAATTGATTCTAACTTACTTTGAGTCCTTACATTTCCATAGGGTACCCTGGGGAACACATGATCAAAGAGATGAGCTAAAAATCCCAGTAAGGGAATGAACATAAGGATACTCCTCAAGCACATGAGTTAAGAGGCATGACATAATGATATCCAAAGCATGAAACTTATGAAATCAATTAATATAATCATGGGATCATATATACATGGAATCATATAAATTTAGTAGAATCATAAATCATATCATTATTACGGGTCAAGGCTAACCATCATTCTTGTTTCCCATTTTAGTACGGGTCACGACTAACCCCCAATCCCGTTTCACATCGCATCTCATGAGACTTAACCTTACCCAATTCATTGGAGCGCTATCTGGGTGCACCAATCTCAAAATTTTCATGAATATTTTTGACACATAAATATTCTTACCACATATACAATCATATATAATCAACCATACACAAACATAAGGGTACCCATGGAAAGAATTGTGTACCACAATCATGACATAAATCATAACCAATGGGTGTATCATGAAAGTGTCCATGTAAGGAAATAATTAGAAAATACATTGACATTCATAGGGTAAAATAGGAATATATCATGGTAAGTTGTTTTAAACATAAGTGACAACATATGAGAAATGTATTTTAGAAACATTAGCATTAAAACATTTTTGTGCGGTTTTAAGGAAAATTCTATAGAGCTTTTAAAATAGTAAAGAAGACATTATTTTACATAAAACCAGAATTAAACCAAGAATGTTTTTATAATAAATGTACAGAATTTAAAATTATAATGGTTTCTTAAAACAGAAGATAGAGTGCACTTTAAATTGGGTAAAAGTTCGGGATGTTCCTTTAAAACCAGTGTGCTTATTGGGAAGTATCGAAGAGAGATTCACTTAAAAGCATGTATATCCCCAAAAGAATATGAGAGATGGATCTTGGAACATGAGTTTGGAGAATATAAATAGAATTTTTAGTTTCTAAAAGAAAATACAACATCATTTTGTGAAAAAGAATGATAGAGAAACCTGAAGGAATAAAGGAAGTTCGGGTAAAATCCATCATGGTTTATTGGTATGGTATCAGGTGTAACTAGGAGGGCTTGATGAGAGAGATAAGGGGTTTCTAATCACATATAAAACATTAGATCAGTATGGGGAATGTGTATAAACAAACCCCATCACTTGGTTTTACACAAAAAGGCATATTATAGAGAACAATCTTGACTAAGAGTAAAAAGGGGAGGATCCCTTACCTTAAATCCGTTGGTGTTCTCCACTTGTTATTAACGACCTCTTGAGACTTCCTCCTTTGAGATCCTCTTAAGGGGATAGATTTTGGTATTTGGAGGAGGATTAGAGATTTTGGACGTGGGGGAGGACATTGGGGAGAGATTTGGGTAGAATAAGGGCAAGGCACAAGGCTTGAGAGGAGTGGGGAGAAGAGGGAGTGAAGGGGGGTTTATAGTGAAGGAGAGGAGAGATTTCATAATATTATAATCATTAATTTATTATTTCCTCCCAAGACAAGGAATAGTAAGTATTCCATGCCCAAAAATAGTGATTTTATCATTCGATCCCGAACCAAGTGGGATTACATCAGGAGAACATCATCTATGACTCAATTAATCCATTATTTAGCATTTATTGTGAATTATAGGATTCTACTATTAATAAAAAATTGAATTATTTCAAAAAAATATCAAAAATTCAGCCTAACAATTTTATGACATTTAGAATCCAAAAATGAAGTCCATTTTTCAAAAATAATTTTCTAAATATGATAAATTTAATATTTAATTAAAATCCTGGTTTATTACTAAAAAACAGTTTTAAAAACATTCATTTACTTATTCTAATATATAGGTACATCATACTTTCACTTGAATATTATTTTTATACTATCATAGGTAAGGCTACTATTAATTAGGGTATATCACTATTCATAAGGGTATGTTACTATTCATTAGGGTATGAAACTATTCACCAAAAATTATATTTGTTTTATTAGACTCCAAAAATCATCTTGAACACAATCGTGTATGTCAGATTTTCAAAATTCCAAACACATAAATGAAAAACTTATGTTTAGGGGTCACTTATTAGTTAGTAGTTTATTATGTTGTGTTTTCATGTTATTTTATGACATAATTATAAAAAGGGAATTTCCATTGAAAAACTTTGGGTCATTACATTCTTCCCCCTTAAAAATTTCACCCCCGAAATTTCACTTTACACAAAAATGTGAGGGTGTTTCTCCTCCATTGCCTCTTCTGGTTCCCATGTTACTTCCTCAAACATATGGTTACTCCACAACTCATTGAAAATATGGGTTGACTTGTTGCGTAGAACCTTATCTCTCCGATCTAGAATCTTTACTGGCTGCTCCTCATAGGAGAGATCATCTTCCAAGTGCACCACCTCTAAGTTTAGTACATGTGAGGGGTCTGCTATGTACTTCCTCAGTAGTTATACATGAAACACATCATGAACTGGATCCATATTTAGTGGAAGTTCAAGATGATAGGACAAAACTATTATACAGTCAAGGATCTCAAAGGGGCCAATATACCCTGAGCGTAGCTTTCCTTTCTTTCTGAATCGCATGACTCTCTTCCATGGAGATATTCGATGGAAGACTTATCTCCAACATCGAACTCCAAGTCCCTTTGATGGTTGTCAGCATAGCCCTTTTTCTGACTTTTAACAGCTTTTATGTGTTTCTGGATGACTTGAACCTTCTCTATCATCTCTTGAACAAGATCGGGTCCAAGTAGCTTTCTTTCTCCAACTTCATCCCAACAGGTTGGAGTTCTACATCACTTTCCATACATAGCTTCATACAGAGCAATCTACATACTCTAGTGGAATCTATTGTTGTATGAGAACTCAACCAATGGGATATGCTCATCCCATCCACCTTTAGATTCTAGAGAGCAGGCTCTTAGCATATCTTCAAGCATCTGAATAGTTCTTTCAGACTGGCCATCAGTTTGGGGGTGATAGGTCGTGCTGAAATTTAATTCAGTACTCAAAGCATGTTGAAGGCTCCTCTATAATTTAGATGTGAACCTTGGATCATGGTCAGAGACAATTGAGAGTGGAACACCGTGCAGTCTCGCCACCTCCTTCACATATATCTCTTTAAGTTGTTCAAGTGAGAGATCTTTCCGAATAGAGATAAAATGGGAATTCTTGGTGAGTCAGTCAACCACAACCCATATTGCATTATTTCCCTTCGACGTCTTTGGGAGACCCATGATAATATCCATAGTAACATTTTCCCATTTCCACATGGGTATAAGAAATGGTTGCATCATACCTTTGGACTTTTGTTGCTCACATTTAACTTGATGACATACAAAGCACCTTGATATATATTCCACAATCTCCTTCTTCATGTTATCCCACCAGAAGTTTTCTCGGAGATCCCGATACATCTTGGTACTCCTAGGATGGATAGAGAATATTGAGCTATGTGCATTATCCAATAGCACCTTCTTTATCCCAGGTGATTAAGGCACACAAATCCTCATTCCAAATGGAATCACACCAACATCATTGATATAGAACTCTAGAGTATTCCCTTCCTTTACTACATTCGCCCTCTTTTGTATCTCTGCAACATCCCTTTGTGATTCCTTAATCCTCTCCTGGATGGATGGTTGCACAATCATTTGGGCAAGGTGGGATGTATCCCCTGCCCTTATGATTTCCAAATCCATTCCTTTCATATCCAAGAAGATAGGGTCTTTCTCAATCCGTAACATGGATAGAGTAGCAGGTTCTTTTCTACTTAGAACATCATCTACCTTGTTCACCTTTCTAGGATGATAGTGCATAGATCAATAGTAATCCTTGATTAGCTCTAACCATCTATTTTGACACATGTTGAGCTCCTTTTGTGTGAATATATACTTTAGGCTCTTATGGTCGATGTATATGTCACACTTCTCACCATAAAGGTAGTGCCGCCACGTTTTCAAGGAAAAAATCACAGCTTCCAGCTCTAGATCATGCATCGGGTAGTTCTGCTCATGGATCTTGAACTGTCGTGATGCATAGGCTATCACATTATCATTTTCCATGAGAACTCAACCCAAGACTTTATTTGAAGCATCACTGTATATCACAAAACTTTCTCCACTTTTTGGTAGTGTGAGTACAGGTGCAGTGATCAGCCTTCTCTTTAGCTCCTTGAAGCTTCCCTCACATTCTTCCATCCAGAAATAATTTACCCATTTCCTTGTTATCTTTGTTAGCGGTCTTGACAATCATAAGAAGTTTCTCACAAAACGTCGATAGTACACAGCTAATCCAACAAAACTATGGATTTTTGTGACACTATAGGACCTGATCCATTCCTCAATCTCCTTTGTTTTTTAAGGATCCACATAAATTTCCTCACGTTTAATCACATGTCCCAAGAATGTGAATTTCTTCATCAGAAAGTCACATTGTTGAAATTGGCGTACAAACTCCCTTTTCTTAATGACACCAACACAAGTCTTAGATGTTCTTCATGTTCCTCCATGATCTTGGAGTAGATGAGAATATCATCGATAAACACTACCAAAAATTTGTCGAGGTAATGTATAAAGACTCTATTCAAAAAATCCATGAAGATTGCAGGGGCATTAGTAATTCCAACAGGCATCACAAAATTCTCATAGTGCCCAAACCTTATTCTGAAGGCAGTTTTCAGAATATCTTCCTTCTTCACCTTTTCCTGATGATATCCAGAACGAAGATCCCCTTTGAGAAGTATTGATCTTCTCTTAACTAGTTGAACAAGTCATCAATCCTTGGGAGAGGATACTTGTTCTTCAAGGTGATCTTGTTGAGTTCCCGATAATCGATACCCATCCGCATTGTTCCATCCTTCTTCTTCACAGAGAGTATTGGTGCACCCCAAGGTGATGCACTAGGGCATATGAACCATTGGTCCAGATGCTCTTGCAGCCTCTTCTTTAACTCCTCCAGTTTGATAGGAGCCATTATATTGGAACACTTTGAGATAGGAGTAGTTCTGGGTATGAGTTTAATTGAGAACTCAACCTCACGATCCGGGGGGATTCTGGATAAATCTTCGTGAAATACCTCACTGTATTCCCTCACAATGTGTGTTTCATCAAGGTTGGAACTTTCCTTCAACTCAACCATTTCATAGAGGTATGCTTCTTCATAGGGAACCAACCCCCACAACATTGAAGGATTTTTCAAAGGAGATTCACGATCTTCCTTGAATTTGTAGAAGAGCATGGGATGGTTCGGAATATAAAAAGATATTTACTTTTCTTCACAGTTGATATGAGATATATATAAAAAGATCCAATCCATTCCCATTATAGCATCGAATTCCACAAAGGGAAGTATTACAAGATTTTCCGAAAGAATCTTACCACATACGCCAACAGGAGAAGAGTCAAACACTTTGGTTGCAATGATTGCACCACTTGGTGATTTTACAGATATCTCTACTTTAGGGTTGTGGGGCTTCGATTCTATAGTTCTAGAAAACTTGCAAGATATATAGGAATACGTAGAACCAGAATGAAATAATACATTTTTCATTATTGAGTTAATAGGAAGTGTACCTTGTATGACTTCATTATCATTCTCCACCACTGTACTACTGATAGCATAAGCTCTTCCTTGTTTCCATAGAGGTTGTTGTTGATTACCTCCAACAAACCTCGACTTAGGGCAATTTTTCACATAATTCCCAAGCTCCCTGCAATTATAACACTGCACTACAGGCTGAGTGTTGATCTGAACCTTCCTTTCTTCTTTAACATTAGTGGGATTTTTCATATCCCTTCGGTAGTTCTTGGCAAGATAACCAAAATTTCTGAATTTGAAGCAATTCTTGGTTCCCTTGAGACAGTCACCAAGATGCTTCTTCCCACAATTTTTGCAAAGGGTAAAGTGAGGCTTCTTTCCATCATGGGATTTGTTCGATGAACCACCCATTTTGTTCTCCATTTTATGATTCTTGTCACTAGGCCCATGAGACCACTAAGAGTCTCTAATCTCCATTTCAACCTTGGGGGCACAACGTACAATCTACTCATAGATGTCGAAGTCTTGAGTCGCCAACCCTTTTCAAAAACTCGTCTTTAGTCAACTAAAGATGCGATCCACCTTGATTTCGTTGTTCATGACAAACCCTGAGCGTACCTTGAAATCCTTGTAAAGTTCTCTTCATACACCTTGATGGACTCATGTTCCTTCTACTTGAGTCCAAGGAACTCTCTTTCCATATTGAGGCAGAGGGTTCGAGGAAAATATTTGTTGAAAAACATCCTCCTGAATTCCCCCCATTCTATGGAATCAATTTCCTCTTAGTACTTTGTATTCTTGATCATTTTCCGCCACTAATCATCTTCCACATTAAAACGATAGACTGTCAGTATAACTTTATCTTCTTCCGAGCAGTGGAGGACAGAGAAAATATTTTCAATGGAGTTAATCCATTGTTCTGCGAGGAGGGGATCAGAAGACCTGCTAAACATGGGAGGCCTTTTCCGCATGAAATATTCTACGAAAACTTTCTCTTTCCATGGAGGAGGGGGATGTTCCACCTGATTCAAGTTATTATTCATAACCTGAGCCATCTGAGCAAGTACTACCATGAAGTTTTGAGCACCCGCTTCCATCACATCAGGCATGTCATTAGGGAAATCATCACATTTCATATCACATTGGTTGTTGGAACGTGTTCTTCTATTTCCTGCAATTAACTAAGAAAAAGAACGTATAATTAGGTGTCTTTAATACTTAGATATTGAGCATAAAAAGAAACTTTGATCACAAAAGTATGAACTTATAAAGAAGAATTATATCCTGACTTGTGATTCCTTAGGTATATATCTAGGTTATCCTCAATCTATGTCTTAACTTATATTATTATGTGCTTCTTTTTGTCCCTTAATAACGGTTTGTACTAAGATCGTGAATCTACCGAAGCATATCCCTTGGGAGTGTCATAACCAAGAGTGTAGAAAGGCCTATTATAGTTCACCAATTCCCATTCGAGTCTAGCTCATAGATGTGTTTTTGGGTTTTACCCCTAGATACATATGTACTAGAGTCACCTCTACCTAATCGTATCCAGATAGGGATGTATTTTCTTGATAAACCACTTACTTTATACTCACCAAATTTTAGGACTGTTTTCTTATACTTATTATCATCCTTAAGGTTCTCACTAAGGTGCTCTATTCCTAATCTCCAAAAATAACTAGACCATCCTCTGATACCAACTATAGAAACCCGAGCCATTTACATAAAACAATTCATGATTTTAATCATAATTAATCATCAGAGTACTAGCCAAGGATCGTTATGTCTAGTTTCTTGGAAGACTAGGTACATATAACATAAAAATAGGGCTAAAAAAATTATTTATTTAATCTCCATAAAGAGATTCTAACTTTCTTTGAGCCCTTATATCTGTATAGGGTACCCTGGGGAACACAAGATCAAAGGGATGAGCTAAAAATCCCAGTAAGGGAATGAACATAAGAATACATCTCAAGCACTTGAGTTAGGAGTCATACCATAATGATATCCAAAGCATGAAAATTATAAAATATTTTAATATAAGCATGGGATCATATATATATGGAATCATATAAATGTGGAAGAATCATAAATCATATCTTTAGTACGGGTCAAGGCTAACTGCCAATCTCGTTTCCCATTTTAGTAAGGGGCAAGGCTGACCGCCAATCCCATTTCACATCACATCTCATGAGACTTAACCTTACCCAATGCATTGTAGTACTATCTAGGAACACCCTTCTCAAAATTTTCATGAATATTCTTTCCACATAAATATTCTTACCACATATGCAATCATACATAATCAACCATACACAAACATAAGGGTGCCCATGGAGGGAATTGGGTACCACAATCATGACATAAATCATAACTAATGGGTGTATCATGAAAGTGTCCATGTAAGGAAAGAATTAGAAAATAAATGGACTTTAATAGGGTAAAACAGGAATATTATAGGGTAAATGGTGTCAAACATAAGTGAAAACATATGAGAAATGTATTTTAGAAACATTAGCATTAAAACTTTTTTGCGCAGTTTTGAGGAAAATACTATAGAGCTTTGAAAATAGTAAAGAATAAATTATTTTATATAAAACAAGAATTGAATCAAGAAGGTATTAATAATAAATGTACATGATTTACAAAGATAATTGTTTCTTAAAACAGAAGATAGAGTGCACTTGAAATTGGGAAAAAGTTTGGGAAGTTCCTTTAAAACGAGTGTGCTTATTGGGAAGTATCAAAGAGAGATTCACTTAAAAGCATGTATATCCCCGAAAGAGAATGAGAGATGGATCTTGGAACATGAGTTTGGAGAATATAAACATAATGTTGAAGTTATAAAAGAAAATACAACACCATTTTAGTAAAAATAATGATATAGTAACATGAAATAATAAAATAAGTTCACGTAGAATCTATCATGGTTTATTAGCATGGTATCGGGTGTAACTAAGAGGGCTTGATGAGAGAGATAAGGTGTTTCTCATCACTTAAAAAACACTAGGGCAGTATGGGAAAGGTGTATAAATATACCCCATCACATGGGTTTACAAAAAAATGTATATCATAGAGAACAATCTTGATTAAGAGTAAAAAGGGGAGGATCCCTTACCTTAAATCTGTTGGTGTTCTCCACTTGTTATTAACGACCTCTTGAGACTTCCTCCTTTGGGAACCTCTTAAGAGGAGAGGTTTTGGTATTTTGAGGAGGCTGGGAGGTTTTGGATGTGGGGGAGGACCTTAGGGATAGATTTGGGTAGAATAAGGGCAAGACACAAATCTTGAGAGGAGTGGAGAAAAGAGGGAGTGAAGGGGGGTTTTATAGTGGAGTAGAGGAGGGATTTCATAATATTATAATAATTAATTTATTATTTCCTCCAAAGACAAGGAATATGAAGTATTACATGACCAAAAATAGTAATTTTATCATGTTATCCTGGTCCAAGTGGTCTTACATCATCAAAACATCATCGATGACTCAATTAATCCATTATTTTGCAATTATTGTGAATTATCAGATTCTGCTATTCATAAAAATTTCAAGTATTTCAGAAAAATCCCAAAAATTCACCCAAACCATTTTTTGACATGTAAAATCCAAAAAAGAAGTAAATTTTTAAAAAATAATTTTCTAAATATTATTAATTTAATATTTAATTAAAATCGTCATTAATTACTAAAAAAAGTTTTAAAAACATTCATTTACGTATTCTAAAATATAGGTACATCATACTTTCACTTGAATATATTTTTTATAATATCATAGGTAAGTTTACTATTAATTAGTGTATATAAATATTCATAAGAGTATGTTACTATTCATAAGGATAGGTTACTATTCACCAAAAATTATTTTTGTTTTATTAGACTCCAAAAATCATCTTGAACACAACCGTGTATGTCATATTTTCAAAATTCCAAACACATAAGTGAAAAACTTATGTTTAGAGGTCACTTATCACTTGGTAGTTTATTATGTTGTGTTTTCATGTTATTTTATGACATAATTATAAGAAGGGAATTTTCATTTAAAAACTTTGGGTCATTAAAATAGTTGAAGTGATAAAAGAGAATCCCCTGCCCAGAGGGCTGGGAGCATTTTTAATCCAACCCATCCCCACAGTTAAAGAAAATCTCATCCAAAATGTTTTAGTAGTGGTATGGGAACGTCCCCAAATAGTATGGATAGGGGAATTTTTACCTTGTTGTCCTCCCTAATAGAGGTCATTCATTTTCCAATTAAGAGGGGTGCCTAAAAAATAAACATCCCAGTTTGTCCCATTTGATGACCCAATTTTCTCAATCAGAGCATGAAAAATGAAACTATTGAGAGATTCTCTTCGAGTTACCATTTAACTAATGAATCCAAGGGTATTTTTAAAGGATAATATGATTCCCCTTAGAGGGAACAAACAGGGTAGATCCATCAAGGTTATAACCACTTTTAAATATCATATTTATTTTAGTAGATATTATCCTAGAAACCAGCCCTCATATAATTCCAATGCTAGCGTGACACTCATAATTCATTATACATCTTGGAACATAATTAGAACCACCCCTATAGATGCTAAAAAACATGAATAAAATATAGGGGAAAATGAGGTGGATTTTCCCATCTAAAATATATTCTATATGAAAATAATGGAAGAAGGTGTTCGTACCAGCAACCAAAGCCTCACTAAAAATTTGGGGACCCCCTAATTATCTACTACAACATCCTCAATGAACATATGCTAAGGAAAAGGGTAAAGGTGTGGTCATATATCACATTACACTTCATTATATTTGACCTCTCACACATAAAGAAATATTTAATCGTTTTGAAGAATATATATAGGATTTGATAAATCTCAATGTGGAACTACTCTAAGGTAACATTCCTATTAGATATGTTCTTCAATAAGAACCTCATATCAGGCTCTCAATTAGTGTACCTCATTAATGTTTACTCATTATAATAACTAAAGTTTATTTATAATGCAACATACCAACCATGTTGAACCAAATAGTATACCTGATTCATCCATCACATGGTGAGATAAAGAAAGAAAATAGAAACAAGACATACAACCAGTGTAAAATACAGAAGAAAAAGATACAAGTAGATCCATAAAATCCAATATAAACCATCTAAACCTGAAATTATGAATAAAAATACCAATGAGTCTCAATGTTACAATCATCCACCTCCAACCCCCCTGCTATGGAGGCCAAGACTAAAGGATAATTTGACATGACAGATGATGTCCTTCCCTTTACATATATCCTACAATGTAACATTTACATTCACCCAAGGGAAAAAGTAGGGTGTGGGTGAAAATCCTAGTAGGATTCCACCATAGAGTCAATACAAGATCTAATATCAATAATACAATAGTTACAGATCTTAAAACAAAAATAGTTTTAAAAATCATTTTCATATATCAAATTCTGTTGTAAATCATTTTCCATTTTCTATTTATAAAATTCTTTCATATTCTAAAACTAGAAATATCTTAATTAGAAGTGATAAAATAGGAAATCATATCTATGAATCAAGATGTGGAAAAGTAAGTGTATATACATTAAATAACCTATCATGTGAAGCTATTTGAAATAACCTCATATAAACACCTATGACAAACAAACCATGATAGAAACAATCTTGTAATAAATAAAAATAAATGAACAAGAAGCTCATATTGGTCCCTATAGTATGGTAAAATTAATACTAGACACTCAAAATCCAAAAAAGGGAAATTCTTGGATCCAAAAAATATCATGTCCATCCACATTCCATCAATATCCCAAAAATGTTACCTTCTAGTGGTGCCACGCACACTAAGGCATCTTGTGTCTCTTTCCAGATGCACCTAAGTTTCTAAATGATATAACTTTCAAAATAAATTTCAAAACTATGATCACAGTTTTATAAATCGTTTTCAAAACTAAGAAAATCAACTTCTGTGTTTTAAACACCATTTCCAATCAAGAAAATCCATTTTCCAAGTATATATCCTTTAAAAACCTTTTCCTTTCTGATAAGTCCTTTAAAAAAACATATCACAACAAATAAATGAAGAACAAAAATAAATTTATCAATAACAACATTCATTTTCTGAAATTAACCCATTGTATAGAAACACCTAAGTCAAAAATGTTATAAACCTATTTACCTTTAAAAATGGTGATCAGAAACCATTATATCAGTCTTTGAGAAACATAGAATGACACAAAACGACAAAGGCTCGATAAATAACACTATCCAACAAAGGATTAAATACCCATAGAGAAGAAACCTAACCATAACAGAGATTAATCACTGGATGAAGCGATTCAGATAGAGTGAAGCCCTCCAAAATATCCCTCAAGAGTCTCTAGGTTGAGATCCAAAATAATATAGAAAAATAAAATAATAAATCACTCTATAAGAACCCTAGAATCCAAAATCACAATGATTACATCATTTTTATTCCCATTACATTTTTTGTAATCCCTGAAGCTCATGTATGTTGAAAACACCATCACCCTTTTTATTAAAACCCTGATTTTTGACATTACATGATGTGAACTATTTACATCGAATATAAACCTATAACTCCATGAACCATATTCAAAACATATTATAGGTTATGAATAAAAATCATTAAACCCACTTACTTGGCATGTAAACCACCATCAAATTAAAAAAAAGTTTGTTTAAGCAGAAAAACTCAAAAACCCCACTCTAGGCATTCTCTAAACATAGTAAGAACACCTATAAGTCTTTGACGCATTTATACCTAGAATCCATTAATTAAAAATAAACATATATCCCTAAAATTTAGTTAATTTTACATAAAAAGGAATCTCCATCCTCAAGAGGCCCTCAAACACACCCAAACAAGGATGATAAAAAAAATTAAAAATAAGGTAGTACCGGAAAAGCATGATGGGGTGTTACAATCTCCCCACCATAAATTCGTTATGCCCAAAGAAATGCCTCGGATCCCTAGACACACAAAAAGTGAAGTCAATTGTTGCCTCATTAACCTCTACCAATCCTCATGGTTATCCCATCCACACTTCCACAATACTTATCCTAGAGGAATCATTTTACCACACAGTACCTATCCCGATTTTCCATAATCTAAATTTGTTAATCAACCAATGTGGTTTTGGTCTCAAGATCAACATCCTGCCATCCAATCACATGGGAATTATCTCGTATATACATCTTTAATTGGGAAACATTAAATGAATCATGTATAGATTTCAACTGATATGACAATTATAACCAATTGGTGACCATTATCAGTCATACAATGATATTAAAGGGGCCCACAAACCCTAGTTCCAACTTACCCGACATACCCAACCGACAATTTCCCTTGAAAAATGAAACTCTCAGAAAACCCAGATTAGCAACCTCAAACTCTAGTGGGTGATGATGATGGTCTGCATAATTTTTTTAATAATTTTTTTTCAGGATCAATATTCTTTAGATCAACTACACCATCTCTATTGCATCCTAAACAAGACTCGTCTCAACCATGGACTACTATCCCATATTTTCCTAACATAAGGGATATCTACATTTCCAGTCATAAAAATCCTCAAAGTTTTCCATCATAATTGATTCCTAGAAACTATTTTTATAAGAAAACTTGATCAGAGGAAAATGATTTTCACAATATCAACCAAAATCAATAACAAAATTTTGGAGCATATCCTTATGAACATGGATATCCATCTTTATTTTCCCATCCTTAGGTGGATGATAAGACATGCTCAATAAAATATAGGAACCCATTTCCTCTTAAAAACATTTTTATTACCTGAAAGTGAACCTTGGGTCCCTATTAGATACCCCCATAGAGGTAACTCTTGGATGTCTCACAATATCTCATACATAAAAGTCCCCATGTTGTTCCATCTTTATTGTCCCATTCATAGGGATGAAATGTTATGATTTCATGAGTGAATCAATGAACATCCAAATAAAATTCATCCCTCCTAGAGTCTGTGGGAAAATAATGATGAAACCCATGGAAATATCATCCCACTTATATGCTAGAATGGGCAACGGATGCAATAAACTAGTGGGTCCTTGGTACTCTACCTTATTTATATTACAAGTAAGACATTGAGATACAAATTTCATAATCAACCGCATAATCCCCTATAACCAATACCTACATCTCAAGTTGTGATACATCTTGGTATCCTCAGGATTCATGGACCGACCAAACTAGTATCCACTATCCAAAAACTCCTTCCTCATGAAAAATAGAACAACCAAAATACTACAGAAGCAAAAAGTACCATTGGGAGACAGAGACATCTTACTTGAGGTCTCTCCACCAAAAAGTATTTTACAAAAGTGTTGCTACTTGGTGTCTTTCGCCTACTCAATATAAACTCACTCATTCAAATAATGTTGATTTTAATCAAAGTTGATAACACCTATCCACGAGCCTCTTCCATTCCCAAGTTCATCTCAGTAAGAAAACTCATCAAATATCACTTCCCAACTAATTCATTCATGGATTATTTTGTTAATTTTATGCTCAATGTTTCGGTAACCACATTTCATTTCCTAAGAGTGTACACAATATCAAAATAAAAATATTGGAGGTATTCTACCTATAATATTTGTTTCAATTTCATATCCCTCTTAGTAAAAATATATATAAGGATATTGTGATTATAATACATTGTAAACCACTCAAAAAAGAGATTATGACTCCAATTATTGAGTGCATTTATAAACGCTGCTAGATCAAGATCATGGTTAGGGTAGTAATTATCCAGAGGGTGTAACTAGAACAAGCCATAGGACACCACTTATTTCCCATGTATCAAGAAACCTCCCAAACTCATACCAGAAGAATCACATAAAACATCATTACCAAAAACGGGTTCTGAAAGAATCCTCATTGGGGATAAATTAAACCTCATATTCACCTCTTCAAAATATCTCTGGTAGTTTTTTTTTCAATTCAATCTTTACTCCCTTATGGGTTAAAGTAGTCATAGAATATGTGATCTTATAGAAATCCTAAACAAACCATCTATAGTAACTATCCAAAACCAAGAAACTCTATATCTCAAACATATTTAGGGGATGCTCCCAATAAATATCAACCTGTATATTTTCAAGATCCACTTAGTTAACCCTTTTAAATATCACATTCTCTAGAAATTCCACTTCACATATCAAAAACTCACATTTGGAAAGCCTACCATAGAGATAATTTCCCTTCAAGGTTCAAATAATAATATCAAAATGGTCCTTATGATCCTCCTCTATCTTGGAGTACTCCAACATATCATCAATGAACACAGGAAAAAAGATTCCAAGAACTGATGAAAGATCTAGTTCATCAAAGCCATAAACACTAAAGGATCATTATTTAAATCAAATGTAATAACCACAAAATCAAAATTCCCATATCGTCTCATAAATTTTGCCTTAAGTATATCCTATTCTCGAAATATCATCTGGCAGTATCTTAACTGCATGTCAATCTTTGTCAATGATCATTCCCCTCTAAGTAGGTCAAAAATATCTTCAATCCTAGTCAGAAGAGTTTTTTAATAGTCACAAAATTTAACTTTTGATAGTCAATACAAATTTTGATTCTCATGTATACCTTCTTATAAAAGAGAAAAATCTAATCCCATGGTGTTATGCTAGGAAAAATAAATATTTTATCCTCTAAGTCCACAATTTGAGCCTTAAGTTCAACCAACTCAGTAGGTTTCATTTGATAATATGACATATAAATAGGCATCGTGCTATGGAGAATATCAATATTAAACTCAACCTATCTCCATTGAGGATACCAAAAAAATCATCCAGAAAAATATCAGGGTATGCACTCACCACTACCAAAATTAGAACACCCAAAAAAGGGTCAAATATATCAAGAAACATCTCAAACATCTGACATGAGATTACCCAGCATAAAGAACAATAGGGATTTCCCTTCCTTATCTAGATTCGCACGCACCCTAAAAAATATGGGTGACCCCATCAATAGATAATAACTACACCCATATGTGATAATATTTTATCTAGGAATTAATACTAATCATTTTATAATTTCTGATAATCTAGTCAAAGATGTCGAGATCAAGAACCAATAAGTTCCATTCATCCTCAAAGTCAGTTATCATTACCCAACACAACGGAAACTTGAAACCTTATTCATACCTCTTTTCTAAAGAGATAAAAATATCTAACAGGTACAACATAAGTTTTGAACACAATTACAATACATAAACTAAATTTAAAAATATAAAAAAAATGATTATCACCTGTATCAATCAAATTTATCACCATATAAGATTAAGGGAACATCATACATACAATAGTAGATGGTCTTTCTTTAGATCCCTTTTGTGCATACACAGGCATATAATGAAGTCTGGTCTTAGCTACATGAACAACCCCCTTGACCTAAGGATTTAACCCACCACCCTTATAAGCATTAGTACAATCCTTAAAACCCTTTGTGATATTGTATCCTTCCTTACTACTCTGGGAAATCCTTTCACTTAAATTATTTATATGAGCTAATAAGTTGCAATGATGAAAAGTTCAAGGAGCCTCGTTACAGTTAGGTCTGGTATGACCAAACAAGCTATGCTAATAGAAAACAATCTAATGTTTCTCGGATAAATCCCTAAAAACTAGTCATTAATAGAAATAACCACCCTTAAGTTTCTTTTTGTAGCCAAAAGATACACCCTAGATAATAACTACACCAACTATTGCTCCACCAAAACCTTTCTTCCCAACTATGTCTGTCTCAACCAAAACTGCTTTGTAAATTACCTCCACAAAGTTTGGAATGCACTTTTGAACCAGCATCAACCTAATATTAAGCCTTAGTACTAACTCAAACCCCTAATCCATTAAGTACTCATTAGTGACAAGCTTTGGTTCCAGAAGTCCCATCTTAGAAAAATGGGTAGAAAACTATAGAACGTTATGCTCCCCCTAATATAAGGTTAGAAACTCGTAGATATTTTTCAAAAATAATGTCTTAGTATAAAAACTATGATTAAATTTTTTTTAAAATAATCCTAGGTAAGTTCCCCATGCAACTTATCTTGAATAATAGATTTTCACCATATCCCTTCCATTCCCTCAAGCATGTATGTGGAAAACCCCACATTCGATTATTTAGTATTATTTAATAAACTGAAGATACTCTCAATTCGCTCATGACACTCCTTAGATTCATGTGGTCCTTTATCACCATATAATATTGGTGGATTTATCTTAGTATACTTAGAATAATGATCCAATATACATCATAGGTTATTAACACCCACTTCACCTAGAGTCTGAATGGTGAAGATTACAACTTCTACCAAAGAAGAGTCCACTAGAGGATCTACCTACAAAATATATCTCATGTCTTCCTCTCTCAAAATTGAAAGATAAATTCTTGGAGTAATTTTCTAATAAACACAAGAAAAAATCCAATTAGATCAAGAAAAAATTCCAAAAATCTTACTAAAACTTTCATAAATTTAATCAATTCTTTTAAACAATAAGAATTCAAATCAATTAATAATTATTATCCATGAAAGTTATTTCCAAAAGAAATATTTCAATATAAATAAAAATACCATATAGTTTATTCATATTACCTCAAACCTCAAGTCTCAAACATGTAAAAAGTCCCTAACCACCCATGGTAACTCAGGTTAAGTCACAAAAGTGAGCTGGTTAGACCCCTTTTCAAAACTAACTATCTAATTTTTTATGGTCTTATCTTCTTTATACCCCAAACATAGAACCAAACTTAGGTAGTGATAACACACATCATATTGAGCCTTCACTTTGATACCAATTTTTAATAGACCAACCTAATTCAAACAAACTATACACCTAATTCGGTCATCCGATGGTGAAGTAATGCATGAAAATAGAACAAGGCTTGTATATAACGAAACAAGACATATAACCAGAGTACTATATAAATGGAAAAGATACAATCCAATCCATGCTGGATAAAACATAAATTATGAATAAATCAATACCAAGCCTCCATGTGACCATCAGTCACCTCCCAAACACCCTGATATAAAGGCAAAGACCAAAGGAGAAGCTGACATGATATAATATGCCCTTCCCTTTACCTATATCTTGGAATACTATATATAAAAACACCTAGGGGAAAAGGTAAGGTGTGATAAAAAAAATCCCAATATGATACCATTATAGAGTCTATATAATGTCTAATATCAAAAATAAAATAGTTCTATATTTTAAAAAATAGTTTTACAAATCATTTTCATAAATCCAATTCATTTTTAAATCATTTTACCTTTGGTTATTATAAAATCCATTCATATTCTCAAATTGTAAATATAATAATTAGAAGTGATAAATAAGAAAATCATATCCATGTATCAATAGATAAAATGGAAAACACATATCCATGAAACTACCTATCATGCGAAGCTATGTGATATAACCTCATATAAAAACCAATAGTCAATAATCCATGATAAAAAAATCATGCAATAAATCGCCATAAATGAAAAAGAACCTCAAATTGGTCCCTAGACTATGGTTAAATGTGTACTAGGCACTCAAAAACCTAAATAGGAACAATATTGGATAAAAAATATTTATTCATTCCATTTTCCATAGATTTCAAAAAATGGTTACCTCCTAATGGTTCCAAACACACGAAGGCTACTTGTGCCTCTTTCTGGATACACCCAAGGATCCCAATGTTCCAATTGTAAAAATTTATTTCAAAAACATTATAAAAATTTTATAAAACATTTTCAAGTCCAATCTAATATTCTTTGGTTTTTTAAAACCCATTTCAAAATAAAGAAAACCATTTTTCAAAGAAACCCCCATTTAAAACCCTTTTTCTTTTCGATCTATCTTTTTTAAAACACATATCACATAAAATAAATGAAAAACATAGAGTAATTTATGAATAAAAACTTTAAATTCATCAAATTAACAAATTGAATAGAAAAACCTACCTCAATATGATATAAACATAGATGGATTCGACAATGGTGATCAAAAACCATGAGATCAGCCTTCAAAAGAGAAGGCATGACAAGAAACTGCTAAGGATCAATAGAAAACTCTTTATGATGATGAATCTAAAACCTAACCACATCCAATATATTAGTTACGACCAAAGGAAAGATGAAATATAATTATTACATACTCGAGGATAAACTAACCAACTACAATGAAGATCAATCACTGCATGAAGTGATTCATACAGAGTTGAGGTCTCCAAAATCACCCATGAGATCTTCTTAGTGAAGATCCAAAAGCTTATAGATGAATGAAATAATAAATCACTTATGTATAACCCTAGAATCCCAAATCATGACTATTACCTGGCAGGTAATACCATTACACTTCATATAATCCACCAAACTAAAGTATGTCAAAAAAATCATTGCCTTTTAATTAAAAACCTGATTTTTGGAATTACACAACGTGAACTATTTACATAGAGTGTAAACCTCTCACACCATGAAATACATTCATGTAACATGAAATATTATTAATACACATCATGTAACCCCCTTACATGGTGTGTAAAACCCCAACAGACTACAAAACTGTAGGTTTAAGTAAAAAAACTCCAAAACCCCACTCTGGGCATTCTCTAAACTGGGGAAGAACCACGATAAGTCTTTGAAAAATTCATACATAGAATCCATTAATTCAAATAAACATACATCCCTAAAATTTAGGCCATTTCCCCCCAAAAAAGGCTCCACATCTCTGATATTCCCAAAAATGCACCCAAAAGAAGACAATAAACAAAGAACAAACAAGGGAGTACATGAAAATAATGATGGTTTGTTTCTCAGAAGATCCACTAAATGTGAGATACCAATAAAAAATAGACTTGGACCCCATAAAAATAAAATATCATGAGTTCCATACATTAGTAACACAACCAGAGATAGGTTAGACACATCCTCATAGGTCATCCCCTATAGGTTACCCAACATGAGTATTGGAAGAACCGTTACGACTATATCAACCTATTATTCCCCCTCTCTAGGAGCCGACCTAGTTGATCATTCCTCCATATATCATCAAATATATTAATTCAATGGTAGATCAACTATAATTTTTTGAAGGATGAAGTTCACCGGTACAACTAAAAAGGAATCCATACCCTAAATGGGTGGATATGAATCTTCCCCTACCAAATAGTGGGATTACTACATTCCAAAAATTCAATGGATTAGAGTATCTGTAAAAAAAATCTAACACACTTCATGCCTCAATGTGTTCTCATGATGGGAACCCTAAAATAGAAAGAGGCATCTAAACGTAGATGTTTCATGTAGTAATTATAGGAACTAACCTTCGTATGGTATACCAGTTTACCAATCGGGTTAATCAAGGGATGGAAAGATCTTCACTAAAAATTACTCTATCAATTCTGCTATGTGAAATAGAAAATTATAGTTACTAACCTCTCATGTTTCATGAAATGAGAGAATGAGGGGGTCTCAAATTTTATTTCTAGGTGGAAGGTCTTGCCCTACTCCCTAAAATTGAAACTTCCTCAAGAGGACTTTTTGAGTCTATACATTGAGAAGATTTGTGATGATCTAAAAACACCCCTCATTTTGGTAAAGTATTTGGTTGGGTTCTAAGATCTTGGTGTGGTTTCACAGAGGTTAGAGGATTCCATTTTCTAAACTAGAGACAAATCCAGATTTTTTTCCCTCCTCCAAAATTATAATTTCAGCAACAATACCCCCATAATTATGAGTGATGAGAACCTAAACACTCAGAAGTCAAATTCATAAATAATAAATTCTATTTATTATTAGATGAGAAAGTTCTAGGTTACTCTATAAAATTTATGGAAAATATCCTACTAAAAATTTTAAATCCTAAGAGTTCGGATCAAGTTGGTCTCTATGATTGCCCAAATTATTTCTCCTTTCATTGAATATTGGTTTATACCATTTGAATTTTTTTTAAACACATCCTACAAAAGATATTTGATTCTAGGAAATTGAAACTAGGTAAAACACATGTATAAGTGGTGTGTCTTTCTGATGGCACTCCCAAAGAATAATGTGAATGGAAAGAATTTATGAAGAAGAGAATACAAAATTTCAATGGTTGGATGAATAGGAAAACAATCAACCAAACACATGATATCCTCAGGATATAGTTAAATCATCTAACTACACCCTAATTTTCTTCTACCATAATATAACCAACTTCATCAGCACCACATTCCTCTGAAAGTAGATCTTCCATGAAACAACATTACTGAAAGAAAAAAAGTATTGGGGTGATCTGGTATAGATTCCAAATCTAGTCCTGACTCTCTTATATTTCTTTCCTCTTTCCTGAGAGCACAAAAACTGTCCCACCCAATGGTACCATTTTAATTTTCCATCCATGAAAAATCCTCTTCAAATGATGAACTAATATTTGGTTCCATTAATGTCATCCACATAATGGATCATTTGTCTGATGATGATAAATTTTAGAAACCTAAGTTCCCTATAATAGAACAGGGTACCAAAGCTAGAGGCTACAGGATCCAATGGGGAAGGTGAATATATAGTCATTTCTGAATATAATATTTTGGAAACATCCATACCTAATTCATTTACACGGACAAGACTCATGGAAGGGCCCTTTGGAAAGAACAAGAAGAATAAAAATGTGGAACCATGTTTTCTAAGATTCTTCTATAATCAATTATTTTATAATATTGACTAGAAGGGTTGAAATAGTATTATTATCCAAGAAAGGTAGGCAGGTTAATATATACTAATGTAACATCAAAAAAAGTTCCCTCAACATCTACCAATCCATCTGATTGGTTTTATATAGGCACTTCAACTTTTAAATTGTTTATTGGGGAACATCTCCCCATAGTAAGATACATACCTTTGACTCAAAATTATTACATATGAAAATAGTTATCTAAAGTTCCAAAAAAACATTCAATACTAGATTCTATTTACTTTTCAAAGTATCTCTGAGAGGCACCTATAGAGGCCATGTTAATCCCTCTAGATTTTGAAGTTGAGGTCACTATTGTTAAGGTATACCATGCAAATATAGGACATGTGTAATTTCATGTGGTTATCTCTTTTATAGAATGCAATAGTGATTTTGTGATATTATGACATTGTAGGCCCCTTTATGTGTCTTTAATGCTATATGACATTGAAATTTGTCAATATTTCATAAAAAATAGCTTTGGAGTCAATCTCATTCTAATCTAAAAACTTTACTAGTTGGGCTATAGTGAATCCAGTTTATCTCCCTCTTCTATGAACTTTAAGGGTATAAAAAATTGAACAAAATCCCCCCAACCAGATCAATCTTAGAACTCAATTTGGGGACCTAATTGTTAACTCCAAATTTTTGGTTGTCAAGAAAGATACAACCTTCAATGTCCTACTAGGAAGACCTTGGTTACAAAAACATGTTGTAATCCATTCATCATATCACCAATGTATCAAGTAATACTTCAATGGGAAAAGTGGAATGTTATATAGTGATAAATATCTATTTGAATATTATGAGGCTCAATACATTAATATAGAATTTTATATAAAATAAGGGAAGAAACTCATGAATAAGGATGTTTCCCAGGTTCCACCCCAAATGTTCTATAATTTTATCCCATCTGACCCATTCAAGGATCACAATGTTGAATATGTGTTACCCATCAACTGGATTGAAGATTTCAGGAGAAAATTGGGCATGTATTCATGAACCCTCATTATATAAATCATATAATCTGAACCTAATGGTTATAAAAAAGATTTTAATTATTATTTTTTATGGTGATGATTTAGGAAAAAATGTACCCACTCTATCCCAATGAATTCAGTTAACCCCATTGTCATCATCTAAATATGATGAAATTATTTTATCACCTCTAAGGAATGGAGATATCATTACTAATTAACCTCAAAATATCATTCATTTCATTAAAACTAAATATTACCCTTCAACATTAATTTTTTCCAACATGGGCATGACCAATTAACCTCAAAATATCATTCATTTCATTAAAACTAAAGATTACCCTTCAACATTAATTATTTCTAACATGGGCATGAAATAAGGAGGAGATAAAGTGGAAGAGGAAGAGGGGGATGACTTAAAAAATTATCCTCCAATATTTGAGGAAGGTGCATCTACCAATATTAATGAACTCAGATAAGTAAATGTGGGAACATAAGAAGATTCGTGACTCATGATGATCAGTTTGGATATTCCCATTCAGTAAAAATAGGTATATACCTATTTCATAAAGAAGAATCAAGATTTATTTTCCTATAATTACATAGAATCGTCGTTCCCCAATCCTGATGTGGCTTCCCACCACATGGGTCTGCCAGAAGATCATTATGGCTACAAAAAATAATCCAAGAGAACACATTTAACCCATGATACCAAATTAAAAGCTAAATTTGACAAGATCATCAAATAAAAATTCATTTGGGAAGTCTAGTACCCAAAATGGCTCTCAAATATTGTCCCAATAAATAATAAAAAGTGAAAAATCAAAGTGTTCATCAACTTTTGAGATCTCAATCGGTGTTTTCTGAAAATGACTTCCCACTTCCAATGATGGAACTTTTGATTGATGTAATATTTGTCTACCAATAAATATCCTTTATTGATGTCTAATTATGATATAACAAAATCTTAATGGCCCCTAAATATAATAAAACCACTCCCATCAAGGAACCCCAAGGTGTATATTGATATCGGGTGATGCCCTTAGGTCTAATGAATGTCGATGCAACATAAGAGTGTTCCATTCACCACATATTCAAACCCTTTCTAGGAAATTATATTGAGTTATATTTCAATGACCTAGTGGTAAAATCTTAGTAATGTTCTTAACATATTTCTGACCTTAATATGGTTTTCAAAAAACTATAACAACATAGCATAAAAATGAACCCCTGAAATGTGATTTTGTTGAGACCTTGAGAAATTTTTTCCACTTTATAGTAAGACATAATGGAATGAAATTAGATCCTAAGAAGAAAAAGAAAATACTTGACATGTTACCTTCTAAAAACCTCAATGAGTTCATAGTACTTCAAGAACATTGTTACTACACTCAACATTTTATAGAAAATATTTCTGGAAATTGCTTTCCTTTCGCTAAGTTAATGAAAAAAGGTCTCATATTAGTGGATTTATAACTATCAAGAATCCTTAGATAGTATCAAGAATTATTTATTTAGATTTTTGGTATTCATTCCACCTATTGAAGTAAATTTTATTGTCTTATATGTGTAATATTTACAGTGATAACTGGGTACCTTCCTCGCACAAAATAATGACATCAGAAAAAAAAATGGTCTATATTATCTCATGAAAAACATGCTCAATAATAATACTCATTATTCAAATATCAAGAATAACTATTTGGTGTTAATATTTGTGGTTCAGAAATTGAGGAACTATGTGTAGCATCAAAAGGTCCATTTTCTCTCAATCTGACCCACTCAAGTACATCCGCAATCACCATATATTGAATGGATTATTTTTCATGGTGGGTGGTCATCTGATAGTGGTTTGACATCCAATTCATACCAAATAATGTAATAATTGGTCAACATTTAGAAAATTTCATAATAGAAAATCCCTCTTTAGAGGAAATGCCTTTGAATATCGAACTTCTGAATAATGAAATATTCTTTTTCCTAGACTCCCCCAGAACAAAGTAGATTTATTTTTATAGCTCATCCATAATCCTAACAAGAAAAATTATGTAAGATCTCGAACTCAATAAATATTAGTTAGGATTCATCCTTATCTCTATATAAAAGGAAGTTCCTCCTTATTCTTTCCTATTTACAAAAGCTTTCATGAATAATGAGGCAGAATATCAATCCCTCATTGCAGGTTTAAAACTCACAATAAAAATATCAATGATCCATATAAACATAAAAGGTGACTCAGAGATAGTAATTTGGAAAGTCAATAGTGATTATGCTATCATGAAATAAGATCTTTTCCCCCTGATTGACTATGTTTGAGTATTGATGGTGGAATTACCCTTGAATCCAAAAATTAATTCATATCAGTATGAGTAAAAGGAAATAAATGATAAATAATTCCATTAAAATAAGGATTTTCCCAAGGATGAATGATTATGGAGGAACTACAAGAAACATAACTAAAGAACTGAGGAAAAAAAGGATTCTCGAGTAAAAAAATTGACATTACACATCATTTAATCATTAAATGTGATGTACTGGTTAAATTTGTGAAAGAACTACAGGTTAAGAAGTGGATTAAATTAACATGAAGTGAATTTGACATGTGTCCTAGGATGACACATATGTGTCATGCCATGAAACTTTTGAAGTAGGACCATAAATCCTATAAGTCATGAGTTACATTCACATGGTGCAATATTTACATGTGGTGTAATCACTACACTATGTGTAATGTTTGTGATAGGCCAAAACAGTTATATTTGGAATATATTTAACTTTTAACATGTTTTATGACACGAGATCCACATATGAACACATTTTGAACCATACTTAATGTCATTAAATGCTTTTTTTGCTCATTTAGATCCTATAAATTGAGGGTAATCCTTCTATTATAAAGGAGACCCTGAAGTCTTAAGATTGGAGTGAGAGTTTTTATTGTATAGGGTCCTCCCCAGTTTCATCTCTATTTTCATTATGATTTCTTTTATTTTTTATACTTCCCACTTATTCTATCATCACTAAAATGAGGGGGTAAACCCACCTTGTTCTAGGGTTATGTAGAAAAAGGTGGAATGAACCATTGGATTTATTACTTTTTCTTTAATTATTTATTTTATTTTGAATCTTTTTATTGAATCATTTTCCAATATTTTTATTTCACTTTTATCATAAACATTGGTATTTGAATTTGAAATAAATATTATCAATTATTAAATTGGTTACCTTGATTCTATGTATGACCATTATCACATTCAGGGTGACCAAATTTAAAAATTGTATCGAGAAAAACTTGATTCCGAAAAATCCTAAATTAGTGGTGTGAAGGGAAATATAGGATTTTAGCGTCAAATAGGGGATTCCATGACCATTGGATCACCCTAATATCAAATATGACACTAAAAATTCATTAATATATTTTCTAATGATATCTAATTACACTCGAACCCTGAAACTACAAAAACCAAGAATGAATTGAAATCGGATTTCAAACAAAACAACCGATCTACTTCGTCTTCATTCTGTATTCTTTATATTTATCAAACTAATAAGATTATTCACCCCTTTTTAAAAATTAAATATTTTGAATACCTAAATAAAATAATTCACCCTCTCTATGGGTTAGAAATCAAACTTACCTAATTCTACATTTTAATTAATTTAGTATCATAGTTTGTGTTTTTATAACAAATTTATTTTGATTATACCTGTAGGGAAATAACTACTCTCTTTCAGGCTTTTCAAAACTAAGCCCCCCAAATTTGAATTAAAACTTGTCCTCAAGGATATAATCTCAACATACTATAATGGATGCTCACTATGCCATGATTTTAATTCAAGGTTAAAAAAACAATTGATCAAATGGAAAGTTAAATGTTTGATTATTACACATAGAAAATTTAGCAATGCCTCATTTTTTCAAAGAACAAAAATTAACCATTTATTTTACTTTTCCTCTTTTAAACTATTAAATCCTTTTAATTCATCCATTTTCATTTTTCAATTGACTATTAGTATGTATACACTTTTTAATTTACCTCACATGAGAATTTTCACTCATCATCAAGTTATAAATGAATAGAGTGATGCACATACCTCAAGAATATGTCACTTACCATAGGATTGGAAGGAATCTAACATCTCTACTTTGTAAAAAAAATCATATATAATCATGAGGGCTTCAAAATTGAGGATAAAATTACTTTGAGACTTAGATCAGGTAAATTAATTATGTTAATCGTGTAATGGTCAAAAAGGAGGTTTTTCAAAAAAGTAGTTTGCATGATAATCACGAACAGCTCGATGAAAGTCTCATCTTCCCCTAGTATCATAGATTATGTTCATAAAGAGATGAAAATCAATAAATAAAAAACCCTCGATTATTATTGTATATTTTTTCATTTATTTTTCAAAAAAAACATTTTGGGGAAAAATGTACCATCCACCACCCAACCCTAAATGATGTCTTCCTGACACTACTTGTAATAGTTATAATAAGATCACTGGTCAATAAATAGTGATTTTTGAATTTCCCTAGACACACCCCTTTTTATAAGAGAGTGTGAAATAAATACAATGAATGTTCCTTCTCTAAATATCATGAATTCCCTCCCCCCCACACACTTATTTATTAAAATATATGAATCCCTTCTACCAATATCTAACTCCCCCACTCTTATTTTTTATAATCATGAAAAATATTTGGAGAAAGTCATGAAAGTATAAGATGGGTTTGTAATATGGATCTTCCCTAACAAAGTAGTTCATGGATTATATCGGAGTTAAAATGGATTATTGTAAGTTGGGTCTTAGGATAAGTTCTAAAAAGGTATGAATCAATCATATTAAAAGTGATTATGTTCAGACATATATTTGACAATATGAAAATCAAGTTCTATAAGAAATAATTTCGGAGTTTTACAATAATTATACTATAGAAATAATGGAAAAAAATGGCTCATAGGATGTCTTGGGAATGATAAAAATGGTTGGGACAACTAATCATGACAATCCATTTGAATAATTTAATCAATTAATACCAATATAATAAACTAAAAGCATGTACAAATCTCAAAAAAAACCATTTACCAAAATAAACATTCTCTCCAAAATCATATTTTTTCAAATACTAATACACATGCTTATATATACAAATATTTTCCAATTTTTCATTCAAATTTATTGAAAAATATATTTAAATTTATTTCATGATAATTATACTAGGTAGTGTATGTCTCCTAATTTGGTTTATTAAAGAATGAACCAAGTGTGGGCATTGAATAGGTAGTTAAATCTCTAATACAAATAAATTTGTGGAATAAATTATAAAAAATTGAAATGGTTACTCCCCTTGAATTTAGTGACCAAACATGGTTGTGCAAGTTCTGTGTGTACTAGTTCATGATGTGTGCTTATCTCCCAATGTGTAATTTTCCTACAGCCTCTTCTTGTAGTTTCTATAGGTTGTTTTCATCCTGGGTCTTGATAGTATTGAAATTTAAAAATAAATAGGCGAAATCACTATCCATTATAAATGAATTTTTAAATATTTTAAGTGAGAACATGTATGTATAAAAACAAAATAATGAAAAATAAAAAAAATAAGGTTGACTCCTGAAAGAACTTTTGTTTATTTTTGTTTGCTCGAACTGACCTCCTTCATTATAAACTCAATTGATAAGTTATTGAAAATTGTATACTTGGTTGGGATCTATGAATGGTCTCGGTTGTGTCAACTCTACAAAGGTTATCCCTTATCCTTCCTCTCTAAATAGATTTGTTCTTCTTGATTTTAGTACTTACTTGATCACCATTGGATCGATCCACTATTTCTTTATTAATCTTAATGAACTAATTAAAAGGTCATATATCATAATACTTTTTGTCCTTTCTCAAGTGTGGTGGATTTGGTTTCTCTTATAGTTTTAGTGATGTTGGTTATCATCTTCTCTTTCTTTTTAGTTGAATATTTTCTTGCACAATAGTATCTAACTCATGTACCTCATCAATATCATTGACACCATCAAATTTAGGTGTTTTCCCTTATCCAAATTCCTTTTCCTCTCATGAATCATATTTCTTCATTTCTTGATGGATGTTGAAACTTACTTGGTCATATCCAACTCTCAACCAAAGTTCTAGTCTTTGGACATCAATTAATTCATGCTTGGGGGATAAAAATGATCTCCCCAGAATGAGTGGATTTCACTCCTCTTCTATGACCACCACTAAGACGTTTATGGGAAATATAAACTTATCAAAATTTATTAGAGTATATTTTATCATTACTCTTGGGGATTTTATTATTGAGTCTAATAATACAACAAGTACTCTCATAGGCTTCATGCCTTCTAGTCCCAAACTCTTGAATGTTTTGTAAGATTATATATTTATGCTCGCACCTAAGTATCAAAAATATTTTCCATATTTATTAGCTCCGATAAATATTGGATTTGAAAATGTATTTGGATCACATTTCTTATTAGGTATTTCCTTATATACGACCACCAAACACTCTCATGTGAGTTGAATGGTTCAAATTTATTTTAACTTATACTTGTTGGTTATCATATCTTTTATGAATTTTTCATTTATCTACAGCTTTTCAAGATCCTCTACAAAAGTAATATTGACATTGAATTTTTTAAAATGTTTTAAAAACATAACTTTCAACATGTTTTTATTTAGTTGTGTCATTAATTATGGAAAATGAATTTTTATTTTTTACTATCTTTGTTTTTCTTTATCTTATTCAGCTACTTGTTCTTCTTCATCTTCTTCTGCTTCTAAGTTGTATAGTTTTTAAATCTTTATGAGGGAATATTTCAGGACATCCTAGAATTACTCCTCTTAGTCTCTCTCTAATTTAGTCTATAATTTTTCCAACATGATTCTATGGATTCCTTAATGTAGCTTCTTGGTTTGATGGCTCTTCTTTTATTTTCTTGAGTAATCCCCTAGTTGTGATCAATAATTTATCATGTGTCTCTTCCAATTTATGGACCTCTCTTGTTGGCATGGGCTTTTTAGGTTCTTGTTATTGGTACCCTTTTTAATTTTTTGATACCCTTATCCTTATTTATTTTAAGGTTTTAAACCTTGAAATTGATTACCATGATTGTAATCAACATAAGTTTCATCTTCTATAAATGTATCGTAGGGGTTTTGATATTCTCCCATCATCATGTTCATATTTTTGGTTAATGATTTTATCTATTCCTCCATTCAGTAATTTTTTTAAATTCATGAATTCCTTTACATTGCATCACTTCTCCTTTACACTGGAAACTATTGGTCACTATATTATATAAGAAGTTGTATCTTTCTTCATGTGAATTCCTCATCAATGATCCTCCAGTAGCAGGATTAATAATTGACCTATTTATCTAAGACAACCACTTATAGAAATTTTTGATTTTCATGCATAGATCTATACCAAGATGGGGGAATTTTGGAATCATATATTTATATCATTCAAAGGTATAATATAGAGATTCATCTTCAAATTGACAAAATTTTAGAATTTTTACTTGTATTTTCATTGAATTGGAAGGTGGAAAGAAGAAAGTGGGGAATTTTGTGATATCCCATCCCATGTCATGATAAAATGTGTTTTAAATCTTTGAATCCTCTCTCTATCTCACTATCATAATGAAAATCTAAATAGTTAAATCTTTATCAAGTCACCTAAAACATTTTGGAATTATAATGTCTCACAGAGCTCAAGAAAGTTTCCCACATGCATTCTTATGTCTCCAGGTGGTAGTCTGGTGAATTGAATGTTGTTTGATATCATCTAGATGATCACTGATTTGATATTAAAGTGGTTTTCAGCCATATGAGGTTCTAGTATGCTCAATTTCAATCTTTTGTTTGATGGAATCCATAGTTTTTGAGTTTCTTCAACCCTTTATATCATTGAATAACTCCTCTGGTATCTAGAAGTTGTTTTGTGCCGACCAAGATTGTATCTTCATTGTTCTTCCTTAATCTTATATCTAGTTTAGGATTGAAGTAAAAAACTTCTTTTCCTTTTACTTGTGTGTTTTAGTCATGCATTTAAAAATTAAAAAACTTAAATCCACAGCATGTACACACATAGTGTAAATATGAAAAATTGAAATAAAGAAATAAAATTAAATTAAAAATTAAAGAACCCTAAAAACTAAAATTTAATTTCCACTAGAAATGGAGACAATTTTGAAAATACCAAAATGGAATCATTATTTCCCAATGGATCTAATAAAAATAAAAAATTTATAAAAACTCAAACTATGATGCTTAATTAATTAAAATGTAGTATTAGGTAAGTTCGAGGTCGAACCCACAGAAACTGTAAATTAGATTATTTAGGTTTTCAAAAGATTTAATTTATTTATGATGAAGAAATAGGTGAAGAATTAGAGTGGTTTGATTAATTTGAATAATTAATAATGAAGAAGAAGTAGATTGATTTTTTGGTTTTAAATCGTATTTGAAATCATGTATGGTATTTTTAGTTTCACAGTTTGATTTTGAATAGATTCCATAAAAATTATTGATCCATACTTGGTTTTGAATATGAGAGGAGGGAGATCCAATGGTCATGTTATCCCTTCGTTGATGTGGAAATCCCCTATTTCCCTTCATGCCATTAATTTATGGTTTTTCCAAATCTAGTTTGTATCAATACCATTTTTAAATCTGATCACCTTGAATGCTACAATGATCATATCTTGATTCATGGTAACCAATTTCACAATTTATAATGTTTCTTTCATATTAAAATATCATTGTTCATGATAAAATTAAATGAAAGAGATTGAAAATTTATTCAATAAACTATGAAAATCCAAAATACATGAATATAGTAAAAGAAATAAATATGACGTCACCTTCCCCCTTTTCCTATATATCTATATAATTATATTGGTTTAACCCATCATATTAATGATGAGAGAATAATATGGAAGGATAAAAAGGAAAAATTATAATGAAAATAGAGATGAAACAGAGTAGGCTCCTTCATAGTGCAGCTTCTCACTCCAAGATTTAGTCCTCTGGATCTCCTTCATAGTAGTAGGATAGGCCTCAACATATATACTTCAGATGGGAATAGGAATCATTGAATGACATTAAGGATGGTTCAAAAGTTATTCATAGGTGAATCCTGGGTCTTAAAACATGTAAAAATTTCAAGAACACCACATATGGCCATTTTGGGCCCATCTGAAACATAACACATCATGTAGTGATTACACCACATGTAAATATTGATCCATGTTCATGTAACTCCTGTAAATCCCTAACCCCAATTACCCAAATTTGGTGCATTATTTTAATACATTGGCATGATTACAAGGAATCATGTCTCAAAGGACCGATTAGTTTAGTAGTATTAGAAAATAGATTACATATATGAATGTTACATTACAATTTATAAAATAAAACACAACATAAATAATCCTTTGATAATGCCATTATTCCCCTATCTTAACCCTTCATATCAATCATAATACACTTCTTCTCATCCTTGTTAAAAATAAAACATAAGAAATGGATGAGCTCAGATGCTCGGTAAGGATAACAATATAAAGGAAACAATGATAAATAAGCATAAACATTCAAGGAAATGTATAAGACTAAAACAAAAGCATTTTAAACATAAACTTGAGCATAATATAGAAAATATAAATCAAACAATTCAATTTACTTATTCACATGGATATTCTACTAGTTGAATAATCACATGTAATATCAATAACTAATTTTATAATGATGGAATGCATAATGTCGGACATCATAACCACATAGTCAAGGCCTCATGCCAAGACAAAAAATAAATATTTTGTCAAGGCCTTGTGCCAAGACACTAATTTGTCTAATGAGACCTACCAATACATCAAAGAGCTATAGGGGGCTCCACCCGTCACTTACTAAGTCCAATTCATTCCTCATATGAAAAGGATGAAACATTACATAAACATTCATATAAAAAATAGCATAAAAAATGTTAATACTTTAACCATAAACCATGAATGGTATAAAAATAGAGCATTCACAGTAAAACATATCATAACTCAATCAATAAATTATGGAAGATTTTATTAATGTAAATCAACCTCAATCAATAATAATATCCAATAAAGGATGTTGACATAGTTGAAAATAATCTATACAACTCTTTGAGAGAAATAACCATTTTCAAGAAATCGTTAAAAAGTCAGACAATTTATAATGGAATTAATTTAAAATAGATTTTTGAATCAAATTTTCCCAAACCACTTTGAATATTTTGAAAGAAAATAACACATTAAAACAAGTTTCTACATAAAGAAATCCTTAAAATCATTTTGAAAACATGGACATTAATTAAAAGATTTATAAAAATAAATCTTTAAGAAAAAAATTTAAAATGATGATCTAGTTAATGATTCCCTTCCATAAAAACACAAAATATTCCTTTTTAAAACATTTTAATGAAACATGGAAATAGTTTATAAATATGTCCTAGTATAAACGTACAGATAAATAATCTCGGATAATAATGAGATTGAGGAAATAACTCTTACTTTGTACTTTCTTTTGGTCGATAGTACATTTAACCTCATGTATAATTACCATAGTATGTTATTAAATTATACCAGAACCATATTCATATTCATGATATCATAATATATTTATTTATGGATTTATACTACCCATTTAATAATAATTTCTATGTTAAAATAATATTTTGGGTAATAATTTCTCTCTCTATCTTACATGTTTTAACTTGTAATTTTTGATATTATCACTTATATTGTGATTTAATTTATTCCATAATATATAAAATTATTTAGTTATTATATATATTCATAATATAAAATGTATAATATATATATATATATGAAATGTAAAACACCGTTTATAGAGACGGTAGGCCGTACGTACGCATAAACGATATTTCTATTTTCATATCGTATTGAACGGGAGTAAGTGAATGAGATATATGTAAATACATACATATATATATATATATATATATCTAGTAGCATTATTATTTCATATATTACATACTTATTAATAATATATATTTTTATAATCATCGTTAAATGGTGAACGTGGAAATGAATCTCATCGTGTCGTGGAGACGGTAAGCCATACGTACGCACAAGCGATGATATCATTCTATTGATGTTGAAATAATATGTAATTGGATGGTATATTATATATAAATAATCATTAAAATGTTATATTTATTATTTACATAAATTATACTCATTATTATACCCAACCAAATAATGAAGTGTTGAATAAAAAACTACACCAAGACGTGGAGATGGTAAGCCACACGTACACACGTATGGTGTATTTTTCATTCATAGGATGGATAGAATAATGAATATGGTTGTACCATATTTATAATAACATCTAATTATGTATAAGGTATATGATTTATTATTTTATTATGGAAAAATCAATGAAAGAGGAAGTGTTATAAGAAAAGAACTTTGAAAGAGGTGATGAAGTAATTACTTCTTCTTTGGGTTCTTCCTTTTGATTTGATCGAAAGGGCTCTTTAGGTTGGATTATGATCAAATTAAGGCCTCTAGGTTGAATTGAGGGTATTTTAGAGGATATTTTTGTAGGATTTGGCCGAGCCAAATGGCGTTGGATGTGTGATTTTGAGAGAAGGGGAAGTATCCTTTTATAAGAGAGGTGAGGGTCACATTAGGAAAACCTTGAAATATTAATTTATTATACAATCATATTCGGTTTATAATGGCTCCAAAATGATTTATGTATATTATTAGGTTGTACTGGATTGAAAACCTCTCAAACAAAAGGTTTTATATAGGTTTAGGTCACCATATTAACCTTATCTTTTAGATATAACTCTTAGTTAAATAGTTTAACTTTTACCATTTATTCTTGTATTATTATAATAAATGGTTAATAAACATAATATAAAATCCAAGAGAACCCCAGGTGGGTAATTATTGACATATATAACCTTATATAAGACCTTTGGCTTAACCATATATTTTTAGGAATATTATGTCAATTAATAATATAGTATTTGTTTTAAAAACTCATTTATGTCAATTTTGACACTATTTAGTTTTTAGTTTTTGTGATAGTCAACAAAACTTGATTAATTCAAAAAAAATTAAATCAATCCTAAAAATTCATATTAACATATAAAAATATTTTAATGCATCAAAAGTCTCAAATTAAATTTATTTCGATATTTATAATATCAATTATTTTAATCTTTCATTAAAAAGGAAATTACTGCATCATCATTGTGTCATAAATACATTTAATTATTTAAGGTCTAAAAATTATAAATAAAATACCATTATTTAGGAAATATTTTTATATTTTTAATTAATATTTATAGTTGAATTTATCTTATGTATAACCCTATATTAAAAATGTTTTAGTTATGAAAATTTGAATTTAACACTTTTAACTCTTCATTAAATAAAATAATAATAAATATCCTAATCTAATCCAAGTTGATCTGAGAGGAAAATATTTTATTCCTAAGGTTTATTTTGTTCGAAATAAGATCATACAATAAAATTAGGACATATGTTAGGGTAATTATAATATCATTTTTACCTTTAATTACCCTATTTACTTTTAAACGTGATAAATAAAATTCAAAACTTACTATTCACAAAAAATTATTTTCATTCTATTGAACCAAATTTTACTTACTAATTTCAACCGTGTCTCTCGGATTTTTTAAATCCAATTCATAGAAGTGGTAAAATTATATTTTATAAAAATTTGCAAATATGCCTAGAAGGTGGGTAAAATAAGTTAAAATGTTCAATAAAATTTTATACACCTAATATTATTATTAAATGACTCCAATGAATTAAATTGAACTAATATAGGTATTATGTATCTATTTTGAATTAAAATAAATTAAAATAAAATAAATAATTATTTAAATAAATAGTCAGTTTTAAACAATAACATGGTGTTTTTCACTATTTGTCAAAAATTGAAAGTTTTTAGAAAAATACCTAAAATTTACCCGAAACTAATTTTGATTAAAAATTAAAAAATGATTTCTATTTTACCAAATTAAAAATATATAATTTTTATTAATTAATTTTAAAAAATGTTCCCGTTGTCAAAACCAGAAAGAGGGTTTTTTAGAAGTAAAATCTATCAAAAGATTGATATGTGTTTATGTCCAATTTAAATGTAAAATTACTTCCAATGACCAAAATTGGATTAAATGATAAAAATATAATCTAATTATACTTCAAAACCATTCAAATTTATAATTTAATACTATAAATTATTTTGATTAAAAAAGTTGTTTTCAATTTTAACTGAGTATTTTTCACAATTCATCAAAATATAAAAGTTATGAGAAAAGCACCGAAATTTTATCCAAACTAAATTTTTATGTACCACTTCTAAAGAAGAAGTTTGTTTTTTCAAATTGAATATATAAATGTGTAAAATATTGGATTTAAAAAAGGTTCTCCATTAAAAGGAGGTAAAATTGTATTTTTTTTTAAAAAATAATTCTTTTATCTGAAAAATTGAATTTTTTCTTATATTATGTCAAAGAAACACATAATATGTATTTTAACATTATATGGAGTATATAAAATTAAAAATTCAGTTAATACTATTCATAACTATTTTTTGAATGGCTAGTTTGGTAAGTCGTGGTGCGCTCGAACTCGGTGTTGCGTGTAACACAAGCTATTAAATTACTTTGAAGAAAATAACTTACTATGAAATATTGGGGTGTTACATTCTTCCCCCCTTTTGGAAATTGTGTCCTCACAATTTTAAAATTGGGTTTGGGAACTTCATTTAAAGTCCCATATCGAAAAAAAAATTCAATTAAACTATCACTTTTAAAGAAAGAGAGAGAAGTGAAAAGGTCACTCAAGATAACCCATACTAGGATTCCATGTAAGAAAACATGGATATGGAAGATAAAATATTTGTCAATTTCTAGTGGAGGGTGATAGAAAAAATGATCAGGAAAAAGTTAACAACAAGAAAACCACAAGCTTTTTATGGGTTAAACGGTCATTGGTTTCCTAGTAGGAAAAGTAAAAGGAAAAGGTTTTTTTTAGTTCCATTTCATAAAGTTGAGGAATTTATTTATGATATTGAATAAGAACATAAAGAGATATACTTACTTTTTAATTATAGTTTCATCCTTTAATAAATATCTACCACTAACTCATCTTTTCTCCAAACGATTAGTATTCAAGATGACTTGGTCACACATGAAGCACTAGAATCAACTTATATAGAATCACATAATCCACAAAGGATGAACTATATATTTTCCTTGTCTTTAGAGATTAACAAAAACCAAATGGTTAGTATAAGATCAGATGACCCCCAAAATAGATAATCCTTTATAGAAATAAATACTGATCTTAATTTCTGAAATTAAACAAATAATACACAAAGTTCAATAAAGACCATTAAATAAACAATTGTCCTTAAAATCCTTCAATATACTCCATAATAAGTTTGAAACCCAAAACATATAAGAATTTAATCACATAGTATTTCATAGTAAATCTTAACATTTATCTCCAAATAATATAAACTACTCTTAAAGTCTCATACAGAAGTGTAATTAAAAAAATCAAATATTCTCTATGATATGTTAATCATTTCCATTAGTCACCAGAATCTCTATAAAAAAATAGATTATTCCAAAATAAAAAAAATCCACTGTTACTCCTCAAATGAAATCCCATAGTATTCTATAATCCTTTGGCATATAGTTTTCCCAACAGAGTGAACGTCTTCTAAAATAACATTTATCGCTTAATCACTAATTAATTTTTCTATACTAAGGATATAAATTTGATAAAACATAAGATCCCAAAAAAACTAATTATTTATCAATAAAATCATTTAACTAAAAAGAATTAGCCACACTAACCAGGAACTTCATGTAGTCCAGTGGTATGTGATAAATCCCAGTCGCACCTTGGTTGTGGGTTCGATTCCCAGAGCTTTTTCCGACGTGACAGGTTGTCACACGGTATATGTGTTGTCCTTTTTCAAAAACTATATTTTATAAAATTCCCAAAATGATATAAATTCCTCAAAATAAACATAACATAATTTAACCAAAAATTTTATCTCATCACTCGTATTTTCATCCCAAAAATTATTAATATGTAATTTCCTCAAATTCAAGGATCATATATACCCAAATGGTTCTTTATAACTATATCCACAAAAGAACAGATAATTCTTCCTCAAATAGAATTTTCATATAACAAACTGAAGGTTTACACATACAAGAGAGAATTATTCCAAATTAATCCCATCAAAAAAGAGCATTAATACTTTTAAACATTTCAGAATCCATTTATTTCCACATAGGTTCTTCCTTGACCTAGTGGTTATCCAATAAAATAGGGTATTGACTCGAGTAATTCTAAGGTCCCCTACATTTACAGAAAATGGATATAAATAGATTCTTTGGATCATTTTTATTTTATTCTATAGAACTATTCATTTTTCCTCAAAAATTCTTTACTTCATGTCCTTTTTCCCACACATAAATAATTTATTTTTTCTATTGAGACACTTTCCTGGGAGTCACCTTCCACATTTTCAGAATGATGGAAATTGAGCTTTTTTTTCTCCACGATCTCCACTGTTATAGCTCTTATAATTCCCCACATTTCTCTTCTTTTTTGAGTTTGGGATTTGGTTAATATATAAATTTTTGATCATATTTTTTGAAACCTACTTCGACATGAACATGATATTTTTACGCCTATAAAAATTCCATTTAGTTTCTCATTTCCACCATTTTTCCCACCTTTCACATCATGTTCAATGTTACTATGACTTCCTTGGAATCCATCCATTAACTTAAACCAGAAAGCATAGTGTGAGTAACAATAGTCATAAAATCATTTATAGAATATCTTGACACCTTATTTTCAAACTAAAACACCTTAAGATTAACCAAGGTTATTTATTCTCATCTTATATTAAAATCCTTAAGATTGGTTTGTAAAGAAAATGTGAATTATCCTAAGAATATCCCTTAGGAGTGTTGTAACCAAGAGTGCAGCAAGGCCCATTGTCGTGCACCAGTTCTTGTTTCAGTCTAGCTCAAAGTAATGTCTTTGGGTTTTATTCGTAGGTACATTTGTTCCAGAGCCACCTCTACCTACTCGTATCCAAACAAGGATGTATTTCTTGGAAAACCCACATAATATTTACATTACCAAAGTTTTTGGATGTTCTTGTATACTAATCCTCAAAGTCTATCTTAGGTTAGTGTTTTATAATCATATTTTTTCTAAATCTAGCTTCCAAGGGTTGTACTAATCTTCCTATGATACCAACTGTAATGCCCCGACCCCATTTACCAAGAGTCAGTGCATTATTATAATACATTGGCATGATTATAAGGAATAAAGCTACGAAGGACTGATCAGTATAACAGTCTTGTAAAATATATTACATATATGAACGTTACATTAAAATTTTTAAAATAAAACACAATATAAATAATTCTTTGATAATTCCATTATTCCCCTAGATTAACCTTGCATATTAATTATAATAAACATATTCGCATCCTTGGAAAAATAAAACATAAGAAAGGGGTGAGCTCGGATGCTCAGTAAGGATAAAAAAATAGTTGAAACTATCATAAATAATCATAAACATTTAAGGTAATACATAAGACTAAAAAAATCCTTTTATACTTAAAATTCGGCATGATATGTAAAAGATAAATCAAATAATTCCACTTACTTATTCACATTGATATTCTACTAGTCAAATAATCGCATGTAATATCAATAGCTAATTTCATAATGATGGAATTCATAATGTCGGACATCATAACCACATAGTCAAGGCCTTGTACCAAGACTAAAAATTAATATTTTTTCAAGGCCTTGTGCCAAGACACTATTTTTTATCATTATACCTACCGATGCATCAAGGAGATATATCAGGCTCCACCAATCACTTACTAAGTCCAATTCATTCCTCATATGAAAAGGTTGAAACATAACATGAACATTCATATAAAAACTAGCATATGAAATGTTAATAATTTAACCATAAACTATGAATGGTATAAAAATAGAACATGCATAGTCAAACATATCATAACTCATTAAATACAGCAGGAAAGATTTTATTATAGTAAATCAACCTGAATTAATAATGATATCCAATAAAGGATGTTGATATAGTTGAAAATAATCATTAAAACTCTTTGAGAGAAATGCCCCTATTCGAGAAATAATTTAAAAGTCACACAATTTATAAAGGAATTAATTTAAAATTGGTTTTGGAAACAAAGTTTCCCATACAACTTTAAAACTTTTTATATGAATTAACACTTTAAAATAATAATGTCTAGGTAAATAAATCCTTAAAATCATTTTGAAAACACGGACATTAATTACAAGATTTAGAAAAATAAATATTTAAAAAAAACATTTAAAATGGAGATCTTGTTAAATATTCCCTTCCACAAAAACTTAAAATATTTCTTTTTAAAACATTTTAATGAAACATAGACATATATGATAAATTTTTCCCAGTAGATACTTACATATAAACAATCTCAGATAATAATGAGATTGAGGAAATAACCCTAACCTTGTACTTTCCTTTAGTTGAGGGTACATTTAACCTCCTATATAATGACCATAGTATGTTATTAAATTATACCAAAAAAATATTGAAATTTATATTATCATACTTTATTCATTTAAGTCTATATACTACCTATTTAATAATAATTTCTATTTTAAAATAATATTTCACGTAATAATCACTTTTTCTATCGTACTTGTTTTAACTTGTTATTTTTTATCATATCACTCATATAATGATTTAATTTATTCTAGAAAATAAAAAATTATTTATGTATCATATATATTCAGACTATAAATATGTATAATCGATAGATATATTAAATGGAAGACACCATTTATGGGGACGGTAGGTCGTACATACGCATAAACGTTGTTTCAGTTTTTATATTGTATTGAATGGATGTAAGTGATGAGAAATATGTAAATAAATATATATATATATCCAGTAGAATTATTATTTCATATATTACATACATAGTAATAATATATTTTTTTATAATCATCGTTGAATGGTGAACATGGAAATGAATCTCATCGTGTTTTGGAGACGGTAAGCCGTACATACGCATGAGTGACAATATCATTCTATTGATGGTGAAATAGTATGTAATTGGATGGTATATTATATATAAATAATCACTAACATTTTATATTTATTATTTAAATCAATTAAACTCATTATTATACCCATACAAATAATAAAGTGTTGAATAAAAAATTACACCACAACATGGAGATGGTAAGCTGTACGTACACACGTATGGTGACTTTGTAATTCATAAGATGGATAGAATAATGAATATGGTTGTGCCATATTTATAATAACATCTCATTATTTATAAGGTACTACAAATATTATTTTACTATGGAAAAAATCCAAGAAATAGGAAGTGGAAGAAGAAAAGAACTTTGAAAGAGGTAATGAAGTAATTGCCTCTTCTTCAGGTTCTTCATTTTGATTCGATCAAAATGTATCCTTACGTTGGATTATGATCAAATTAAGGCATCTAGGTTTAATTGAGTGTAGTTGGGAGGATATTTAATCAGGTGTTGTCTGAGCCAAATGGATTTGGATGTTTGATTTTGAGAGAAGGGGAAGTACCCTTTTATTAGAGAGGTGAGGGTCACTTTAGAAAAGATTGAAATGTTAATTTATTATACAATAATATTCGGTTTATAATGGATAGAAAAGGATTTATTTCGAGGATAAGGTGGGGATGGGTCGAAAACCTCTCAACCAATAGGTTTTAGATAGGTTTAGGTCACCATATTAACCTTATCTTTTAGATTTAACTCTTAGTTAAATAAATAACTTTTACCATGTATTCTTGTATTATTATAATAAATGGTTAATAAACATACTATAAAAAGACAATAGAACCCCAAGTGGTTAATTATTTACATATCTAACATTATATAAGTCCTTTGGGTGAACCTTATATTTTTTAAGAATATTAAATCAATTAATAATATAGTATTTGTTTTAAAAACTCATTTATGTCAATTTAGACAATATTTAGTATTTGGTTTTTTTGAAAGTCGAAAAAACTTGATTACTTCAAAAAATAAATTAAATAAATCCTAACATGTCATATAAACCAAGGAAATTAGTGGAACACATCAATAGTATCAATTTACTTTTATTTGGATATTTATAATATCACTTATTTTAATCTTTCATTAATAAGGTAATTATTGAATCATCATTGTGTTATAATTTTTTTAATTATTTAATGTCTAAAAAATATAAATAAAATAAAATTAAGTGGTAAATATTTTTATCATTATAACTAAAATTTATAGTCTAATTTATATTATGTATAACCCTATATTAAAAATGTTTTAGTTATGAAAATTTCAATTTAACACTTTTAACTCTTCTTTAAATAAAATAATGATAAATTTCCTAATCTATTCCAAGTGGATCAAAGAGGATCATATTTTATTCCTCAGTTTTATTTTAGTCGAAATAAACTTATCCAATAGAATTACGACATGTGTTAGGGTAATTATAATATCATTTTTAACTTTAATTACCCTGTTTACTTTTAACCTGGGTAAATAAAATTCAAAAGTTACTATTCACCAAAAATTATTTTCATCCTATTGAACCACATTTTACTTACTGATGTCAACTGTGTTTCTTGAATTTTTGAAATTCAATTCACCGACATGGTAAAATTATGTTTTATGCAAATTTGTTAATGTGCCTAGAAGGTGGGTAAAAGATGTTAAAATGTTCAATAAAATTGTATACATCTAATCTTATTATAAAATGACTCCAATAAATTACATTGAACTAAGATAGGTATTATTTATCTATTTTTACTTAATATAAATTTAAATAAAATAAATAATTATTTAAATAAAAAGTCGGTTTTAAACAATAACGTAGTGTTTTTCACTATTCATCAAAAATTGAATGTTTTTAGAAAAATACCAAAAATTCACCCAAAACTAATTTTGATATTCCAAATTCATAAATCATTCCTATTTAACCATATTAAAAATATATAAGTTTTATTAATTAATTTAAAAAAATTCTCTTTTCAAATCCAGAAATCAGGTTTTTGAGAAGTAAAATCTATTAAAAGAATGATATGTGTTTATGTCCAATTTAAATGTAAAATTACTTAAAATTAACAACATTGGATTAAATGATAAAAATATAATCTAATTATTCTTCAAAACCATTCAAATATATAGTTTAACACTATAAATTATTTTTATTAAAAAAGTTGATTTCAATTAGAATTTAGTATTTTTCACTATTCATCGAAATATTAATGTTATCAGAAAATCATAGAAATTTTATCCAAACTAAATTTTTATGTCCTGCTTCTAAAGAAGAGGTTTATTTTGTCAAATTGAATATGTAAATGTGTCAAATATTGGATTTAAAATAGTTATCCATTAAAAGGTGGTAAAATTGTATTTTTTGAAAAATAAATATTTTATCTGAAAAAATGAATTTTTTTTCTTGTATTATGTCTAAGAAACACATAATATGGATGCTAAAATTATATGGAGTATATAAAATTCCAAATGCAGTTAATACTATTCATCACTATTTTTGAATGACTAGCTTGGTAAGTTGTGATGCACTCGAACTCATTGTTGCATGTAGCGCAATCTATTGAATTATTTTTAAGAAAATAACTTACTATGAAATCTTAGGGTGTTACAACTCTTATCCTATAGGATTTTTTGCCCTGCTTTAAAAGTTTCACGGTACATATGTTTCACTCCATGGAACATGTTAACTTCACTTCTTATTGATTTACTCCACTTCAATACCTATAGTTCTTTCATTACTTGCATCAGTAAATGACGTGTAATGGTTATATAATGTTATATATCATTTTTCAACTACATAAGCTTGTTTTTACCTCGTTTCATTATTTATGTGTATTGGAAGTGCTAAATGATCATATTTCCTTATGTAAATCCCTATTTTAATGGAATTATTTTTCATTTTAACTTCTTTTACTCAGCTTTCATAATATGTTTCATCCTGAAAAATATGATAAAAACATCAGGTACATGGGAATGCATTAACAATTAAATCATCAAAACCATTTAATTTTATTATAAAAATGTATACAATAAATTCACTTATCACACTGGAAAATTTATCTATAGCTTTGGTATATCAGGATGGAGAATAAAATTCAGCAGAATTGTAAATCGTAGAATGGTATCACCATTTGTTTAGAGTAGCATAAAAGAGCTCAATAAGGTAAATTCTACCCCTATTTTAAATAATCATCTGAATAGTTTGATGACTCTAATTATGGGGCACCTAAAAAGTGGGATTCATCCATTATAAAGGGTCAGGAAAGAGTAAATCTGATGATTCCCCATCAACTTCATCATTTATGATATCATGGGTCATCAGAAGGCCCTCTATAAATGAGACATTGATAGAATTATCCTCATTTACATTGATGGAGAGAATACTATCACTCTTATACGACAAGTCCATGTCAATGCCTATGGTTCTCATCATTCAAGAACCAATATTTCTCACCAAATGAGAAGGATTAGATATTTTTATCCTTCAATGATGTAGGATTGTACACAATTCCCCAAAAATTGGCATCCTTTTCAAGTGCATTACGATTTTATCCATCATCCCCTAGAATTTTTACACACCCCCAAATACTCCTAGTCATTAACCATGTTTATAATGGATTTTTTTATACCATACTCTCACACTACATCTAAGTAGTTTTAATATATCATCACTATTATCGACTTCTTCTCCAAGTGGGTTGTTTAAATACCCCTTAAAGAATTTGGGACATAAAAATTATCAATTTCATGAAGTCCAACATTATCACTAGGTTTGGTGTCCCTAATAAAATATTTTTGTTAAACATAACAAAGTTTTCTTCTTAGTAATTTAAAAGGATGTATAGGGAGTATAACATGGAGTCCAACCATTCATCTCACTATCATCCAGTGGTAAACAGATAAATAGAGGATTTCAACAAAACACTATCAAAAAAATCTAGAAAATGATGGATAGGGACAATAAATCTTAGACTGACAAGATTCTACATGCCTTGTGGTCCTAAAATACCGCAACCTATACTGCTACACAGGCTACCCCATATTCACTAGCATACATGATAGAAGCAGTTTTTTTCTAATTGAAATCCAGTTTTCCTTCACACTGTATTTTCCAGTTTTGATTAATTTTTTATGGATGAGAAGTCCCAAAAGTGTTTAGATGAATTAGAATTGTTGGATGAGTAAATACAACATACCTTACATCATTTAGAGGTTCACCAAAACTAAATATCTTGAGATTTCAATAATAAATTTCACTTTCATTCATTCATGTAAGGGGAACTCATCTTGGTTCTCAGGACCCTGGTGATACCTATGAACAAACCTCAGGAACTTGAACCAAAATGGGAAGGACTTTTTTCCATCTATATGGTATATTCCATTGGATCATATTAAATAATCACCATGTATGGTGAGTGTACTAATCCCCCTACCAATAAAAAATTTCCCAAGAAATGTTTCATGTGATTAACAACACTTGGTCCTAGTCATATGACATAATTTACAAGAAACCAAATGTCATCATTGTGTGTTTCTAAACTATACAAAGTGGAATTTTTCATATGACCCTAAAAGGTATGGCCCAAACTGTCATATTCACAAGATAATAAGTTATATGAAAACATATTCATCACATGAAATTAAAATATAGGCTTTTTCAACAAACCAATAATTGGATTCCTTGGGTGACTAGCCTATGAAGCCTCATGTGATGAGAATTAGATGCCTCTTATAAGTTGATTTCATGAATTCCAAGGTATATTTTAATGCATAATCCACACATCCCTTATTTTCACTTCTTCCATGGTGCATGTTCCCTTACAACATGATTTTGAAATGAATATAATAGACTTTAGTGAAAAAAACTTAAAAGGTACATGACTCATCCTAATCACCCAGTCTTAAAATTACTTAAAATACCTTTTGATTATGGATAAAACTAAGAACAATGTGTTTCTTGATTCATGCCTTGATGAGATTCATAGTGATGCATGGATCCATCATCTTAGGCCCAACCACAAAACAAAATATATGTTACCCCATTCCCTACACATGATTCAAATCAATGAAGGGAATCTTTACCCAAAATGATGTATGTCTTGATTCCTATAGCCACATGATATGTAGCGACACCTAGACCTTCTATCTCTGTCCCAAACACAAATTTTGAACCCATGTATGATTTTCTTCACTAATATTAGACTCAATGTAATTCATTCATTTTAGATTCCTCTTTACTAGCTGAGAAAGCCACTCTATACACGTTGGTGTTAATAAGTCCCTTCTCCAATATTCTTGGAATTACCCACATGTGATAAAGGAAAACCATGAAATTCCTTGTTTCTCACACTGAGCATGAATTATGTGGGATTATGAATCTTGGTATGGGCCTTCTCACATGGTCAATTCACTTTGAGGTCCAATCACTAGAACCTAAAACTATGTGTACTTCATTCTAGAGGCATTTGTACAATAAAATACCTCATACCGCCTCTTTACATCTGGAAACCTACATCCTTTACATATGATGTTAAACTACATGGTTAACATCCCCTTTCATATGATGTCAAATTTTCCATTGTTGTGTCCCTCACTTGAGAGAACCACCATTGTCAGTTTTGGTCCCTTACCACACTTATATCCTAGAACTAAGTATCGATTGATTCTCATCTCAATGAGATACATAATGATTCATAGATTATATAACCTAGATCAACCACAAAACAAAATAAAAAAAGATTCCCCCTCTCTCTTATGAATGAGCTAAATCTACATGAGGGATTCTAAGATGGGTTCTCATTAAACTTTTTACATGTATCTTAAAAAATGTGCATCCATACATAAGGACTATACCTATGTTGGTAAATTTCCCTAGAAATACACATGGTTTGATTCCTATTATAACATGATATGTAATGATCCTAGGATCTCAAATTCCTGGTCTAGTCACAAATGTTACCTTCCTTACATATGATTTGGACATATATAGGGAAAACTCTACCCAGTCCTAGTCAACTCCTGCCTAAATTCTTGCATTATGCTAAGGAATCTTCCTTTTGCAAAAATATACTCCATCCCTTTGTAAATTTGGATATCCATAAGCTTTAAATGGATATCAATGATAGAATAACTCATGAATGAAGGGAACCTCTACTTTGGCTATGTATAATATGCCTCAAATATGGATTTGTATAATGTGTGCTCTAAATGTGGCATGTCATCCAGAGGCATACTCATCCTTAGGAGAAAAGTTATTTTATCTTTGTATTACCATGAAAACATAGTAGTGGAGTATAATTTTTTAATTTGATATGTGGTCATCCCTTGTTTACTTATCCCATATCATTTTCTCAAATAGGGGAACTCTAAGGCCATGGATTACAACCTTACCCCTTAATTCCTAGAGAATTTCATAGCATTCATGGATAGATCACCATGAAATGGTTAGTCTTAGACATAATAATTTAAAAGGCACACAATATAACCTTATTGCATGATGTTAAACTGCAATGCAATTTCCTCGTAGTAAGACATTAAACTATAGAGATCATGTACCCATAGTATTACAAAAAAATGTGCATTGTTTTGGCCCTCACCTAATAGGACCATCACTCCTGGTTTTGGTCTCCTCTCGCACCTTTATATCAGAACTATATGGGGTTTGATTCTCTTCCCAATGAGATAAATAATGAAACCTATATCTCTCATATTAATCTCAACCGTAATAGTAAACATTTCTACCCCTTATCTCTTACACATGATCTAAATCCATGCTGGGGATTCCAGCATTAGTTCTTTCATTTACGAACTCATTACTGGAGTAAAATTCCCCACCCCCATTCATAGATAATTCTAATATAAACTTTTACCTTCATCTTTAGACACAATCCTTTTTCAAACCAAACTTCATGGTTTCAAGAAACTTATATCAACATAAACCTCACGTGGCCATCGATGGTAGGATCATCCAACTCTAAAGGACACATTTGTTTTGATTATACATAATACACCTCAAACATGGATTTTCATAATATTACTCTAAATATATCCTACCAATGAAAGTAATTTTCATCCCCATGTAAACATCCTATTATCTATATACAACCTAACAACTTCACAATAGAAGTTACATTTTGAACATGGTTTATGATCATTCCTTGCATACTTATCCCATTTAATCTCTTAGGATCCAAAAACATTATAAAACATGACTTAAAAATTCCCTCCTCATATGCAGAATGTTTTGGATCATTCTTGTCCTATAATTCCTACTTGGTTCTTTATTCCCATAACTTTTGGCCAAAGTTATTCAACCTAAAACATTAGTTTAATAATTCTAGATTGTAATACATTAATCAACTAATTAAAGAGACACAATTTTCAACATAAAGAAAACCCACAAAGTGAACCCTTGGAAATATTTGAGATTCAGCTTGTTATACATGCATCTTCATTACTTAAATTTTTTTTAGAAATTGTAATTAAAAATTCACAAAAGTGGTTAGGTAAAAAACTTGTAAAGGGTGGCCTAAAAAATCCAAGTCACACTCGATTAGTCATATTTATATCTGACTTGGGAAAAATTAAGGCAATGATGTAATAGGTAAAAAGTTTTTTAGGGTCTTTCATATGGTTCTAGAAATAGTTAAACCTTGCTTGTAGGGTCCAAAGGCCTTGGAAAAACATAGAGAATATTCGTATTCCTATCATTATAATTACAACGCCTTGACAAAAAGTCCTTCAGTAAAATGAGATATCTTCAATGATATGTTATAATTGTAGGGAAAATAGTCAAATATATAGAATTATTGGGAAAAATTCATTTCATTAATGTATAAAAAGTCATAGGAACATTCACAAGTTATAGTATCTCTGTAATACTTTACAAGATACCATCAGTATAACTTTTGAATTGTTTAAGGCCTCCTCAGGGCCTTAATAATATTCTATTGAATTATAGTTATCTATGTTGTCTCAGCATCATCAACAAGGTGAAGATCCTACTCCATATCTGAAATGGAAATCCTTCCCCCAACTTGAACCTCTTCCAATGAATGGTGATGTTGTATAAGATCACCTTAGGTGATATGCATCTCTTATTGGGGACATAATATTGGAAGATATTTCTCATAAACCCATTTATTTTACTCCACAATATTCTTAGCCCGATTGAGCTCCACCTGGGATAGTGAATCTCAGATATCATCAAATTTTTTTAGCAATATTGATTTAATAAGGAAATGATGTAACACATGTTCTCACTCCAATCAGTGAATGATTTCCTTCATAGTATAGTGGATCATGTGGTATTAGAATCCACCATAACTAAACATGATGAACATGAGCTGGAGTCAATGAAGTGGTAAAGTTATATATACCATAGGTGATTGATACTAACTCCCAAATATCATTCTATATAAACTAGAAATAAACCCTATGATTTTTTCTGAGCCTCTTAAATTATCAAAGATCTAGTTTCAAGAAGATAGGTGCACTTCAATATTGAATCACTTATTAAACCAACTCACTTTGTCCTTTCTGGAGTAACTTCACCCCTAACTTATTCTGTCATTTATGTTAGGGAAGTGTCTTACCCATTAGGTGTGGCTAGTGAATATGATGGAGTTAAACGATAAATGAAATTAGTCATCAACATTTAAAGATAGAAAACATAAAGGTAAAAAAGTGGTTAAAGAGGTTAATGACACCCAATCACTAATAGATTAACCACTTGTATTGATTTCCCTCTAGTATGCATGGCATTAGTAGTTTAAACGAGGATTTCATAATGAGGAGAAAATTTTAATGTTTTCTTGGGACCCTATATGGAAGGCTCATTAAAATCCCTCAACTTTAGAACCTCGAGCTATTGTTCCTTCCAAAATGGGAGCAAGAGGGACCCCAGCACCCTAGTTATGGATCTCCTTCCAAATTGTTTCTATAGACAAAGCTGAACAAGTTAATACATTAACTTAACTCATCAAACATATGGATTTTAGAAATGTTTGAATACATAAAAGGGGAAAACTCACATTTACAAAATTTCTTATTAAAATCCAAAAAACCCTCCATATTTTCAAGGATTTAAATATGTTTAAAAACATGTTCCAATTCCATTAGTTCATTATATAATTCCCCACATCTTGAATCATCCTCACCGTAAGGGATATCTAATATGATTGGATCAAGACCCAAATTGGATATTTCAGAAACTATGTATATGGTATTATCATGAGGAATAGACTTTTCAGGCCACATTAAATCAATATTAGCACAGATACCTTTATTATATTTCCTAAGACCCTGATCGTCCCCTTTTGAGATTGTTATAAGACTAGTGGTGGTTGTTGTAGGATTTTACAGTATATGTGATGGATTTAAAAAATAATAATGAGAAAAGATTCAATGATTGATAATCAATACCTTATGATGTACATTTTACATTACTAGGATTCTAAACCCCCTCTATAGTAGTAGGAACATATGTGGAATCACCCCTTGACACTCCTCCTAACAATGGGATTGAATCCTTTATATGAATCTATACATCATCAGGAGTATTCTCATTAGTTCTTGGAGGGTAAACTCTAATCCCCTTAAAATAATAGAGGGGATCAGATTTTAAAATCTATAAGTAGGATTAGATACATATTCTGGGGAAGTTAAAATAAATGATGTTGTGAAAACTCTCCATGACTAGTAATGAGCTAGGATAATATCGTTATTCTCTGTCATCCCCTTACCTTAGACTATGAAATACTGGAAATTAATCCCATAAATACCAATATCTAATGAGAAAATAGATATAATGATCCTACCATATCCACCTCCATGATTCTCTAGACTAGGTAAAACTCCCCTAATTCGGGGGTAGATCCCACAACCCTGATGGTGGTTCCCACTGGCCCATATTTTGGTAAATTAGACTCCACCCTAGGTGCCTCTCCTTATTCCCTCTATAAATTGAATTAATTTATTTCCACTCTAAAATTTAACAAGTAAAGGAAAGAGGAAGATAAAATAGGAATACCTCACCAAAATTAATGAATTTATCCCATTCATTGATTGCTTGATCAACCACCCCTTCAGTAAAACCCCATTTTATCATATCATTCAACTGTTACATGGATAAAATCTGATCATCAGAAGAAGATGCAAGAATCTCTAGTTTTTTACAGAACTTTTTTATATAAAGAGGATCAGTATCATAGTAGAAGCTCAAAGGGGCTCTAATTTCTCCATGTTATGGGATATGTATTCCATATTGGACAAATATCCCTAAGTTCTTAATTTTTGAGTTCATATCTTTCTAGAATTCAACCACCTTGGGATGAATATATTTTGATAGTTCCATGGAAAGTTTTTTAAGAGGACCTAGTGTCCCTTGACTTTACCATTTTTCTATACTACTCCACCATGAAAGGAGGTTGGGAAGACAGAGCCTAAGTTTTCTCTTAATGATGATGAATATATCATTAGGGGTTGATAGGTGTTGTCACTTTAAGTTTATTTTACTGTGTGTCCCATGTTTGATATCATTTAGAATATTTAAAATCCTAGTCATAATCATCCTTGGTTTTAGCCCTTATACAATGATTTCGATATCAAGTAGTTGTCATAGCTTTGACTTGGGTGATGATTATTGTTAATGCCCCTTGAGGGTATGAGGAAAAACAAGCATCATCATACCTAGAAGTCAACCCAATAGATGCACCTAATAGAGGAAACTTGATTAATACTTGATATACCTCTAAATCCATGTGGAATCAGAGTTGTTTTCCCACTATTGGGTGCTTCTCTAATCCTACATGTATGGGAGATGATATGGTAAGTTATTGTAGGAATTTAAATTGACATGAAAATATAATTATAGTGTGATCTTAACAAATAACCTCACCATTAATCTAGGTTTCTAGCATACTATCACTGAAATATATCATATACAACCTCATATCTTCATTACCAATACCATTGTTAGTAAAATTCCTAGTTTTTGTATCCTAATATGGGAATAAATTAATTTCCCTCAATAGGTTCAGGTTCTTAAAATCCATGTTATACTTTAAGGATAGATGTTAGAAGCTACAAATATCTTCAAATATGGTCGAAACTAGCCTCAAGGAACCTTGACTTCACTTAGAATAGTATAGGAACTAAAGTGAACTTTGATACATCTTTATAACACTTAAAATGACCTTTAAATCTATAAAGGATCCTTCCCCATATAAAAAAGTAATAATCACTGGTGGATCTTTTCCAAGATATAGGCTTCCAAAAACACACTCATTCCTTCAGCCAACTTGGATACCAGGAAGAACATCTCTATACCCACGCCACCATTGGATTCATAGACCAGAAGTATATAGATACTCAACCACATTGTAAAAAACTCATCAAGTTGGGTTTAAGTAGATATGTTGGACCTAACTGTATACCCCCACCAATCATATTGTTCCTACTAAAGCATTGGACAAAAAATTCTAAGGATTCCCCATTTTTTCAATGAGGTGAATCCCATTGGGTATTAGAAACTAGGACCTTATCCTTTGGTCTCCAAAAAATCCTTCATCCTTGACTCAAAATAGAAATCATCCCTTGGGGGAGTTTATTCCCTACTGATATCCCAAGAAACCTATAATGGTTTACAATCCGAAATATGTATTCATTTTGCATCATCCCACATTGATTTTGATAGAAATAACTTATCATACATCTCTCTAAGGATGGGAACTCTTGAGATCTTGTAGACATACCATAAAATGATGTTTACATATCCATGTTCTAAATGGAAACTATTTATTTGTGGGATACATTGATTGAGCAGATCAAGAATAATTTCTGGGTGCTTGTACACATATATCTGGGATACCTACACTACCACATAGATTACTACAACCTTTAGTGAAACATTGAATTTAGAATTATACTTTCACATCCGGTATGCACAAATCCACTCTGGTTTGACACCTCCTCCAGTGATGATGTCTCAGTATTCCTTCTAACCTTTTGATTGATTTATCTTGGAAGCATGGAAGATAGATAAGTAGTAGTGCGGTTTATTTCAAGAGTATGAGGCTTCATTTATGGAACACATATAATATGATGCATGACACATAATGAGGGTAATATTCATCCATTCATAAATAACCCCATGTATGAGATGTTGGAAATGGTAAAATTCATGTATTCATGGATCCAAGAAATAAGAAAATAATTCATCAGCTTTGGAATTAGTATGTACTTAGAATTTTCATCATCATAAAGTGTCATTAGTTCACATTTAGGATATTCATGTTGGTACTTATTGAGATGCAACACTATATCTAAAATAGTGGATTCATGCACTTCATCATAATACATCCTAATGATGTCCTCCATTTTCTGGATCTGTGCACCAGCTTGTTCATTAGAGACTTTAACCTTTTGAGAAACCATTGGAAATATAGAAGGAAATACCAAGATTTTCATTAGATCCAAGGTTAGTTTAAGAGATTCTAAGAAACGTTTTTGGAAAAAGTAATAACCTTTTGTATGTCACTCACCTAGGTGACCTCGCATAGGGAACTCATCCCAGTGACCTCATGTGGGTCACTCGACCAAGTTACCTCATGAAGGTCACTCTCCCCAGTAACCTCACATGGGTCACTCACCCAGGTCACTAGGAGAAGGCACCTTGATAAATTCACATTATAGGACATTATCATTAAAGTTAATTAATACCGTGGTCATGTGTTTAGACAATACATGGAAGGCTTGCATGAATTACTAGCTTGATGAGATAATGTCAGAGGATGAATAGTGTGAGTGAGAGGGGACTTTTGGGTAGGTGAGGATATTTATATATGAATAGGTACTAGTGTATTCTCCTTGTGTGTTCAACATGTGTGATCAACCAATGAAATCAGCCTGTGTGACTAGCTTATACAGCTCACTCACTCACTTCTCCCTTTCACCATACAAAAGTCATAATTTTCACCAAACCTGAGCTTGAATCTACCTGAATACATGGAGTCAAATGAATTAATAATCCATCAACATATTTGTTTATGTATACCTCATGATCATATACTATCTTTCAATATATCCAATCTTAAGGGTGGAATTTTTTACACTCCCTTTTTCACACGTGGATGAAAATATTTAAAGAAAAATATCTCAAGTATGGTGAGGAGGGAAGGGGAATAAAAATTTATCCAACACCATTTTTATAAAAATCACATATGTTTTTCCAAGTGAATATTATAAAATCACAACCAATTTTTTCCAAAATTTATGTAAAAATCCCCATATAGGTCCTACCTTCATGAAAAAACTATGCGAATGACTCTTATGAACTACCCCCCTTTGCCCAGGGTCTCAAAGTTTCCTATAAGTAAGACCCTTGGGCTCCTCATTTGACACAAATGGAAATCCAATAATATGTATTGAATCTCTTCCTACCCAAGTCACTCACCTAAGTCCTCAAAAATCTACAAGTAGTTCTCCAAACTTCAAAATAAGAGTTAATTAATGAGATTATAGGTATTAGAGATCCTTTAGGGTATAAAACACCAAATACCTATATGAAGAGACACTTGCCTCTAGTCTAGAAGTAGTAGGTTGAAGGGACCTTCCCAATCTCCGGACTTTCATGATACCCTTCTAGGAGAACCTAAGGATACCCTTAGAGGTTTGAGCAAGGTCGCCCATAAATTTGGTTTCCCATGTTGTTATTTTTCTAAGTTCTCCTAAGTTGTACTTGCAGGAGGTACCTCCAAATACACCTGAATAACACCTAGGTGAAGAAACCTTCCAGCTCACCTAGTGAAACACTCTTATTATAAGGCATGGAAAAATTAATTTTATTTTCTAATGCATCACAGAGACTAAACAGGGACATCTTACAAGAGGAGCGTCACAGTCGGTTCAATCACTAATTTATAATTCACCAAATCTGATTATTTTCATTTTTTATTATTTATTAAAAAAAATGTTTTTAAGGTTTTTGGAAAACCTGGAATTAAAATAACTCAATGAAAAATTAAAATCTAAATATAGATTTAGACAAAATGAAATTTCGTAAGAAAGGTCTTGGTCTAGGGTTTTATGACACAGGTTAATTTTTTATTTGTTTTTTGTTTAAATTCAATTTGATAATTTGTTTAATGAAACATCATTAACGAATGGTTTTCTTTTGATTTATTGATTGTTTGATTTTATAAAGATTTTAGCGCACCAAACCCCACCTCCTCCAATAGTAAAATAAGATAAAACCTCAACTAAGAATGTAATTCCTAAAATACTCGGCTCTACCATATGTTGTTTCATCCCTTAAAGAAAATCTAACTCCACCATATGTATGGTTTTCCTAAGAAAAGGAAGTGAAAAATAATGAATCAAAGAAAAGTAATGGAATTGTAAATTATTTCTTGGTTTATGAACACCACATCCACACAATATTCTCGCATCCACCACAAATAAATTTAAAACATGTTGAATTGAAGTGAAATAACAAAGAACATTGTGATACCTCCCCTAAGGCCAAGCCTTGGGTTAGTCACTTTCCATTTAAAAGTGAAAAGGGATTATGAAGAAAATATGGGAGAGGGATTAAATTAGATTAGGGTTGTAAGATAAAGGGAGATGGAATAGAAATATGAAACAGCTTAATTAAAATACGAATGCAAGTTACATGGGAAAATAAAACAAAAAATAAAATAAAATTCCAAAAGCATGGATGTCATCCAGAGCTTCCCTAACAAATATATCTCTTCTTAAATCCACCCCTAGCCTCTTATTTATAGTAATTTATGAGTATTCAAGGAATAATAAATGACCAATAGTATGTTCTCAGATATAATGGTTCATCAATGGTTACAAATTTTGATTCAAAATATATATTTGAAAATTTTTTACATTGAAAAACACTATTTTTTACCAAATAAGTTAAATTTTTCTTCTAATTTTTTTCCCAAAATATCCTTTCCATTATCTCAAAAAAATCAACACTATTTTTCACATCTAGAAAATTTTATATCCTAATTTATCTGATATTTTATTCACATAAAATTATTCCTGAATCTTTTATTTATTTTTAGCATTAAATAGAACCTTTGTTGAGTGAATAACTTCTTAAAAGTTAATATAGAAATTATTAAATGAATTATGTTTCAAATAAATTTACAATCACCTCAATTGGATTTTTGTAGCACCATTTATGCTACATTTTTGGAGGTGGGTTCTATCATGTCCGCCTGAACAATTTTTCAAGGTGATTAATTTTTTCAGGCCTCTAGTTGTTCAAATCAGATCTTGGACCAAAAGACAAGGTTTGATAAAATATAACACGGAATCCTAAAAAAATAAGTTGTCAAATTTTAATAATATTTTATAATTTATTCCCAAAATACCAAAGTAATTAAAATCTCCTAAAACTCCATAATTATGTAATTTTATCATTTTAGTCCAAAACACACCATAAATCCAAAATTGATGAGAATAATATCAAATTGATAAATTTGGAGAGTTTAAAAAATTCAAATAGATATAAAAAATGTTTAAATTTCTAGATCTATAAATTCTAATGCACTTAAACCATGATTTTCCTCAAGCATGAAATCTCAATATGGAATTCAAAGGGAGATAATGTTACCAATATTCAAATTTCAAAGTAATCAAAATATCAATGTCAAATAAAATTTTCAAATTTCACATAAAATATCATTTAAATTTCTCAAATTTAAAATAAACAACCAATCAATGAAATTTAATTTTCCCCTTTGAAAAATAATGGAGCTACTCTTTTCATTCATTCAAGCTCCTCAATTAATTATTATCAAACATGATAAGTCATGATTTACCTCATTTTTTATTCATTTTTATCATCACTCATGAGATAATTCAAGTACAGTTTTTATCATATCATGACATCATAATCCTTATCCATAGTCTTGTAAAGTAACCACTTTCTCCACTTTGTAAAATAAAATTCACATAAAATTATGAGGTCTTTCATTAAAGGTTAAAATGAAACTAATGATTAGGGTTGGTATGAATTTTGTTTAGGAAAATTATGGCACAAGGATGAGGTTTTCCTATTGATTCAAATTCATGATATCAAAAATAAATGTTTAATAAAGTTATCCCCTAAAAATTAGTAACTTACATTCCCCCAAAACTCAAAGCAAAGGTCAACAATAATGAAAGTGTAATGAATGATGTGCACCTTTTTGAATTTTTCTATAATTTTATATTTCTTTCTTTTTATAAATTAGTTTTTGTTTATTTTTTTTATTTTTCAAAAGATATGATTATAATAAACAACGCATCCACCACCTAACCACATATAATAAAAATAATTTGTATAGTGATGTTGATTTTTTATTCTTATAAGTCACAATTCATTCCTTTTTTCATTTTTTCAAGAACAGAAAACATTTATGTACATTGAATGAATCAAAAACCTTTCATTAATCCCATAATAAATCCCCCACACTTTTTACTTATAATTTATTTCATACCTTCCACTATTACTCCCTTCACCCCCACACTTCAACTTTAAAATATCATCCAAATACCAAGAGTAGTGTCGGAATTGAAAAAATGTCTTGAAACATGGATTATCCCTACAAATGTCATTCATTTTATCTATGGGATAACTAAATATTAATGTAAATGTGTTATTTTAAGGATGAGGGATTTTAAAAATATTCCTCAGTCATTTTAGATATTTTTTTTTATAGTAATAGCTTTGATAAGTTCAAATGAAATTTCTAGTAGGCGGCATGTCCCAATATCACTCTAGAAATATGATTAATAAAAAGTATGAAGTACTTGGTCTATAAATATTCTTGTTAATGGAAATATGATATTGGAAAATCACACAAGGAATGATTAATAATAAAAAATCAATTCACACGAAATTCATAAATTCAAAGCATAAAAATTTCTAGGGAAATTTCATTTACATTAATCAATTAATTCCCTCAAATCATGAGTCCTCATTTTAATATTTGTGCTATATCTTAACATTGAAATTATCAATTTTACTCATTCAGTCAATATTTAAATCTGAAACATGCATAACTGGATTCCTAATAAACTCTTGTCTCATAGATAAGTCAAGTGAATCACAGTTCAAGAATGAGAATACAATTTCTAGTTCAAATCTCAAAAGTTCTTTTCAAAAAAAATTATGGAGTTTAAAATATAAAAAGTAAAATTCAACTCCCTTTTGCACTAGATATTTGGTTCTCCTTCTCCATTTTTTTGGGTTTTCTTTGTGCCATCATGGTCCAACAAAATATAATTACTCAATTAATTATAATAATTATGTCATTTAAGATAAAAAAGGTAATAGGGAGTGGGATTAATTCTTAACTAATATTAATAATGAAATTAAAATTTAAGTTCCTAGGAAGAAAATAAAATGGATAAGTTTCGGTATGATCTCCTATTTGGGAGTTGAATTTTTACAACCTCTAGAGGACAGTACCAGTTGTTATCCAAATTCTGATAGTGGTTGGGGATTCTTTTTCTTGAACCACTACATGTGGATTTTCCCAGTATCCACTTCTTCATTCTTGATGAGGAGTATTCCATTTATAGAGTACACTAGATCCTCCCCCTTTTCAATTTGGTATAGCTTGCATGGTGGGGGTAGGATGAAGTAATGAACTTTCTTATAGCTTTTTGCGACTTATGAAACCTCATCTTAACAATCTAGTCATTTCTCGAGATGTGATACATTAAAATAGTAATCAAAGGGAGATTTAAAATGTAATTTAATATGAAAAAAAATTAATTTTGAAGAATTAATTTCAAAATATTCCCCTTCTATATAGGTAGCATGTGTCTCTAGTTCTTTAGGAAAATCCACTGGGATATTTTCTTGGGCTTCCTCTAGTAGATGTTCAATATATTCAAGGAGGTCTATGTGTTTTTCAATAGTTTAATTTTAAATTTCTTCGTATCTATCCATGGAAAATTTTGAATCAGCTAAATATAAAAAATTAAAATAGAAGGGGGAATTAATACTCAATTAATATTGAATAAAATCAAATGAAATAGAGTTTCAGATAAGATAAAATCATTGAATTGGTTCATCTTAAATATCTAACTTAGTGGTAAGTGCCTCTTGAAGTTGTATCTCAATGGATGGAGGCAAGTTGTTAGGCTCCTCCATATTTACTTCATATTCCACTTGTGTGGTTCCTTCCTTCAAGGGTGTTGGGTCTTATTCTTTGCAAGGGTTAGTGAGATCAAGTAGTTCATCACATTCATTCTAGAAGACATATAGTTCTTATTAGTCTCCCAAATATAGCTCAGTAAGAAATTACTTTAAACCTATCTCTCCTAGAAATGGTTGAGTGAGGATGAATGAATCTTCATATACCTCCACCTTTACCTCCTTAGGTTATTCAATTTAAATGATAAGGGGAGAAATTTTTTCCACCACTTCCACAGGTTATTTCTCTGAATTAGGGTCTGGTTTCTCCAATAATTCATGAACATAGTCAAATTCCCTTTCCATTTTTCTCCCCAAGTCATCTAGTGAATCACTCATTTTTTTAACTGATCATTTATATCACTATAATCATCTTCTTGTTCTTGATATTTTAACATTGAGTAATCTTCCCATGCATAATAATTAGAATTTTAATACATCATAAAAATAGGTGGTTTTAAAAAAATTAAAGAAAAAAAAAAGAAAAATATTTACAAAAAATGTGAATTTATAAAAATGATGAAATAACTTTTTAGATCATCTTAAACAATTTAAATTTTTATGCACAACAATCATAGGGCATGGAAAAATCAATTTAATTTCGTAATGTAGCTATAAGGATGACCAGGGTTGTCTCACTTAAGGAGCATCATAGTCAGCTCAATCAATAATTTCTAATTCACCTAATCATATTATTTTTGTTTGTTTTTATTATTTATTGAAAACAATGGTTTTTAGGTTTTTAAGAAATGTGGAATTAAAATAGTGAAACACAGAATTGAAATCTAAATGCAGATAAAAATAGAATGAAATTATAGAAGAAAGGTCATGGTCTAGGGTTTGATAATATGGGTTCATTTGATAGTATTTTTTTTAAAATTAAATTTGATAATTCATTTAATAAAACCACATTATTGAAGTAATTTCTTTTAATTTATTGAGTGTGTTATTTTAAAATGCTTTTGGTACACCAAAATATACCTACGATAATAGTCAAATAGGATAACACCTCAACTAAGAACATAATTCCTAAAAGATCCAACTCCACCATATATCGTTTCATCCCTTCAAGCAACCCCAACTAAACTGTATGACAGGTTTTCCCAAGAGAAGTGTGGGGAAGTGATGAATCAAAGAAAATGAATGGAATTTGAAATAATGTCTTTGTGTATGACAATTTCACCTATAAAATACTCTCACATCCACAACAAATAGATTTAAGACATGTTGAATTGAAGTGTAGTAACAAATAACACTATGAAACTCCCATAGGGCCAAGCCTCAGTTCAGTCACTTGTTAATAAAAAGTGGAAAAATATCATGAAGAGAAGATGGAAGAGAGAGTTAATGAGATTATGGTTGCAATAGAAAGATGGATGGAAGAAGAAAAGTAAATATTATAATTAAAATATGAATTCACATTATGGGAAAATAAAAAAAAATAACTAAATCATGGATGTCATCTAGATCTTACATTTAAAATATATTTCCTCTTCAATACACCTATATCCTTTTATTTATATTAATGGAAGTGGTTTTGGGGCATCATAAATGACCATTAATATGATTTGGTATATAATGGGTCATCAAAAGTTGAAAATTCGGTTTCAGAATCTATCTTTGAAAAGTATGCATGTGGAACCCCCTTTTTTTACTGAATCATAGAAATATTTCTTTTATAACGTTTTTCCAAAATATATTTTCCATTATTCCACAAAATTTCATCTCCATATTCCATGTGTAAAAAACTTTATATCCTAATTACATAGATATTTTATTCTAATCGAATGCTTCCGGGGTAATTCATTAATTATGAGCATTAAATTGACACATTTATGAGTGAATAACTTTTTAAAATTTAATGGGTAAACAAATTAATAAATCCTATTTTAAATAAATTTGGAATCACCTCACTTTGAGGTGTGTAAGATTATGTATGGCTCATTTTTGGAGGTGGGGTCCACCCAATCAGCCTGAATAATTTATCAAATTGAATGATTTTTTGAACCTCTATTTGTTTGAATGATATATTGATCCAAAAGAAAAAAAATTAAAATAAATCAAGAAATCCTAAAAAAATGGATCTCTCAAATTGGAATAATATGTTAAAATTTATTCCCAAAATACCAATTTGATTAATTCTGTAAAGACCCAGATTTTCCATGAAATTTTTTTTATATGGTATTATACCGAGTCTGAAAAAATTGATGGTGCATGATTCTGAGGCCCAGTGTGCCAAGAATGAATTTCTGAACTTTTTTTCAGGTATGTTCAGTAAACATGTGAGCAGCATTTTCTATCTTTTAAACCGTTTCCCGGATTAAAAATTTGAGGGCACCTTTAAATCCGTAGTGTCGGGATTCACTTAAGGTAGGATTTACTTTAACCACAGTAGGTCTAGAGAAGAATTTATTTTTTGTGACTTTTAAAATAAATTAAATAAAATAATATCATTATTTTATTTCTTTTCCACCAACGGACAAGAGGAGTGTGGGACCCATGGTGAGTCAGGCCAATGAATGGCTTGACTTTCCAAATCCTAAGTAACGACATCGTTGGGGGATTAGAAAGCTTTCTAATTTTTGAGCCCCATTAACTCCTTGTGTCATTACTTACTCTCCCGCTCTCCTATAAATATAGATCATGGAAGAGGGGTATCAGAGAAGCTTTTCCAATAAACAAAGTTCTGTTGGAGTGCCATAACGGTGAGCCCTTCGAGGAAGGATCCAACCTCGGAAGGAGGTGGCATGCGACACCGAAACCTTGAACTGGAGTTTGACATTAGAGTGGCGGTGATGGCATCATGTTATGGGGACGACGAACAATGAGACTCCCTCAACCGCAAGCGCTCTCAAACTTTTCAAGGTAGGGGGTTTTCATTTATTCCTTTTTAATTATTCCCCTCTTCCCCATTCTTGAAATCATATGAAGAATGAGGGTCAACCGACTAACAGGTTGATCTGTGATTCATTCGTTCTGCGGGAGGTTGTACGGGATATTATCTTTCTGGGTTTATCTTTTTGTTTAATTCATTTGATTATTAAAACCTCAACCTCCCTTGTGTTAATGAGCTTACACGGAAGGAAAGAGCCTAACGAACCTGGACCTAACCCTCTTCTATATTTTCTATATCCTTGTGCCTCCATGGAAGACCGATAGGAGACGACACCGACTGGCTTTGTGGTGCATAGCGCGTTGACGCAAGCAGCAAGAGGAGGTCGTGGAACAAATCCACGGTGGTCGTCGGAGCGGCTGGCATTGGCCAGCCACGGAGGAGGCATAGTGCGCCGTTGCGCACCACCAATGAACACAGAGGATTGTGGCTCGTCAGCTATAGAGAACGGAGGAGGCAGTCGGCATGATGGTTGGTCGTAGTAAAGGGAGGCGGTGCGACCGCCACACTGCCCGTGAATGGAATCCACGGCGGAGGCCGAACCTGCCTTTGGAAGTTTCTGTAGTGACCGAGTGGTGCTCTCACGGTGCCTCCATTCTGGAATCCAGGAGACCGGGGGTTACACCCCCCACCCACAACGTCGAACCGAACCGGGCCACCGCCCTCAAAGCCGGGTCACTACCCTCACACCAGGCTTCCACCCTCGGAGTAGGCCGCTGCCTTTGAGTCAGGCCACTACCCTCAGACTGGGCCGCCACCCATGGAGCAGGTCGCCTCCCTCGAGTCAGGTCGTCGTCCTCACGTCGGTTCGCCACCCCCAGACTAGGTCGCTGTCCAAGCAGGCCACCTCCCCACGCGGTCCAGGCCTCCCCTTTGTGGGCCGCCCCTCTTGTGGGCCAAGACAGATATCAGCCTAGTATGATGAGTCCACCTCGTCCTATCCCAGACCGGGTCGGGTTGAGTCGGTCCGACTGGGTCGGACCGGACCCGGGCCCAAAAACACTCAAAGGACCTTATCTTGAGAACCAAAAGCATGTTTGACGAACCATCTGTGGAATTGGGACCCTTGGAGTAAGACATTCCTTTTTTACTTACTCCATTAGAGTTTCGGAGAAACATGGAGTTCGGCCAGGTTGGTTCACACTCGAATCCAAATGAGCCCTCGACACTGAAATGCCAATAACACACAGACTGGACATCTAATTGATGCACCATATATTGTGTAGGAACCCTTATGACATGAAGGTTCATCATGTTAATTCCTTGTGAGACTTCGTGCTGGTTGATATGTGACTGATGGGTTGATGAGCGATTCCTCCAAGCGCACTACGTACAGAACCCTACGACTGGCTGAGACCTGACAATTGCTGACTTTTCGACTTGAAGTGACTCGAAGACCACATTACGTGATTGGGAGGACTATCTTAGTAGACCATGATGGGGTTGGGTGGTTCTTTGTGACCTAGCAGGCCACTGTGGGTAGCATCCGCAGTACCTAATGGGGAGGAGTACCTTAGCAGAATGCATTAGGGTGGATGGCTCTATCTGACCCAACAGACCCACAATACGCGATGGGGAGCAGTACTTCAGTAGTTTGAGGTTAGTGGGAACCACCTCTGTGTGATGTGGTAGGCCCACTATACTCCATAGAGGAAGAGTTATCCAATAGCTAAGGCATTCAACGTTGTGACTAGGGAAGTTACTTGTTACTACCCCTAGAATAAATCCTATTTTGAGTTGTCTTGACCTTGTTCTTGTGATTGAGGTTATGTTATGTGGTACTTTATCTGTGTGGTGATCTACCTTCATGTTATTACACAATGGTTTTTCTTTTTGGAACTCTCGGAGACCTTCGGGGCCTCGGGGTCTCTACTGAGTATCGTTATACTCACCCCTACATGGGGTTTACCTGCACCTTTTGTGTCTTGGGAAGAAAATGTACAACATTGATCGAAGATGAGGGAGACAGTACTGGACGGTGCTCTGAGGTGGACCATTCGACATGATGTGACGAAGAGGAGACAAGTGGTCATGGAGTGCAATAGATGTGATATGTACCTACCCTTCAGGTAGGAACCTTGGAGTACAACCCACTAGATGTTTTCTTTTTTTCTTTCAGTTGTATAGTACTTTCAGTTGTACTTTTACTTTTACAGTTGGTCTTGTATTCTGGCCCCTTTTATATTCAACACTCTTTTAATACAGTAGTTTACTTCATATTTTCTTCTTATTGTGTTCTCGGACTGTGTGTTTGTATAGGTTTAAAGGTAAGCCTTCCCATTTTAAGTAATATTCGTTTTGGTGCTAGTCTCCAGCCCCTGTCCTATGGAAGATGGGCTTGGGGTAATTATAGAATGAGCCTCAGGGGATGGGTCGTGACAAAGTGGTATCAAAGGATTTTGGTTCTACCAAAGAACTATGACACTAATATTTTCTATGTGGCAATAGTGTTAATTGTTTTGAGTGTGGTTTTCAGTTCGGGGAGTCCAGTGTTGGTGTGGCGGCCGACATATCCGTACATCAGGACCCTGAATTCTAATTTCTGACTCAGTGCACAAAAACATTGATTGCGTGTGTTTTGAAAATACTTTCTTGTGTTTTCTTGAGTCATCTCACCAGGTATAACTTTTAACAGTGGCACACCTATTTCTTTTCAGGATGTCGCCATGAAGACATCCACCCATGTTCCCTGAGAGAGTAAACCATTAATATTTATTAAATTTAGATGGTATATAAATAATATGAGATTAATATTGAAATTATTTATTTTACTAAAATCCATTTAATTTTGATTATTTATTTTAAAAGTATAAATTTTAAAAAATTAGAACATAAATTTTATAAATTAAAATTTATTTTTTAATTGATCACAAAAAAAATTGGATTATGATATATTTTAAATATTTTTCTAAAATTATCAATTTGTAAGTGAATATAAAAAAATAACAACTTTTCTAATATCATAAATTTTCATTGAATTTAAAGTTTTTGGATCCTTTTAGATATAAAAATATATATTTATAAATTAAATTAAATCATTTAAAATAATAATTTTCAATTTATAACACCCATGAATACCATTTTAGAATATCAAATAATATTTTGTGAAAACTAATTTTCATTAGATTATTTAATTAAATTTATGCATGGGAATATTAGGTTTTATTATTTTATTAATTGTCACATAACTCGTATTTAAACAATTATAATATTATAAATATCATTAGAATCAATAACATTAATAATTTCTTCCTACACATAAAAATTTATGCTTAAAATAAATTTTCTTAAAAAAATGGATTTTTACACGTTATGTGTGCTAACATTAAGATTAATTTCCCTACACATAGAAATTTTATTTGATAAAATGATTATTATATTTTATATAATAATTTTAATTTCATTTTATATGTTTAATTTAATTTTTTGGTATAAAATTTAGATTATTAAAATTTATGCTAATTACCATGATAATAGTGGAATAAATATTTTAACATTATTTTTTTATTAATATCAATGAAATTATATCAAATAAATTAAATTTAAATATGTAAAATAATGAATATAAAATTATTTATAAACTCATAAATAAATATATTAACATTAATTTAATTAGTAATCAATACAAAATAATATTAAGAATCTATAACGGTCAAAATTTCATTTTTCTACTAAAATGGTTTTCCTACACACTGTCTATTTTAATTTAAAAGTTAATTTTATAATTTTTAGAAATTTAATAGGATAAAATATAGGTTAATTTGTTTTCTATAATGGAAAAAAAAATTATATTGGTTATGTTATATTTTTAATAAAACATAAAATCACTTAGATAAAAATTAGTAAACTAGTTTAAATGTTAATGGGTACAAAGTAAAAACATCATGGTAAAAACCCTTAAATATGTTTAAAATGTGATTAAACAATTTTTTGAGACTTTATAGACCCAGACACACTCCACACTCAATTTTTTTAAATCTTTGGATCCATTTAACTTGGAATAGTTTCATGGAATTATTAAAATATAATGAGTATTTCTAAACGTTCCTTTTTATCTCTTATAAAATTGGAACACTTAAATACTTTAAAACACACACCTACCCTTATGTAAATTTTTTATAAATATAACCCATTACCACAAAAATAATCCCCTATTAAGTCATAGTTAACCTAATTCCTTCAATTTCAAGGGAACCTCCAAGGAAAAATCAAGTCTCCAACGTAAGTATTATCTTTGCCTTAATATTTTCTTCTTAATGTTACTCTTCAAAAAATCTTATCACAATAACAATATTATGAATTTGGTATCATTATTATAATTATATTTTATTATATTAATTTTAAAAACCTTATTTTTTCATTTTCATCTACTTATAAAAATAAAATAACGTCAATCATGCGTGTGCGTGGACAACAACCTCCACGAAAAATCATTTTTTTCATTTTTATTCTAGTTTTTTCACTATTTATCCAAAATTATTCAAGAATGATTAAACATAATATAAACATAAAAATTATATCATTATGATTCTATCATAATGATATTATATTAAAATAAACACCTCTTTAACCATACTCTTTAAACGAGATAAAGCATGTTCAAGTTTAGGTCGGTTTAACCACCTACATGAACGATGATCTAAAATATGATTATGGATGACTATAGGAAAAACAATAATATTATTATTATATAATAATCAAATAATTATCATTATGTAGTTCTATATATATTATTTTATATATTTAACTTATAATTAAAGTATCATTTTTGTTTGCTGAAATTACAGAAATAAGTCATAATCAATTCAGTTTTCACATAACACAACCATAAATTAAGGAATAATATAGTAAAGTTTTAAATAAATATAATTTATATGTAATATAATATTAAATTATACATCAATAATTAAATTTTTATCAAATTATGGGTAATGATATAAAAATTATTAAACATGTACAAAATTGTTAAAGTTATTAACATCAGATGGTCATAATATGTTATAAATAATTAATGTGCTCATGAAAAATAATATAATAAGGATTATAAAAGGGTAATATTAATGATTAATGTTTTAAAAGAGTATGATAATTTAGTGGTGTTTTTTATAGTAGGTTATATTGTGATCAACTGTTCAATGAAACAAGGTAAGTGTTTCTTTTGTCAAGTTCACTTGATTGTGGCATGATTTTTTGTTTTTCACCTCTTAATTTTTGGTATAATATAGATACTATACTATTGATATAATTTATAATATATAGAATTCCATAAATTATATTTTAATTTCCATTTAATGGTATCCCTATCTTCTCCATTTTATTCTTATGATACCATTTCTGTAAGGGTTTTACATCTCAAATTCCACTCTTTGAGACATGTTTTGTAGTATGCACCTAATTTACTTTATGTAATGTATATTCTAACTATTTGAGATATAATATAATGAATTAAATTTTAATAATGGTATTTTATGTTTGATTATAATCCCCCTATTTCAAGTTGTTTTTAGTATAATATTACTCATTTCCTAAGGGTTTCTTTATCTAAAATCTAAATTCATTTATACATGTCTAGAATATACACCATGATTCATTTTCAATCGTTTAAATACTGACCTATTTACATTGTTTTATAATTATCCTCTTATAATTCAAGATATTTAGTGTTATATTTAAATTTATATCTATTTTTTAGTTCTTATTCAAAGGTTACAAAGGTTGTAAGGTGTTTCTGTGACTCACATCTCTTTCTTTAGTCATAATCACTCTTCTTTTTCTATCATTTTATGTTGAAATGAAATTTTGTTAAGAATAATTCCCAATTATTTTAATGAATTTTTTTTCTATATACATGTTTTTACTTCTCACTAATTTAATCCTTCTCAAAGTGGAAATTAAAATTGTTTTTATCTTGATTGATCCTTTTATTTCCCTTTATTCATTTTAAAATAAATATTTCACTATATTTTTAATGATGTGGTTTTTCAACAAGGTTATTTTAAAATGTTCATACAATTTTTTCACCATTTCAAAATAAAATGTTTAATTATCTCCTCCACATTTCTTATTACCTTTATTTCTTTTTCAAGGTTCCATTATAAAATATTCCTTTTAAAATTTAAATTTTTTAATTTATTTAACTTACCAATTTTTAAAACATTGTTTATTTTTTATGTCTTCATTATTAATGTTTCTTTATAAATTTAAAATTTTCTAAAGTATTTAAAATTTTACTTTTTTAAAACATTGTATATTTTTCAAGTATTTGTTATTAAATATTCATTTCAAATGTAAATTTTTTTAAAGTATTTTCACTTATAATTTTTAAAAACTAATTTATTTTCAATGATTTTTTATTTATAACTATTTATAATATGGTTTTGAAATAGTGTTATATTTCCCTTTTAAAATTTTTTTTTAAGTTTCTTAAACTTCATCCTTTATAACAATGTCAGAAAATGTTTTTTCAAAACTTTTATAGTTTCACTTCAATTTTTCCTCCAAGATTTTTTTTCTCATGAGGTGATGTCTTCATAATCCTCTTTATGTTATTATGTTATGAATCCTTTTAGAAAATGATATTATGATAACCTTTGATTAATTAATTTTGTGGTGTATGGTATGTTTAAGAAATTCATTCTTTTTTCATGGGTTATTTAAGTTATTATGATGATTGATTTTAAGTGGCTCACATGTGTATAGATAATTATAGTCAGGGTCTATTATAACCTTCTAATATATTGGTATAAGATTATATCTCATTAGATATTTATATATGGAAATAATGATTTTTTTTAATAGTTATGGTTGTGAAATGTTTTATCACATTTTGAAATATATACATAATGAGTTTGGGCACATAGGTTTGGGCATAATGGGTTCCCTCACACAATTTTTCCTATGATTATGGGTTTGACACATTTTCAAGTAATTCATAAAGTTATGCCACATTATGAAGTTATTTATAAAGTTATGTAAATTTTGAAAGATTCATTTCATTACCATGAAATAACATATTTTCATGATCATTCCTTATTTAAAAAATATTATTACCTTTTATATCATGCTTATATCTTTTATGATTATTGATATGTGTTTTGATCCATGTTATAACGCCCTATGTTTTTAGGAATTTATTTTTTAAAAATAAATTAAATTTCTATCATGAAATGAATTACATGAAACAACAAGTTAATATTACAATATATGAAACACCAAGTTAACATTTTTTTGTACGAAATACTAGCTTATATTTTTTCACACGTGATACTGAGTTTTAATTACACCATGATATATTACTAATATAGTTATTTAAATGAGACCATTATAACCTATCCATTAAAAAAGTAATATAAATAATAATAAATACTTTATAAACATTAATTATGATATTTTTATATAAATAAAAAATATTTCAATAAAAATAAATAATTTTAAAAATAGTATTTATATGTTTTGAAAACACTATTTTCTCAAAAAACTGCTTTTTAAGTATTTTTTAAACAATGATAAAATTACTATTTTTAGCTTTTAGAAAATGAATTTGATAAAATAAACATTATTTTTTAATTATAATATAAAAAATTGTATTGGGGTGATTTTGTTGTATTTTTTTGAAAAGTTTCATTTTTTAAGGAATAGTGAAAAATACTAAATTTTAATAAAAAAATATCATTTAATTTATTTTATTTATAAAGGTAAATTATATTTTAAATTGTTTTTAAAGTGTAATTAGTTCAATTATAAATATATTAATATAATTTAGGTTATTTGAATCATTTTAATATTTAATTTAGATATAAAAACTTTTTAAACTTTTGATCATTTTCACATTAAAACCCTGCTTTCTTGTCAAATTTGTGGGATTAATTTTAAATTATTTGTTTCCATTTCTAAAAATTTAATTTTTAAAAATTTATTCCATATTTTCCAAAATAATAATTTAAAATTTATGATATTTTCAACTTAATTTTTCATTGAAATTAATTATGAATTCTGTAAAAAATAATTATCATAGTTAAGATAAAAATAGATTTATTGGAGGGTTAAACAAGAATAATAAGAGTGAAAATGACCTTAAATATTATATTAATTTTATTTAATGAATTTATTTAGATATTGGTCATAAATATATATAAAATATGTTAATTAATTTCCTCATTATTTTACATATTACCAATATAATAAGTTAAGTAAAGAAAATAACAAAAAATATACTTTTCTTCTTTTTATATCTATAAAAATTTGAGATAGAGAAACAAAATAACATATGTCTGGTTATATGTATTATTTTGAAATATAAATTTTTTTTATCATAATAATTTAACTTTAATTTTTAGAGATGAAATAGTTACTTAAAATGATTAAGAAATTCCAATACAGTAAATATTTTGTTAACAAAAATAATATACATGATACTAAAAACAATAAAAGTGAAGTAAATTTAATGAATTATTTTGTTACATTAATTTTGAATATAAATATATCATATTAAATAGTTTTTAAAATAATATATTATAATTCCATCATTTTATTTATATTTTTTAAATTCAAATTAAATGATTAAAGTCAAAATTGACATTGATGTTATTTTATAATAAATGATATTTTACTAAATGATTTACAATTACTAAAATAAATTATATCATTCCAAGTTATTTTTAAATTTTAATAAATACCAAATATGTTCCATTAATAGACCAATTCATCTTTAATAATTAATATTTTGATACTTAAATAGTAAAAACTCTCTTAGTGTGGTTAAGGTTAAAGTGGTGTTTTGCACATTAAATGCGCTTATGTTAGAATTAATTTTCAATACGGATAGGATTTTATTTTATAATTTGTATTTTATATTTATAATAATTACTTATAAATTATCTAATAATTCTCAATTTAATTTAGTCTTAATTGAAAAATTACCTGGGTTAGAAAACTAGTTACTGTAGTGAAAAAAAATGGTAAAAATGGGGAGTCTTAAAAGTTAAGGAACAGAATTTTTAAAACATGTGTTTAAATATGTGCTTTTGGTATTTCTAGACCATATCATTCTTAAAACCATATAATTATAAAATTTTGATCTACTTGAGGTAATAATGATCTCCCAATAGTGAATAATTTTGATTATTTACAAGAATGTTACTCCTCCACAACTATAAAAGGGAAATCAATCCCCTCACATCATCACACATTAAAACATATTTTATTCATATTATACCTACAAAAATAACTTCCAAACTTCCTTAAATAATTATAGAATACTTAGTTTCATAATAAATCCAACCTAGGAAGGCTTTAGTGCAAAACTAATGTGAATGACCAAAGAAGAGATAATGTTCTTTAACGAGCATCATTATTTTATTTATTTATACACATTATTAAATTATTATTATATCATGATTATATAATGGCCTAAATATATTTAATATAAATAGATATTGTTATTTTAATTTCATGACCTACAAAAATCTCCAATTCCATCAAATGGGTTACAAAATCATTGTTCGTGTGTACGGTGGACTACCACCTCACAAAATGATGTCATTTGTTTTTATATTATCGACGATCAAGGATTGTAATAATGATGTATTTACTATTTATAATTATATTTATTATTTTATTATGATTTTTGAATTATTATTTCACACATACCCCCATACTCTCTATTTTCTGAGAATGCAATAATATTGCTCGTGTATGGAGGACTACTTCCTTGCGAAGTGATTTGATTCATCAACGCTTTACATAAAATGTATTAAAGATGACTTTAAGAAAAATATGTACATTAAATAAAAATTATTTTTTAGTGATAATATATATATATATATATAATTTTATTTTATTTATTTTAGTCTAAAAAAATGGAAATGACGTTCATGCATACGTACGACCTGGGGTATCCATGAACGGTGCATTTCATTTTCTATCTCTAAATGTTATGGATTTATATAAATATGTATATACTAAATATATATATTATATTTATATAATGGTTTACATTATGGATATTATGAAACCATGATCAAAATAATTTGACCAAAAATATAACAAATAAAAATATATACGAAACACAAAGTGATTATTACCCGAGATGTAACTTTAACTTGAATTCATTGATAAATGAGTAATAAAAGGTTATAAGAAAATAATATATGATTATATATATATGCGTGTGAATATGGGTATTTAATATATGTATAATAAACTTATATTTATTATATTGGAGGTTTGAATGATTACGATGGAAGTCAAGACTTAAGGTAAGGGATTCATGTCTCACCTTTATTTAATGTGATACACAATCCATATTCTCCATATATTTATTTGATTTGGTGTATATACTACCCATGAATTTATTTCATGATGATTATCTGAAAAATTATTGGTGCTTTATACACATTTTAGGATATATCTTTTATGGGGATTACATTTTAAAAGTTACCAAATCAGTTAGGTACTTTTGTCTCAATTTTTCTTCTTTGAGACGTACATTATGTTATGCACTTATATTCATTCATGAGGTGTATATACATACCATTTTACAAGAAACATCATAAATTTATTAATCCTTTTTATATTTTATGTTTCATTCTATTTTATTCCCTCATGGGTCTTATGAATAAATGAATCCAAAGTGGTAAAAGTTTTATAAACAATCTCACATTTATTAGGATTATTTATGATTAAGTCTCAGAATTTAATATATAATGATATACCTCTCAATAATTCCCATAAATTTTAAGATCCTCTAGTTATTTATGATGTTTTCAATTAATTTTACCATTCTTCCACTCTTTGGTACTTAAAATTTTTAAGAAAATGTTTTTAAGAAAATCCCACTTTATTTGTCTCTTCAATAAAAAATTTGTTTTATTCTAAAACCCTATTTTCTAAAAATGTTTTAAAAAATATTTTATTACTATATTATGACTTTTAAAATTAAATTTTAACCATATTTTAATTTTTACAAAAAAATTAAAGTAATCTTCATGTCATTTTCCAAAACAATGCTTCTTTGTATTTTACCAAAAATATAAAAGGAATCTTCATTTTAATGGGTACGACCAGGATGGAATTTTTATACATCATAAACAATCATCTCTTTAATGATTAATTTATAAATTTTCAAAGAAATTTTTTTTAATAGTTTCTTAATTTTTTAAAGAAAAATTCAAATTAATATGGATACTTTTCTAAAAAAATGTTTTAAATGATCTTTCAAAATTATTTTTTATTTAATATGACATCCTTTGGCATTACTTATGACTTAATAGGTATATGTTACAAATATACCATTAATATTATTTCTCAAAATGGTTTATTTTTTTGATAGTATTATGTTTTTGAAACCTTTTTCTCTTCCATGTGTTATACCATGAGAAAATTATTTTGAAACTTACTTCTTTTCCTAGGTTATTCTATGATGAAATGATTATAAACACATATATTTTGCACAGGTTGTGATATGATTAAATTTTTATGATATCCATTTCATTTCATGTATTATTATTTGATTAATGTTCTATGATATTATTATTGGATTGGTGTGGCCCGATTTGTTTTCTATGATAGTTGGGTTGAAATCTTCTAGCCCATATTGTACGTGAGGTTGAAACTCCATGGGTCAAGCTCCATTGTGATATCATTGGGAGTTGTAGAGGGAAATACACCCCTGCTTCAGGGGTTTGGGGCCAAATTCCCATGAACCAATTATTTTTTGGAACTGTAGAAACTTTTAACACTATATTAGATTTGACTGACCAACACCAACAAGGAATTGTAGTTGTGTGGAATTTTGGAATGACTACTATAGAAATTCATACTTTAAGGTCAATACTACTATAGTGATATGGACTTCCATCTACCATCCATAGTATAATTTTGGACATGGATGGTCACGGCACTATAGTGATATGGACTTCTTTCCACCTTTCACTGTAGCACTGTGGGGTTCTTATGTAGTTAGTGGAATATTACTTCATCCTTCTTATTAGCCCATTTAAGCTAGGGTTTTGTATGTTCTTCAGAACCCTATAATTGTTTCCTCCCGAAACTAGTGATTGTTCTCCCTCTATATGGATGTATGGTTCATTTCTCGAACCACATAAATCTCTTTGTCTTGTTTAATTATTTTTCTTTTGTTTTCAACTTTTCTTCATCTTCGAACCTATTTTATCATTGTGACTCTTGACGTTTCCACATTAACTAGTGTCAGAGGTTTTAGTTAAGATTTCTCAATTTGAATGATGGCTATGGAAGAAGAAAAAGTGAATATTTAATACTTTTATGGAACTAAATTCAACTAATGGAGGTTGAAGATTGAATACTATCTTTACCAGAAGAAAATACATTAGTCATTTCTGGGTTGAAAGCCATCATACATGGTGTAGTCGAAGTTCAAGTTTCTAGATCTATTTATTCTGGGAGTCATGCATCTTATATTGGCAAAAAAACATGGTGTTCAAAATTAGATAGGATAAGATAATTTTTGAGTTTATTAATGTTCTCTTGAATATGTATTATAAGCCTTCTAAGACAAACAAAGGTCACTTGATGTGATGATTGTTCAACATAAAAATAAAATAAGGGAGAATCATTGTAGATCACATTAATGAGTTTAACACCATCATTAGTCAATTAACATCTATGGACATTGTGATTGGTTATGAGGTATGTGCATTGGTTTTACTATCTTTATTACATAACAGTTGACAATCCACTGTAACAGTTGTGATCAGTTCTTCAGAAAATACCAAGCTAGTTTGGAAGGATATGCAGGACCTAATCCTTAGTGAGGATATCCAAATAATATAATTGCATAGATTCTATGGTTCAACTCTTAATATATAAGTAATAGAAATATATGTATAGTGAGATAATAGAAGAGGATAATCAAATTCAAGAGGAAAGAGTTGGGACAAGGAAAAGAAAGCTATTTCTACATGATAGACTTGAAGGAAGAAAAGAAATGTCAAGAAGTAGTGCAGAGATAAATAAAAGGCACCTAAAACCAATGTAGAAAATATAATGTTTGAAGTAACTGATTATGTGCTGCTATTGAGCATGGGTAGCCTGATGGAGTCATAGATTTTAGACTCTGGGTGTCTTTCTATTATATATCTTAGAAGGTTTTTCTAAAAAATTATGAATCTATAAATTATAGAAAGGTACATCTTACTGATGTTGAACCCTTACAAATTGTGGGTAAAGGAGATGCATGGATCAAGACCAATAGTATGAGTTTTCTAGTTTTTGAAAACATGAGGTATATATATAGTTCAAGAGGAAATCTCATTTATATTGGTAAACTTGATCATACAGTATTTAGTACCATGTTTATTGGTGGTTCCTAGAAGATTACTAATGGAGCTATGGTAATAGATTGAGGAGAAAAAATATGTTACTTTTCACAACATGATATATACTTGCATGGGCACGGTGGAATCCGTAAATGCTACTGAGGATTATCAACTATGACACTAAAGGCTAGGCCACATGAGTGAGAAGGGGAAGAAAGTGTTAGAAACAAAAGGGCTACTACCAGAGCTAAAGTCAATGTAAGTTGGCTTATGTGAAAATTTCATCCTTGGAAAGAATAAGAAGGTATCATTTGAAAAAGGAGGCAGAACACTGAAGGATGAGAAGATGGATCTGGTTCACTCTAATTATTTGGGATCCTACACTATTACATTCCCTTGGAGGGTCAAAATATTATGTGACATTTATTGATGACTCAACAAGGAAGTAATGGGTTTGATTTTTGAAAAGAAAATATGATGTTTTTAATATGTTTCAGAAGTGGAAGTTCGTGGTGGATAATGGGTTGGGAGAAAAGTTGAAATACTTGAGGTCTAAAAATGGTCAAGATTATGATAGTAATGAGTTCGAAAAATTCATTACAAATATGGTAATTCTGTGGGATAAGACTATACTAGGAACACCACAACATAATCATGTAGCAAAAATGTATGAATAAGACACTTAATGAACACTCAAAGAGTATGAGGCTACATTCGGGGTTACCCACGACCTTTTAAGATGATTTAGTGAAAATGGAAACATATCTCATTAACAAGAGTCCATCTATACCAATGGTATAATGTCTACCAGAGGAGATCTGGTCTGGTAAAGAGGTAAGAATATCACATTTACAGGTCTTTGGTAGTTTTTCTTATATAAATATTGATTCTAATGCAAGGTACAATTTTGATTCTAAGTGCATACTGTGTTTCTTTATTGTCTATGGTGTAGAGAAGTTTGGTTACCTTTTTTGGGATGATCTCAATAAGATATTAATCAGGATTCATAACATTTTATTCAATAAAGGTGTCAGGTATAATGATCTCCATGAATTTAAAGATGAAAATGGGAAAAAAGAATCAAAGTTCAAAGAGAAAGTGGATCTTGAAGGTGTACCTGATCATGAGACATCAGAACCAGTGGATCCTATTCCTCAAGTAGAGTTAAGGAGATAAAAAAGGTTGAAAGGCATATTTAGAGGTATTAACCATTATAAGACTATTTTTTATTAACTTATGGTTGAGAACTAGAATGTTTTGAAGATTAAATGTTGTTTAAGGAGTCGAGCAAGTAAGAGTTGTCCATAAAGGATAAGATTTCTTCACTACATGACAATAATACATGGGAGTTGACACCTCTACCATAAGGAAAGAGATTACTTTAGAACAAATGGGTATAATAGGTTAAGGAATAATATGATGACAATAGGAGGTATAAGGAAAGGCTGGTGGTGAAAGGCTTTCAATAGATGGAAGGTGTGGACTTCACTAAAATCTTTTTTTCTGTAGTGATGCTTACCACCATCCGGCTAGTTCATAGTGTTGTTGCATAACATGATTTTTACCTTGATTAGCTTGATCTCAAGATTTCTTTTCTTTATGGAGGTCTATAACAGAACATATATATTCAGAAACAAAAGGGATATGTTGAGTCAGGGAAGGAATACATAGTTTGAAAACTCTAGAAGAGATTATATGGGTTGAATTAGGAACCCATGTAGTGAAAAAAAAATTTGATGAATTCATGAATAAAATGATATACAAACTATATGGAAAGGATCAATGATTCTCCATAAAGTCTTTTGGTGATGAATATATTATAATACTTTTATACATGGTTGACATGCTTATTGTAGGATCATGTTTGTAAAGAATTGATGATATGAAATGGAAGTTGGATAAGGAATCCGAAATGAAGGATCTTGGAGAAGATAAAAAAATTTGGGGATGGAGATTAAGAGAGACCACATAGCTGGAACTTGATGCTATCACATGATGATTAAATTGGGAGCATTCTAATAAGATTCTGTATACTAGAAGAAAATACATTCTCTATTCCCCTAGAAGCCCATTTCAAACTATTAAAGGAGTAATCACTGAATATGGAAGAAGAGGATGAGTACATGGAAAAAGTTTCATATGCATCATTTATTGGAATTTTTATTTATTCCATGTTCTTTAATTGACCTGAAATTTCTCATTCAGTGGGATTTGTGAGAAGGTACATAGATAACCCTGGAATGAAACATTGAGAAGCTATGAAGTAGATAATGAGATATTTTAAGGGTGGTAAGAAAGTATCTCTATGATTTGGGAAAGGAAATTGATTGGCGGGGTATGTGGATGTAGACCATGGAGGTGATTTCAATAGCAGGAGGAGTACCAAATGTTATGTATTTACTTGTGGAGAAACTATAGTAAGATGGATATCATAATTTCAAAAGGTGGTGGTTTTATCCCTCACAGAGGTAGAATACATTGTTGTAACAAAAGATGTAAGGGAGATGGTTTGGATGGAAAAAATTATTGAATGAGCTGGGTAGAAAGTGAGAAGAAAATTTATTACACTATGATAGTCCAAGTGTAATACATCTTGAAAAGAACTCAGTGTTTAAAGACTATAAAAAGCACAATCGGATGAAGTACCATTTCATCATAGGTTTAATATAGTATGAGTTTCTAACATTGTAGAAGATTTATGAAACCAATAATTTGTCATAAAAGTTGATGAATAAAATGGTAATACATAATTTGAGGCATTATTTTTTCTCTGTTGGTCTCCAATGATGAGATTAGGATGATAGGTATAATATGGGAGGAAAATATGGTATCACAAAGGAAAAATGATGGTATTTAATGAATCGTCATCTTGAAATTGAAGTTATGAATGGAAATCATGTACACTGGTGAGTGAAGAAGAGGAGGATCTCATATTAAGTAAGTTGTCTTATCATTTTCATAGATGTAGGTTAGTATAATAGATCAGGAACCAAGTGGTATATTATGGTATTGGTATATCCCGATTTGTACTAGATGGTGGTGGGGTTGAATGCTTCAAGGCCATACTTCGCACCGGGCCACAACTCCACTGGTCAAGCTACATGGTGAGATTGTTGGGGGTTATAGGGGAAACACTCCCCTTCTCTAGGGTTATAGGGGGAAAAGGCATGCGGTCTATTTTTGGGGGCACTATAGAAGCTCTTACCACTATAGCAGAGTTTACCGACTAACACTAACAAGGCACTGTAGGAATGTATGATTTTAGAATGACTATTATAGAAGGTCAGAATTTGGAGTCAGCACTACTATAGCGATGCAGAATTCTATTTTTTGGACATTATATCATCTTGGATTTGGGTGGCCTTGGCATTGTAGTGATGTGGACTTCTTTACAGCTTTCACTATAACATAGTATACTTCCTATACAGTTGGGGGAATAGTACTTCATCCTCTTTATTAGCCCATTTTAGGCAAGTTTTTTTTATGTTCTTTAGAACCTTGTAGTTTTTTCCCCACAACTAGTGAAACATATACCTATTAATGGACGTAGGTATAATATACCAAACAATGTAAATTTTTGTGACTTATGTGATTCTTCTTCTTTTGTTTTCAAAGTTTCTTCATCTACAAACCTATTTATTCATTGTGACTCGAGATATTTCTACATCACTTGTATAATACATATGTATAATTTTATTATGTGATGGGTGGGACCTATATATCCCTCTAATTAATTCAGTAAAGATTTATATCTCATGAGATAGAAAAGAATATAATGGAGAGTGAACCCAGTTCAATAAGATGGGGCAGGAACGAGGAGTGAACTCAATTCAGTAAGACAAGTGTGGAATGGGGAGTAAACCTAGTTTAGTAAATAATATGTCTACTATGATGGTCTTGTAAGTGATCTTTTTAATTATATGTGAATTATTTTCTATGCTTATATGTATGTCACAAAATCCATTCCTTATGCTAATGTTATGCTATCAGGGATTATGTTCTTTGATTTCCTTGTGGTTCACGTCTTATGAACTGCCCATATAGATGAAATGATTCAATATTATGATCTTTGATATGTATGGTATTATTTTCAAATGTTATTATCATGTTATCATACTGATTTATGATAATTTATGCTTTCATATCTCCCTTTTTTACCCTTACTGAGTATCAGGGCTTAAAATTTCTTATGTTTCCTTTCACCTGGTTATGAAGAAATGTATTATATATGATATGTATAAGAAGGGTGCAAGTTATGAAGAACATAGTGGGAGATAATGTATCTCACTTTTGGACCAGTGTTTATATTTTCAAGTTTCCAGAGGAGCTGAATTATTACAGTCCTCGAGAGTTTGTTTGTTTAATATAATGAATATTTATAAAAACATGATGTAATATATATGTATGATAAGCCTATTTCATTATACATGTCATATCTTTTATTCTTCCTTAATGATATTTTTAGGTTATTATTTTTCTCCATCATGTTTTATGATTATCATACATGGTATTATGATCTTTTATTAAGATATTTATGTATTCATCTTATTTTCCTTCAGGATTATGATCTAATACCTTATGATGTGACTTTTCAATCATTGGGAATTCAAGCTCACCCCTTTCTTATGTTTCCATTCCCTAGGTTATGAAGATGATAATATCATGTGTGATATGAATAAAAGGTTCTAGAGAAGTATGGTTATTGTTGGAGTTGGTGCCCTAGAAACCAACTTATTTAAACTTTATGATAAACCTATATTCATTGGATGAATATTAATAAACTCCTTATCACATCATAATTTTTCTTCTCTATGACATATTATGTGATATTTTTCTAATAATATTTTTCATACTAAAAGGTCATAGCGGATACCTGCTACAATGACAACCCTAAAGTGCCATGACACTATTATTGAATATATTTTCTATGACTGGATGGTATCATTTAAAGGGACACAAATGATATATGCTATTAGGGGTGGGGACACATGAAACATTGACGCACCTTATTATGGTCTACACCCTGGGTAATATCTAGGAAGATATTGTTGGATCTGAATCTACAGATTATACACAAGAGGGGGGTGAATTGTGTCTTTTGCAATTTTTCGATAAATCTTTTCTTGAACGAGTTTTGTCCTTTATACTTTATCAGATTTGATCATGCAGCGGAATAAGTAAAAAAATAACACAAATATGTATAGTGGTTTAGGGAACAGAAAGCCTTTAGTCCACTCCACCAACACTCAACTCCACGAGCTTGATGATTTACACTATCTGGTCCTCTTTTCCACAGACCGGTTCACAACTCAATACAGGCAGTTGACACCTTTACAATCCAAGGAAAAAAATACTTTAGGTTCAAATACGAACCTACACATCTTAGAATGAGAATCTGGTTACTCAAGAATAAAAAGAATATCAGAAAGAAATTTTCCAGTTGATCTTCACAATTGCAACAGAATGCAATTGACAGCAGATGGATCGAAGTCTCTAGAAATATTGATCTTCAAGATGAAGCAGTTCTGAGTTGATCCAGTTGCAGTAGATATAGAGATATAGTTCACAACTTCAGCAGTAGTAGATCCACAGTAGATATTCGATGTATAACAGGTGAATCTTCTATCAAGTTCCTTCTTCTTGAAAGAACAGAGCTTTGACGCTCCTTTTTGAATCAGCAGATCAATCGTGAATCTCCGCAGTCTCTGTTTTCTATTTTTTTTATTAATAATAGATTGATCACACATATATATATTCATGTACCTGGTGTTTTAGAGATAACATATATAATAAAGTTTAGCATATCTCCGGCACATTTAGATCCATAAAAGTCGCCTTCTGATTCACGATATTTAAAAATTTGAATTTATAGAGAGGTCGTAACTTCCCTTTAGACTCGTCATAAAAATTTCCTTTTAATTAGATCTTAAATCCATTAATAAAATGGATTTGAATCAGTCAAATTCGTACTTTAAAAATGACTTTAAATCCGGCTTGAAATCCGCCCAGAAATCAGCTTACTGATCGCTGCACATAAATACCATTTGTTAAAATTTCTGATGCCAAACGTAAGGTTGATGACGTGGCCTCAAAATGTAGGGTTAATAACATAGTCTTCAAACCTAAGGTTAACAACGTAAGGTTGACAACGTAAGGTTGAACAAAAACATAGGGTTGATCATCCATACTTTTTCTTCAACACTCAAACGTTCGGTAGAAGATCCATACTTTTACTTGATCCATACTTTTTAAGAACATATGGTTGTTTACAAAAGTAATGTTGATGAACCATACTTTTGAGAAACAAACGTAACATTTAGAATTTATGTACGGTTCTCCTTCCATACTTTGCTGATAACCAAAACGTAGGGTTCCTTCCTAACGTAAGGTTCTTCTTCCAAACTTTTCTTAAAACATATGGTTTTTTTAACCATACTTTTCTCTTATCTCAAAAAGTATACATGCTTTTCATCCTTACACTATGTTTATCCACGTTGGGTATGAACAGTGATTCCAGAACATGCTAAAGAAGATTCCACACTATATTTATCTACGTATGATGTAAACAATGATTCCAGAACGCGCTAAACCAGATTCCGAATAAGTAATAAATTCTCATTTTTTCAAGAGTAAAATAAATTAATAAATTCCTGTAAAATACTAAATAAAATCATTAGAAAATAACTAAGGGTATTTGTGAGCATCAAAATTATCATAAAGAGATAGGGTATTATTTTCAATAATCTCCCCCTTTAAATAACATTAATTTGTAGTGTTGAAAACAATAATTTGCTCAACAATCTCCCCCTTTTTGATGATCACAAAACCCATAAAATAATTAAAATTATTTAAACAAAATTAACTTTAAAAATTCTTTATAAAGTTTTAAAAAAACTTCTCCACTAAAAAGATAATTATCAAAAAGATAATTATAAATTCAAATTTCCCATTTAATTCTCCCCCTAAATAAAATGTTGATGTTGTGTTTATCCAAATTCTCCCCCTTTTTTTGATATAAAAAAAATGAAAAATCGTGGATTTTAACACTTTTAATATTTCACTGAACTATTAGTAAATGCTATTATTAACTGTTTATCAATAATTAAATCTGGAGTACTATAACATTAAAAATAAAGTAAGTAAAACAAATAAAGAAACAATGAAGGAAATTTTCATTAAAAACTGTTGTATATACATGACAATGATATACACAGGAATCAAGGTTTGGGTAAGATAGGCAACAGGGTCTACCACCTCTGGATTGCAGACTTGATTTCTGTAAACTATTCCCGAAGTCTCTTCGTCATCCCATCTATAAGTTGATAATGATCTCCCTGTTCTCTTGAGACATATGAATATCCTCAATTAATTTGACTCTGAAAAACTCATGCATCCTTTCCTCTTTTTCAACAAATACTGATAGCTTCTCTGATAACTGATCTAACAGAATTCTGATCGATGGATCACTAGATGTCAGTTGATCCACTAAGAACATATGATTGTCCAGCAACACTGAAAAAGGAGCACTGTTACATTAAAGATCTTGTATCATGTCATTCATGTTTCTCAACGTAGCCGTGATAGCCTGAAACCTTATGATTAAATTAGGTGAAGTACCTGATTCACTAACATCATTATTTGCAACTGATGCAAATTGGTTCTCCATAAACAACTTCAGATCTGATTAATCTGACTTCATAACCATTTCAGATTTCAATTGTGTAACAGCAGTAAGTATATCCTTTTTAAAAATTTCAACTTCTTGCCTTGAAACTGTACACTCCTTCAGTTTTTGAATCTTCAAATGTTCTAAGTCTAAGGAATTTCTCAGAGAAACATTCTCAGATTCCAACTGAGATACCTTTCTATATAGTTCTTCAACTTCTTCTTTCCTTGAATTAGATGCACCTTGTGCTTGATTCACATTCTTAGGTTGATGCAGTAGTACCAAAGGCAATGATTCAGCATCAGATTTTTCTTTTTCTTTGTTCAGATAAGGTTGGTCCACAGATTTTTCCTTATAGTTTTCACAATCTTCCACAGAAAAATCCTCTTGAAGTACCTCTGTTTGAGCTTCAGAAGAATGATCATCACAGTCATCTACATCTTTGTCTTCCACTGAAATTTCAAGAACAATATTTTCAGAAGTTTCCTGAGGTATGGACACTTCTTCACTAGGCACTGCCTCCATCTCTTGTTCCTGTTGAAGTGAAACTTCAACATCAGCTACAATTTTTTCCTAATTCTCCCTTTGAGCTTATTCTAGAACTCCTAATCCCTCTACCGGTTCTATTCTTTCAGTAACACATTCCATGGGCTTATCAACAACAGCTTCCCTTACAAAATAATAAGAAAATAAATCTTATGTGGTTGTTTCCAAAGCTGGGGAAGTGACTTCCTCATTTACTTGTCTCTTTCTTTTTTATTGAAGTCCCTCCTGACTTCTATCATCCTCAACATCTTCCACTACAAAGAGAATCCTTCTTGCTACATTGCTGACTCTGGATTCAGCTTGTCCCTCTTTGGACTTAGCAGGTTGAGCCTGAGCACTCTCTGAGTCTTCCTCAGCTCCTACTGGCAAAATTTTTCCTTTAATTATGCTCCAGAAATATCCAACTTTCCTCAAAGTTCTAGAATTAAACGTATTACTGTGATGACAGTTAACTCGAGCATCCAATAATCTCACCATGTCTTTCTTAAACATTAGTTTTGAAATAAATTGACCAAAAGGGTAGAAATTCATCTGGGCCTCGCTTTGATAGAAATATCTGAGATACCTTATCAAATATCTTGGAAATTTTAACTTAATATCGCTTAACAAAAGAAACACTATATACATATCTGGGTACAAAATCTTTCCCATTTCTTCCATCCATGGAGCTATTCCAGTCTGAATAAATTTGACCAAAATCTTCTGACCAAGCTCCAAATCCTTGACAAACATTTTCTTTATTATCTTAGTACCAAAAAGAAAAGACATGATGTCTTTGGATTTATGCACAGAATCTCCAATATTTTTCAAATCGAAATGAAAAACTCTCTTATGAGGGTAGTTGAGAATCTGACTAATCTTTACTAATGAGATTGAGAAATCCCTATCCTCTATTTTAGCCATCATACTGTCCTCGGTATCTCCCAGACTAAACTGTATAGATTTTAAGAAGTATCTAAGTTCTACTTCATACAGAAATTCCGTATTTTCACTATTGAACATCTGTTCAAGATTCTAAAACGACAGCGCCTGCTTCAACAACAGATTGGTCTGAAATAACCAGTCGAGATCGATTACCTTTCCCTGTAAGATTTTTCTTCCCTCGATGCGTTGTCTCTTGGCATTTATTGGATCGTCTTCACTGGCTCTTTTAGTCCTTACCATTTCTGCGAGATTCTCTGAAGGTTTGAAGGTTAGGGTTTCAGTGGTTCGATGGTTAGGGTTTAGGAGAGAAAGTGAGATTTTCATATTTTGAAAGGGTTTCGATAGAAGTGAAAAGGTTTAGAAGTCGAAAAGGCTCTGACAGCCTTGATTCCCGTGTATTCACTAATCATTACATATATTTAAATCAAATAAAGTTTTCATATGGCAAAAGAAAGAAAATCTTAAATAGTATTCAATAAACAATATAAAATTTACATAAATAAATAAGAGTAAATAAAAATAAAAATTATTTAAAATTAAATAAACCTATCCCCCCTTAATAAATTCAAACCTTGCAGTGGGAAGTGGTTTAGTAAAAGTATCTGCTAATTGAATTTCAGTATTTATAAATTCTAAAAATATATCCTTTTTAATAACATGATCTCTTAAAAACTGATGCCTTATATCAATGTGCTTAGTTCTAGATTGACTAATATGATTTTTTGAAATATTAATTACACTTGTATTATCACATAAAATAGGTGTATTATTAAAATTAAATCCAAAGTCCATGAAAGTGTTTTTCATCCACAACGCTTGTGTACAGCAACTGCCAGCAGAAACATATTCTGCATCACCTGTTGAAAGGGAAACTGAATGTTGTTTCTTACTAGACCATGATACTAAAGATTTTCCTAAAAAGTGACATGTACCTGATGTACTTTTTCTATCTAATCTACAACTTCCAAAGTCAGCATCTGAATATGAAATCAAATTGAAATCATAAGTTTTAGGATAAAGAAGAGATTGAAAAATAGTTCCTTTTAAATATCTAAAAATTCTTTTAACAGTAGTTAGATGGGATTCTTTAGGATTTGATTGAAATCTAGCACAAAGACATACTGAATAAATTATATTTGGTCTACTAGCAGTAAGATATAACAAGGTACCAATCATACCTCTATATAACTTGTTGTCAACTGATTTCACAGTTTCATCCAAATCAAGTTTTATATTAGTACAAATAGGAGTTGTAAATGGCTTGCTGTTTTCAAGACCAAATTTCTTAAGTAAATCAGTAATGTATTTTCTTTGATTTAAAACATTTCGAAAATATTTTTGAAATATTTGAAGACCCAAAAAGAAATTTAATTCTCTCATTATACTCATTTCAAATTATTCTTGCATTAATTTTAAAAAATCATGACAAAGAGTTTTATTATTTTATCCAAAGATTACATCATCAACATAAATTTGAACCAATAAAACATTATTTTTCACAGTTTTCTTAAAGTGTGTTGGGTCTACCATTCCAACAGTAAAATCATTTTTCAAAAGAAAAGAACTTAATCTTTCATACCAAGCTCTATGTTCTGGTTAAAGGCCATAAAGAGCTTTACTAAGTTTAAAAATAGAATCAGGTTTTCGAGAGTTTTCAAAACCAGGAGGTTGCTCAACATAAACTTCCTCCATTAAATAACCATTTAAAAAGAAAGATTTAACATCCATCTGAAATAATTTAAAATTCATATAAGATGCATAGGCTAAAAGGATTATAATGTCATCTAACCTAGCTACAGGTGAAAAAGTATCATCATAGTCTATTCCTTCTTCTTGATTATATCCTTTAGATTCTAATCTTACTTTATTTCTAGTTATTATACCTTGGTCATCCTGATTATTTCTAAAGACCCATTTGGTTCCTATTACAGGATAATTCTTAGGTCTTTACACTAATTCCCAAACTTCATTTATTTTAAACTGGTTTAATTCATCTTGCATTGTTATTATCCATCTTTCATCATCTAAAGCTTCTTCTATAGTCTTGGGTTCTTGTTGAGATAGGAAGGCAGTGAATTCCCCTAGGTTTCCTAAGTTTATTCTAGTTTGAACACCAGTTTCTAGGTTACCTATTACAGTTTCTAAAGGATGGTTCTTTAGGGTTCTAGACTGTCTAGGTAATGTATTTAAAGGTTGTTCAGTATCATGTTCCTCTAAACTGGACTGAATTTCTTTTCTATCATTTTCAAAATCATTCTTTAAATTCTCAAGTCTCATGTTATCATTAGAGTCAAGTTCATCAATTTGTTCTGTCCTTTTCTCAAAGGGATCAGATTCATCAAATTTCACATGAAATGATTCTTCAACAATCCTTGGCTTCTTATTATAAACTCTATAAGCTTTGGAGGTAGCAGAATATCCAAATAAAATACCTTCATAAGATTTTTGATCAAACTTACCAAGATTATTCTTGGTGTTTAAGATGTAAACCTTGCATCCAAAAACATTAAAGTAATTTACTTTAGGTTTTCTGTTATTCTATAGTTAATAGGGTGTATTTTTCAAAATCGGTCTAATTAAAACTCTATTAATTATATAACAAGATGTATTCATAGATTCTACCCAGAAATATATAGGTAGGCTATATTAATTTAACATAGTTCTAGTCATTTCTTGAATAGTTCTATTTCTTCTTTCTACAATCCCATTTTGTTGAGGTATTCTTGGTTTAGAGAAGGTGTGTTTAATACCCATATTTGAGAAAAAGGAATTAAATTCTAGATTCTCAAATTCTCTACCATGATCACTTCTCAATGAGATTATATTGCACCCTTTTTCATTTTGAATAGATTTGCAGAAACTTTCAAATAAAGTAAAAGCTTCATTTTTAAATTTCAAGAAGAAAATCCATGTAAATCTTGAATAGTCATCAACTAAAACATATACATATAATTTACCAGCTAAGCTTGCTACTCTTGAAGGTCTAAAAAAATTCATATGAATAAGTTCTAAAGGATTAGATGTGGCAACCTTATTCACAGATTTGAAGGATGATTTGTGTTTCTTTCCAAGTTGAAATGCATCACAAAATCTATCACTTTCAAATTTGAGACTAGGTAAATCCAAAACTAAATGTTTCTTAGATAACTTATGTAAAACATATACATTGTAATAACCAAGTATTCTATGCCAGATCCAACATTCACTTACTTTATCAGTCAAGAGGTTTACTTGTTGTTTACACAAAGAATTTAAATCCAAAGTATAGACATTTTTAGTTCTTGGTGCTTTAAATTTAAACAGTTTATCTTTAGAAATAGTACAACAATTGTTAGTAAAATCAAAAGTACATCCATCATCACAAAGTTGAGAGATAATTATTAGATTGTGTTTTAGTCCTTGTACATAATGTACTTTGTTGATTGAGACTGTTTTTGGATCTCCAACAGTTCCAATGCCAATGATTTTTCCTTTGGTGTTGTCACCAAATGTGACAAGTCCTCCTTCCTTTTGAGTGAGTGAAGAAAAATTCATTGATTTTCCACTCATATGTCTTGAGAAGACATTGTACATGTACCATATATCTTTTCTTCTTTGGTGACCTGCTACCTGCAAAGACATTCAAACAAATTGCTTTGCTACCCATATTTTGTTGGGTCCAGGGGTGTTAGATAGCAATGATCTGGGTATCCAGATTTGCTTTTTCCTTTTAAAATTAGCTGAATCATACAAGTATTTTGAAACATAGGCTTTCATAATGGTACAAATTTGAGGTTTTCTTAAGAAACAGTTTTTATCTACATGTCCCTTTGTCACACACAAATTAAAATTAACCTTTTTAGAGCTAGGAACAAAATATTTTTTATATAGCTTTGGTTTTTCTCCTTTACTTACAATTCCAAATCTCTCCTTTTTAATGATAGTTTTTCCAAGAATTTTATTTAATGAATTCTCTCCTTTTTTAAAAACCAATGCAGCCTGTTTGTAAGATTCTACTTCATCCTGCAGTGTTTTTATTCTTGATTCAAAATTAATTTAGTTAGTGTTAATCAAATTGTATTTATCAGTTAATTATTTATATTGTTTCAGCATTGTATCTCTTTCATCTGAAACGGATTTATGTATATTTTTTAGTGACTTATGTTTCTTAAATAGTGAGTCATACCTTTCTTCAAGCATATTGCAGTAAGCTGCAAGTTTTTCATTTGTGTAGCTTGATTCAGAATTTGATTCAGAGGAGTAATATGAGTGTACCTCATCAATTTCATCCATAAAGCACATGTTTTCTTTTAGATTTAATTCTTCTTTCTATGATATTGATTCAGAAGAGCTATTAGAGTCTTTAGATACACTCCAAGTGGCTTTCATAGCTTTCTTGTCTTTCTGCTCAAAGTCATTTCTTTTGAATAATTTCTTCTTCTTTGCATCCTTCAATTGTGGGAAATCTGGTCTGATATGTCCCATATTTTTGAATTCATAACATCTTATTTCCTTATTATCTCCCTTAAAGGATTTTTTGAAGCCACTTTTCTTGCTGTAGAATTTTCTAAATTTTCTGGATAACTGAGCCAGTTCTTCATCTGAGTTGGATGAGTCAGAGCTTTCTGATTTAGCTTTGAATTCTTTCTTCTTCATCTTTCTATTATTTTGTTGTGAAGTTACCTTCAAGGTAGTATCTTCTCTTTTGATAAGCACTTTATGTTCATTATCCTCATATTGCATTTCATCTTCATACATCATCAGTGTACCAATCATCTCCCTCATAGTTAGATCTTTGACATGTGTGTCTGATTGCAGCAGAAATACCATTCCATCAAGTAGGAAAAACTCTCAGTACTTTTCATGCTTGATAAACCTACTTGATAGGTTCTCCTAGAGCTGTTATGTTACTGAAAATTTCTGTCAACCTCCCATTCATTTGGGTAATGCTTTCACCTTCAACCATTCTAAAAGTATCAAATTTTAATTTGGCAGTTGCATATCTCATTTGTCTCACATTGTCTGTTCCTTCATATGCCACAAATATTGTTTTCCACATCTCATAACTCGTCGGGCACTGAGATACTCTGTTAAATTCATCTAGTCCTAGACCGCAGATAATTGCATTCATAGACTTCGAGTTCATATCGTACTCTACCTCTACAGCAACACTCCATGTCTTAGGATTTTCAGGAATTTCATAAGGAGTCAGAATCTTTGAATAGAATCTATATCTGAGGTTTTCAGATATATTATCATGCGTGATTTCCATCAACCATAGTTGTCTCCATTAAAATATGGTGCTATGACCATCAACATATCTTATCTTGTATCAGTCATGATGCTCTGTTGTATAATCCTTAAATGCTTCTAGCTTGCTAAGGTTCTATCAGAAACTCCACCCCTCTGATACCAATTGTTGGATCTGAATCTACAGATTATACACAAGAGGGGGGTGAATTGTGTCTTTTGCAATATTTAGATAACTCTTTTCTTGAACTATTTATGTCCTTTATACTTTATCAGATTTGATCATGCAGCGGAATAAGTAAAAACAAGAACACAAATATGTATAGTGGTTCAGGGAACAGAAGGCCCCTAGTCCACTCCACCAACGCTCAACTCCACAAGCTTGATGATTTTCACTATCTGGTCCTCTTTTCCACATACCGGTTCACAACTGAGTACAGGCAGTTGACACCTTTACAATCCATGGAAAAACAAAGCCTTCTGGTTCAAATACGAACCTACATAGCTTAGAACGAGAAGCTGGTTACTCAAGAATAAAAAGAATTTTAGAAAGAAATTTTCCAGTTGATCTTCACAATTGAAACAGAATGCAATTGAAAGCAGATGGATCGAAGTCTCTAGAAATATTGATCTGTAAGACGAAGCAGTTCTGAGTTGATCCATTTATATTAGATATAGAGATATAGTTCACAAATTTAGCATTAGTATATCCATAATAGATATTCGATGTAGAACAGGTGAATCTTCTATCAAGTTCCTTCTTCTTGAAAGAACAGAGCTTTGACGCTCCTTTTTGAATCAGCAGATCAATCGTGAATCTCAGCAGTCTCTGTTTTATATTTTTTTAATAATAATAGATTGATCACACATATATATATTCTTGTACCTATTGTTTCAGAGAGAACATATATAATAAAGCTGATCATATTTCCTACACATTTAGATCCATAAAAGTCGCCTTCTGATTCTCAATATTCAAAAATTTGAATTTACAGAGAGGTCGTAACTTCCCTTAAGACTCGACATAAAAATCTCCTTTTAATTTGATCTTAAATCCATTAATAAAATGGCTTTGAATCAGTCAAAGTCATACTTTAAAAAAGACTTTAAATCTGGCTTGAAATCAGCCCAAAAATCATCTTACTAATCACTGCACATAAATATCGTCTGTCAAAATTTCTGACACCAAACGTAAGGTTGATGACGTGGCCTCAAAACGTAGGGTTAATAACATAGTCTTCAAACCTAAGGTTAACAACATAAGGTTGAAAACGTAAGGTTGAACATAAACGTAGGGTTGGTCAACCATACTTTTTCTTCAACACTAAAACGTTCGGTAGAAGATCCATACTTTTACTTGATCCAAACTTTTTAAGAACGTATGGTTGTTTACAAAAGTAATGTTGATGAACCATACTTTTGAGAAACAAATGTAACGTTTATAATTTACGTACGGTTCTCCTTCCATAATTTGTTGATAACCAAAACATAGGGTTCCTTCCTAACGTAAGGTTCTTCTTCCATACTTTGCTGAAAACGTATGGTTGTTTAACCATACTTTTCTCTTATCTCAAAAGGTATACATGCTTTTCATCCTTACGCTACATTTATCCACGTAGGGTATGAACAGTGATTCCAAAACACGCTAAAGTTGATTCTGCGCTATATTTATCAATGTAATATGTAAACAGTTATTCCAGAACGTGCTAAAGCAGATTCCAAATAAGTAATAAATTCACGTTTTTTCAAGAGTAAAATAAATTAATAAATTCCTGCACAATACTAAATAAAATCATTAGAAAATAAATAAGGGTATTTGTGAGCATCAAAATTATCATAAAGAGAGAGAGTATTATTTTCAATAATCTCCCCCTTTAAATAACATTAACATGTATTGTTGAAAACAATACTTTTTTCAACAGATATTATGAGAACAAGACATTCCAGTAGGAAATCCACATTCATAAGTTTCATTGAATGTTCCTATCTACGAACTTGTGTATTAGTACATAGACTTTAAGATTATTATTAATGGGTATTATGACTCACGCACTAATATGTATTGATGAAAACTATGATGATATATGTTTTCAGTGAGTTAGGATTTGTTGGGTGCGTCACAAGTAATATTGTATTAATGAATAATGTGAGAAAGGATTTGTCATTTCTATCGAAGTAGATATCTTAGGCCCTTTGATGGAAATGATATAGCATAAATAAATCCATATAAATGGTGTTCCCTAGGAATGTTTAATTCTAAGAAGTAAAATAATGAAAAATCAATCACGTGGGTTGATGTCACATGAACGCAACCCGCTTTATTGGAGATAGCGGGACAAAGGGATTATATTACATGATAAGTATTTGTATTAGGTGACATGTAATTGCGACATCAACTTCTTTCTCTTTGCTTCCTTGATCCATTTCTAGACAGTAATCTTGGACTTTAGTCAAGCCCACCTAATTCCAATAAGAAAGAGGCCTAGAGTGTCACCCAATAGTGTATCCAGTATCCTAGTTGAATAATTTTTTTATTTAACAAGTTGAATAAATATTAATACCTGTTGTAGTTTTATAATTATTCAAGTATACCAGATCACATTTATTTCGTCACTAGTTATTCGATAGAATATATTGTAGATGAAATATTTATTTATCGGTGAATAATGCAGATATATTTATTTAATAAATAAATTGTCAATATTCAAGGCCCGATAAATATTGGGGAGGATTAGAGGACCAAGTTATGTGTTTGGTGAGAAATAATATTTAATATTATTTGGTTAAATAATATTTAAATATATCATGCAAGATAAGGACATTTCATGAAAATAATTGAATTTATTTTATTATTGGACATGGGGTTTCACATGGAATAATAAATTAAGTAATGATTCCTAATTATCTTATTGTTCTCTATATTATCCAAGGGCTCATTCGACCAGATAACCTTTTTTTTGCACAACATCCTTGGAGAAAATCTCTCGAGCCTAGATAAATCTTTTCTCTTCAATAATGCTCTCACGAATGAGAGATATCCTCCCCCACTGGATCAAGTAGAATGCTTTGGAAGTGATTATCAAGGTGATCAAAGGTGGATATTGCAAGTGTAAGGATCTTCCAAGCTATCACCCGGAGAATCCTCCAGCGATGTCCGGAGATACATGGAGCATGTGTAGATCACCGCTAGAAGATTATTATCCTTGGATTCTACATTGAAATGAAGCCACACCTCAGACCCATGGTCGGACACATCAACAAAGAAAGAATCACCTTGGAGGTAATTCTATAATTTAATTTAATTAATTATAAAAAAAATATGTCTATCCTCTTAGTTCTAGGTTCTATCATTTTTCTTTTATCTTTGATTCAATTCTATAGATACTGGAGTTCATATTTGTATTGATCCTAAATTAATCATCAATTATGCAAATTTGTAAATTTGGATACACGCCCATCTTGTGATTCCATTGTTCCTAGAACCTACAAATGGTATTAGAGGGAGGTTATATTTTCATTTATAATTATTTAAATAATTCATTGATGATTTATGATTTAATAATTTAGTATTTCAATTCATGTTTAATCATTCTTGTAATCTGAATTTTAAAATGTGTTCATACCTTATCATTTCTCACATATCTAATAGAAATTAATAATTTTATTATTAAAATTAAATCGAGGATCTCATTAGAAGGTGATGATGGTTTTATCCAGATAACATAAGAATACACGATGTGTAGCAGGATATACACATCATGTATTTGATTTCAATGAATTATGAGTAATTCAGAAATTACCCAAGTCATGTGCATTATCGACACACAATGTAGTTAATTATTACACCACGTGTTGACCTAGATAAACTGGCGCACGTTCATCCAGACTACATGTCATGTGGCCCATTGGACATGGCATGTAGCCCCTTCAGGTTAGGGTCAAGTCATGTATCCCATTTATAGATTTCCTAGCTAGTGACCGTGTAATGCGGAGTCTACACAACATGTGTCCTACTAGATACATCATGTACTCTGAAGATTTCTGAAGTACACCGCACATGTTGTATCCCCATGCATGTAATTTGGATGGATGGTGAGGAGGGTACATTCCATGTAGTTGGATCTACATGTCATGTACTATTTCCAGATTATGAAGATTTAGAATTTTATAATTATATTATGTAACCCTTGAGACATGTACCTTCGTGTGGGTATAAAGTTGGGACACAACATATTATAGGTGTTTGATATATATATATATATATTTAATTGACATCTTCATAATGTTCAAATACATACACTTAATTTATGAGTTGTATTACAATTATAATTCTACATGCATGTTATATGTCACAAAGAATAAACTGTATACAAGAATAAATACATGATGGGCAGTTTTTGACGGGTATTCACTGGGTTTCCTCCAAGGTACAAGTTATGTACAAGGTTATGGATGAGAATATCAAGGAAATTCTGAAAAGGATTAAGATGAATTTTTTTGATTAATTAAAGACAATGATTAATCGATTCAAGCACAATTTATCTGAATAAGAATGATTAAAGAATTAAATTCTAGGTTTTATTAAATTTTTAATTCATTTCATGTATATGGATGATCATGAGCTAGACCAAAACATTGTATGTGATTGGTTCCCTTTAATTTATTAAATTAAAATTTTTGGTCTATGTGCCTTCTTTTCATTAATATGTAGGGCCTTTGTTCCCATGGTTTATTTTATGTAAACCCCATTTTACCCCTCACCTTCATGTGAGTTAAAATAATATGTAATGGATAGAGCTCTCAATCTAGTTAAGGTGGTTCAATTTAGGAGCTGAGGTGAAACCAATCCAAGGAGATACATAGGTGAAAAAGTGGAAAGCTGTAAACTTGAACCTTAAACAATTCAAGGTGTTTCTCCCCTAGTTCAGGGTTATTTTATCAACTACTAGATAAACTAACCAATAGTAAAGATCATGATCATAATATTTATTTTTTTTATTTCAGTTTTATGGTTATTCATTAAGGATGTTTGACATGATCACATAATTAATGAACTAACAAGCATACAAGATGGAACTAAAATAAAAATGGATTATGCATAAATATTATCTATACATGGTTAATCACTTAAGTATATCCCATCTAACATTAACAATAATGTGAAAAGATAATAAGTGGAAATTTACTCATAAAGGATAAAATCCTTCAATTGAATATTAATTCGGTATAGCCTTCCATTACTTCAGTTAGGATCGAGCCATAGTTCAAAGTGCTTGACAAACCCAAGTTGGGGTGATTTCAATTATTAGGGAATTATAATTTGAATTTTTGGGTTGAATTAACTTATTTTACATCAAGGGTTGACTACCCTAGTAAGAATTGGTGTAACTGAGAGGAAAAGGTTAAGGGAATCCAAAATTATGGATTTCAGGATTGGGGAATCCACTCAACAAATCAAGTAGTTGTGAGTTAGTGAAGTTGACATTTGGAATGCCTCCCTAAAACCCTTAAAGTTTCTTGACCAATCCTATTTGGGGTAATGATAAGAGAAATATGGATAATTACTGCTAGAATTTCTAAGAAATAAGATATTATGAAGCCAATGGTGAGGGCTATTGGGTTTCAAAAAAATAGTGGGATACTGATAGATATTAATTTATTTATTTGTCTATATCTATCAAGATAAACTACTAAAACTTTGTTCATATTAATTTATAGAAACAACAATCAAAATGACATCAAACATATCATTTTGATCTATACTGTAGAAGGAAAACCTTCTCACCATCACTAATTTACAAGAGTGGAAAAGGCACCTTCAGGTTATCCTTCTCCATGAGAGGAAAATTTATGGGCTAGAAGAGACTTTAATAGTTACACCTGGAAATGAGGTGAGTGATGAGGAACTATCTATGCACGAGAAAAATATAAATGATTATACGGATGTCCAATGCCTCATGATATCATCCATGACAAATGATATCTTTAAGAAACATGAGAAAATGGATGCTTATAGCATGATGTCTCACCTTCAGGATCTCTATCAAGAGAAGGAGAGATAGGAGAGGTATGAGACCTCCAACTCTTTGTTCACTAAAAAGATTGGAGATTCTGCGCCAGTTGGACCACATGTAGTCAATATTATTGGCTACATTGAGTGTCTGAACATCTTAGGGACTAAAATCCCAGATGAGTTGAATAAAGATCTCATATTATCATTGTTTCCTAAGACCTAATCTAGTTTTATTGTGAATTATAATATGATCAATAATGAGAAGAGTCTATCAGAGATTTTTACCTTAATTATCCAAGTTGATAAGGACATGGGGCATGAAAAACCCACAATCCATATGGTGAATAAGAAGATGAAGGATAAAGAAAAGGGGAATAATATTTATAAACAATATAAATCCACTAAGAACTGTCTGACCAAGAAGAAGATCTAGAGGTAGGGCAAGGAAAAGGAGGTAGTATGATTTGTATGTGGAAAGTCAGACCACTAGAAGAGAAACTACACCTAGAGGTAAGTGTAACCCAAAGGTGAATTTTTTATCGATTGAAATATTTCCATTTTTATACATTGGTTATTAGATATAGATTTTGGGGCTCACATCTATATTCAAATGCAGGAACCAAGTAGATTCTAGAAAATTGTCAAAGGATAGGTGGATCTACGAGCTGCCAACCGTGCGAGGTTGGATGCTCTTTCCAGTGGTGACTACCATATCACATTTTCTAAAGGAATGATTTTGGTTTTACATGGATGTTATTATATACCTAGTGTTATCGAGAGAATAATTTCTGCATCGAGTTTAGATACAGATGGATTTATTTTCAAGTTCATAAATAAATTTTGTTACTTTTATAAGGATAACATATATAATGGTATGATGCAATTAAATAACCGTCTGTATGTATTAAATTTTGAAACCAGGTGTTGGAAATTGATAACAAACCAAGTTCACATGACTCATATAACACCAGGTTGTGGAATCACCGACTTGTTCATATAAACGAGAAGCGTCTGACAAATCTTTATCAAGATGGTTATTTAGACTCTTTCGAGATAAAACCACTTGATAGAGGTCATTCATTTTTACAAGGGAAAATGAACAAACCACCATTTGATTGATAGGGTGAAGGGGACACAAATCTTCTAGAATTGGTACACAATGATGTGTGTGGCCCATTTCTAGTATAATATTGAGGTGGATATTCTTACTTCATTACTTTTACTAATGACTTGAGTAGATATGGATATATTTACATAATGAGGTATAAGTATGAGTCCTTTGAGAAATTAAAGGAGTTAAACAATGAATCAGATAATCATCTTGGTAAGAATATAAATAATCTTCAATTAGATCGTGGTAGAGAATATCTTAACCAATAGTTAATCAACCTTTTACAGGAGTTAGTGATTCTATCTCAACTCACTCCACCATATACACCACAGTGGAATGGTGTTATTGAAATGATGAATCATACCTTGTTGTACATGGTAAGGTCTATGATGAGTCATGAAGATATTCTATTATCTTTTTCGGCATATGCATTGCAAAAGTGTGTCATACACATTAAACCAAGAACCAACTAAGGTGGAAAATGGGATTCCCTTTGAGCTATAGTGTGGAAAGAAACCCACTTTTTCCATATGCATGTATGGGAATGTGAGGCGTTTGTTAAGACTTTCTCATGAAACAAAATAGCATACTGAGGCACAAAGTTTATCATTATAGGGTATCCCAAGGAAACAAAGGGATACTACCTATACAACCCACCATAAAAGAATGTGATTATTTCCAGATAGGTTATCTTTCTTGAGATGGATCACATCCTCAAAAAGGATAGTGGGAGAAAGATTGACTTCGATGAAGTTGATGCTCAAGATACATAGGAGTTGGTAGAGAACAAGTTCTACAGGTCTATGTGAAAGATGTAGTTCCTAAAACACAAGTACTGCATAGGATCACAAGATAAATAAGGGAACCAGAGAGATATAGTTACATTATCACCGAGGAAGGTGACAAATAATTGTTGGACAATGATTAACTCTCTCTTACAAGGAATCAGTAGAGATCTCAAGAGCTACAAGATAGGTAGAAGCTATGTATTCTAATATGTATTACATATATCAAAACTAATTTTGTGTTCTTGTCGATGCACCTGTTGATGTAAATCATGTTTGGTGTAATGGGTATTCAAAAAGAAACTGGACATGGAAGGTCATGTTAGTAACTATAAAGCCAGGATAGTGGCTAAAGGTTTTAAACAGCATCAAGAAATTGACTATGATGAAACTGTTTCTCTAGTTTCCATGTTTAAATAAATAATAATCATACTTTCCATAGAATATTTCCATGACTACGATATTTGGCATATGGATGTCAAAACTGTAGGTTCCGGGCGCAGCAGAAGCGCGTTGGTGGGTTTGCCCAACTTTAATTTTAACGTTAAACAACGTTTAATCCGAGATCCGTCATGATATAAAATGCCGAATCTTCGGAATAGAACGAAGAACGAAAAGAAAAGAAGAGTCCCGGAACCCTTGAGGAGGATCATCATATGTTGATTATAATTAATTTAATTAATGCATAAGAATTACCTTTTTGGAATTATTTCTTCGTTGATGTGTCCGGTCACGATTCGGTGATCCGTCGTTGCGTCGTAGAATCCAAGTGTAGGATTCCTCTAGCGGTGATTCACACGTGTGTCACGAATCTCCAGAAATCACCGAAGAGATCTCCGGGTGCTAGTGCGGAAGAACCTTCGCTTGCGATGTCCGCCTTCGACCGCCTTGATCTGGTGGAGGATCTTGCTCTCGTAACATGAGGGCGTTCTTGGTGGAAATGGAATTCTCTCTTGGCTTGAGAGTATTTCCAAATCCTTTGTGCACAATAATGGATCTAAAAAAATGTTGGGGTTGCGAGGATATTTATAATCCGGTTTGAGGTTAATAGAGTTATGACAATAAATAAACGCGTTATGCATTTTATTTATTTCATTAACTCTTATTGAAAACCCCCATGTCGAATTATTAATTCCTTGACATGCGCCCACGCTGATTATAATAAATATCATTTAATAAAACAATATTAAATCCTCAAAATCCCAATTGGAAAAACTACACTGCATGTAATAATTAATACACGGCGTGTACTTGTTTTCCATAAAACTACACAGCATGTATATTTAATATACATGGCATGTACTTTTATTTTCCATTTTCTCCACCACATTTATTAGACCTTGAGTAATGACTATTTATTTCTTAAATAAATGTAACTATATTACTCGCTAATAAATATATTATTTTATCCATAATATATTCTCTCGAATAACTAGTGTCAAAATAAATGCGATCAGACATCCTTAAATAATTATTAAACCACAGTCGGGAATAATATTTATTTAACTTGTTAAATTAATATTTAACTGAGATACACGGACACACTTAGTCTGTGACCCTCTAGGCCTCTTTCTCAGTGGCATTAGGCTGAGCCTGCCTAAAGTCCAAGGTTAGCGTCTAGCAACACGCCAAGGCACCCATAGAGAAAGAAGTTAACGCCGCAATGACATGTCACCTCCTACGAACGCTTACCGTGTAATATAATCCCTTTGTCTCGATATCTCCAATCAAGCAGGATGCATGCTAGTGCCATCAACCCATGTGCTTGATTATTCTTTCTTTGACTTCCCAGAATTGAACTTGCCCATACCTTACCATGGCTATGGATTTATTTAGGCTATATCAATTTCATCAAAGGGCCTAAGATATCTACTTCCGTTATGGAACGGAAGGGACAAATCCTTTCTCGCATTATCTATTAATGTGGTATTACTCGTGATGCACCCAACGTATCCTACCTCGCTGCGAACAGTGTGTCGTCACAGTTTTCATCAATACATCTAAGTGCGCAAGTTGTAATACCCATTAATAATAATATTAAAGTCTAAGGATCAATACACACGTCCGCAGATAGGAACATCCAATGACACTATGAAATGTGGATTTCCTACTGGCGGGTCTCGTTCTCATAATATCCTCCTGGATATTACCAAGGGCGCACACCATGAGAAGGTGCCTCAAAGTTTTATGAGTCATCACCCCTAATGACCTGTATTATTTGTGTCCCTCAAATAATATCATCCGGCCATAGAATATACATTCAAGAACAGTGTTATGGCACTTTCGGGTTCTCATCATAGTAGGGATCCGCTACGACCCTTTAATGCAACAGCTATCCTTAGGACATTATCACATGACATGTCACGTAGAAGAACAATCAAGATGTGATAAGGCTTTTATTTAATGAATAAAGTACAAAGTAGTTGGTTCTAGAACACCTACTCGAACAGACTCCCACTTGGTCTAGAGCCAACTACTAATAACCTTTAACCCGCTAGCTCTCACATGATATTCATGCTTCTGCTGAGATAGGCCTTTAGTCATGGGGTCCTCCACATTCTCTTCTGTGGACACTCTGCACACTGCAACTTCACCCCTTTAATAGAAATCCCTCAAGAGGTGATACTTCCGGAGTATGTGCTTTGTCCGTTGATGTGACCTTGGTTCTTTTGCAAGAGCCACCGCTATAGTATTATCACAATACAATGTAATGGGATCTTTACTGCTAGGAACCACATCAAGCTCCTGGACAAAGTTTCGAATCCAAACGGCTTCTTTGGCTGCATCAGAAGCCACTATATACTCGGACTCCGCTGTAGAATCGGCGACAACTGGCTGCTTTGAACTCTTCCAGCTCACAGCTCCTCCATTGAGATAGAAAACATATCCAGATTGCGACTTTAGATCATTCTGATCTGTTTGAAAACCAGCATCAGCATACCCTCTGATGACAAGATCCTCGTCTCCTCTATACACCAGGAACATATCCTTAGTTCTTCTCAGATACTTAAGGATAGTCTTAACATCAGTCCAATGCTGTTCTCCTGGATCTTCTTGATATCTTCCTACCATGCTCAGTGCATAGGTAACATCAAGCCTGGTACATAACATGGCATACATGATGGCTCCTATAGCCGAAGCGTATGGGATCTTGCTCATCCTATCTTTCTCCTGTTGTGTCTGGGGACACATTTTCTTAGAAAGATGTAAGCCATGTGACACTGGAACCAATCCCCTCTTGGATTTTTCCATACTAAATCTCTTTAGTATCTGGTCAATGTATGTACCCTAACTTAGTCCAAGCAACCTCTTGGATCTATCACGAATGATCTTGATCCCTAGAATGTAGGCTGCTTCTCCTAAGTCCTTCATGGAGAAACACTTGTTCAACCAGTCCTTAACTGACTGTAAGGTTGTTACGTCGTTTCCAATAAGCAATATTTCATCAACATATACCACTAGGATGACGACCGCATTCCCATTAAACCGCTTATAAACGCATGGCTCACATTCGTTCTTAATGAAACCAAATTCCTTTATGGCTTCATCAAATTGAATGTTCCATGACCTGGATGCTTGATTTAATCCATAAATGGATTTCTGCAACTTGCAAACCCGTTTGGCTTCACCTGGTGTAACAAACCCTTCTGGTTGTGTCATATAGACATCTTCCTGAAGGTTCCCGTTAAGGAATGTTGTTTTGACGTCCATCTTCCAAATCTCGTAGTCATGGTAAGCTGCTATGGCAAGTATGATTCTTATGGATTTAAACATTGAAACTGGCGAGAAGGTTTCATCATAGTCAATTCCTTGATGCTGTATGAATCCTTTAGCCACTAGCCTAGCTTTATAGGTGCTAACTTGACCTTCCATGTCCAGCTTTCTTTTGAATACCCATTTGCATCCAACAGGCTTTACATCTACTGGCTCATTGACCAGAACCCAAACTTGGTTCTGATACATGGAATCCATCTCAGAATTCATAGCTTCTAGCCATCTTGCAGCTTCTAAGCTTTCTACTGCTTCCTTATAGGAGATAGGTTCATCATTGTCCAACAATAATGATTCACCATCCTCGGTGACTAGGAAACCAAATCTCTCTGGTTCCCTTACCTCTCTTGAGCTCCTACGCAGTACTTGTGTTTCTGGAACCTCTTCCACGGGGACCTGTGGAACTTGTTCCTGTACCAACTCCTGTGTATCTTGAGCATCAACTTTGTCGAAGTCAATCTTGCTCCCACTATCCTTCTTGAGGATGTGCTCCCTCTCAAGAAAGACGGCTTGTCTGGCGACAATCACTTTCTTGTCTTGGGGGTTATATAGGTAATATCCTTTTGTTTCCTTGGGATATCCTATAAAGATACACTTCGTGCCCCGGGGTGTTAGTTTGTTGCCTGAGAAGGCCTTAACAAATGCCTCGCATCCCCATACATGTGTGTGCGACAAAGTGGGTTTCCTTCCATTCCATAACTCGGATAGAATTCCATTTTCCGCCTTAGTTGGTACTCGGATTAATGTGTATGTTGCAGTTTGTAATGCATATCCCCAAAAGGATAATGGAAGATCCACATGACTCATCATCGACCTCACCATGTCCAACAAGGTGTGGTTCCTCCTTTCACTAACACCATTCCACTGTGGTGTATAAGGAGGAGTGAGCTGAGATAGAATCCCAGACTCCCATAGAAGATCGATGAACTCTTGGTTCAGATATTCTCCACCTCGATCCGATCGAAGCTTCTTTATCCTCTTACCAAGTTGATTCTCTACTTCATTCTTGAATTCCTTAAATTTCTCTAAGGACTCTGACTTATACCTCATTAAGTAGACATAGCCATATCTACTCAAATCATCAGTAAAAGTAATAAAGTAAGAATATTTACCTCTAGCTTCTACTAGAAATGGTCCACACACATCTATGTGTACCAATCCTAGAAGCTCTGTGGCCCTTTCACCTTGTCCACCAAAAGGCGGCTTGGTAATTTTTCCTTGTAAACAAGCGTGACATCTATCAAGTGGTTTTAGCTCAGTAGAGTCTAAATATCCATCTTGGCAGAGCATTGTCAAGCGCTTCTCGTTCACATGACCAAGGCGGTGATTCCATAACTGGGTGATGTATGAGTCATGTGAGTTTTTTTCGTTATCGATTGACAACACTTGGTTTTCGTAATTTAATACATACAAACCATTATTCAAATGTGCCATACCATAACATACGTTGTTCTTATAAAAGAGACAACCCTTATTTCCAAACTTGAAAATAAATCCATCCATATCCAAACAAGATACAGAAATTATGTTCTTGGTAACACTAGGCACAAAATAACAGTTTTGTAAAACCAAAATCATGCCAGTTGGCAATGAGAGGTGATAGTCGCCAATAGCCAATGTAGCCATCCTTGCGCCATTGGCAGCTCGAAGATCCACCTCTCCTCTGTAGATCTTTCTAAATCTACTTGGTTCCTGCATTTGAATACAGATTTGAGCCCCACAAGCTGTATCTAATACCCAATGTGTAGAAATAGAAAGATTGCACTCGATAACGAACGCACCTTTAGAGTCCCCACGCTTCTGGGTGCAGTTCCTCTTCTAGTGGCCCTGCTTGCCACATGAAAAACACACTTCTTCCCATTCCTTTCCCTGCCTCTGGATCTTCCCCTTCTTGGAGGGACGGTGCTCGGGGGCTTCAGATCGTTTATAAGTCTTTGGCCCCTTTTTCTTGTCCTTCCTTTTCTTTTTCACCATAAGGACCGCGGGTTTGTCATGCCCCATGTCCTTATCTACCTGGCGAATCAAGGTCAGAAGCTCTGATAGACTCTTCTCATTTCCACTCATGTTATAGTTGACAATGAAGCTAGAGAAGGTCTTGGGCAATGATGATAGGATGAGATCTGTACGCAACTCATCTGGGAATTTAATCCCTAAGATGTCCAAGCGTTCAATGTAGCCAATAATCTTGACCACATGAGGCCCAGCTGGCGCAGACTCTCCAAGCTTCGTGGTAAACAAAGCATTGGAGATCTCATACCTCTCCTGTCTCGCCTTCTCTTAGTAGAGATCTTTAAGGTGAGACATCATGCTATACGCATCCATGTTTTCATGTTGCTTCAAGAGCTCATTAGTCATGGACGATAGCATGAAACACTGGACATCTATGGCATCATCCATGTGTTTCATGTAGAGAGATAATTCCTCATCACTAGCCTCTTTCCTAGGCACAACTGGAATAGGCTCTTCCAGCACATATAATTTCCTTTCGTGGCGAAGGACGACGCGTAAACGCCTCTGCCACTCTTGGAAATTGGTGCCGGTGAGAAGGTTTTCTTTTTCAAGTATGGTGCGCAATGATATGTTTGAAGTCATTTTCTTGCCGTTTCTACAATTTAATCTGAGCAAAGGTTTAGTACTTTATTATAAAAATTGAGACAAATAAATAAATTAATACTTATTAGTCTCCCACTATTTTATCGAAATCCAATAGCCCTCACCATTGACTTCGGAATATTCTATTGCGTGAATATTATAGTGGCAAGGATCCATATTTCCCCTCGCATTACCCCAACTAGGGTTGGTCAAGCAACTTGAAGGGTTTTAGGTAGGCATTCCAAATGCCAACTGCATTAACTCGAAGTTCCTTGATCCGCTGAGTGGACTCCCCAATCCTGAAATCCTTTTTTGGATTTCCTCAACCTTTGCCTCTTGGTCACACCAAGTCCTGCTGTGGCAGTCAACCCTTGATGCGAACCAAGTCAAGTCAACCCAAAACCTTGAATTAGAATTTCCCGATAATTGAAATCACCCCAACTAGGGTTGGTCAAGCACTTTGAACTATGGTTCGATTCTAACCAAGATTATGGAAGGCTATGCTGACTTAATATTTATTTTGAGGGATTTTATCCTTATACGTAAATTGCCATTTTATTATCTTTGATTACATGCTTGTTAATATTAAGTGGGATATACTTAAGTGATTAACCATGTCTAAGATAATATTTACGTATAAGCCAATTTTATTTTAGTTCCATCTTGCATGCTCGTTTAATTCATTAATTGTGTGATCGTGACAACACACCCACAATAAATAAACCATGCAACTGACAGAAATAAAATAAATGGTATGATCATGAGCTTTTCTATTGGTTAGTTTATCTAGCGGTTGATAAACTAACCCAAGACCTAGGGGAGAAACACCTTGAACCTTTCGGGTTCGTGTTTACAGCTTTCCACCTATCCACCTTTGTATCTCCTTGGATTGGTTTCATCTTGGCTCCTGACTTGAGCCGCCTCCACTAGCTTGGGAGCTCCATCAATTACATATACATTTATCTCACACGCAGGTGAGGGGAAAAAAGGGGTTTTTACATAAAAGAATCCTTGGGCGTGCAGGCCCTACATATTAATGAGGAGATGGCTCGTAGGCCAAAAAATTTAATTTAAATAAATTAATTAAAAGAAACCATTCACATACAAAGGTCTCGGTCTAGCTCATGATCATCCATACAGGCAACGATATTTACGCATAAATAAAACTAGCATTCAATTCTTTAATCGTTCTTGTTTAAGATAAATCATGCTCGAATCAATTAATTATCTTTAATTAATAAATCCTTTTATCTTAAATCCCTTTTCTGAATTTCCTTGAGATTCTCATCCATCATAATTTTAAACAAATAAATTCATTTAAAATTATCCTTGTACACAACTTGTACCTTGGAGGAAACCCGGAGAATTCCCATTTATTACGCAGATGTTAAATTAAACACATATATATAAAACACCTATCACGTGTTGTGCCTCAGCTTTACGCCTGCACCATGGTACATGTCTCAAGGGTTTGTATAATATAATAATAAATTTTAATAAATCTGTGTAATTTGGGTGAGTACACGGCGTGTAGTTCCGACTACACGGCGTGTACTTTTTCTTCACCATCCATCCGAAGTACACGCCCGGGGATAGGGCGTGTTAATGTACTTTGGAAATTTTCGGAGTACACGGCGTGTACAGTGGGACACACGCCATGTAGTTTCCGCGTTACACGGTTTCCAGCCAGGCAGGCTATGTACGGAGTACACAACCCAACCCTAACCCGAAGGGACTACACGCCGTGTTCATTGGACCACACGGCATGTATTTCGGAAACCGTGTGCCACTTGTTTCTGGTCAACACACGGTGTCTTAAATTCTTATAAAGAATCCAATACACGGCCTGATTTGGCGGATCAGTCAATGCATTGAACCTAGACTACACGGTGTGTACTTCTGAATACACGCCGTGTATTCTGGTGTTATACGGCCAGAAACATTTGGCTCCTCCGGATGAGTTCCTCTATTTTATTTTAATCAAAATTAAAAGAAAAATCCGTTTCTGTGAGGTGAACGAGAAACGAGAGAGGAGGAACATATCTCGATATTCAGACTTCTAGAACGATTAAACATGAATTGAAATAACTAAATTATTAAATGCGTAAATCACCAACAACAAAACTAAATAATTATAACCAACGATATGACCCCTCTGATACCACTTGAAGGTTCCGGGCGCAGCGGAAGCGCGTCGGTGGGTTTTCCCAACTTTAATTTTAACGTTAAACAACGTTTAATCTGAGATCCGTCATGATATAAAATGTCAAATCTTCGGAATAGAATGAAGAACGAAAAGAAAAGAAGAGTCCTGGAACCCCTAAGGAGGATCATCATATGTTGATTATAATTAATTTAATTAATGCATAAGAATTACCTTGTTGGAATTCTTTCTTCGTTGATGTGTCCGGTCACGATTCGGTGATCCGTCGTTGCGTCATAGAATCCAAGTGTAGGATTCCTCTAGCGGTGATCCACACGTGTGTCACAAATCTCCGGACATCACCGAAGAGATCTCCAGGTGGTAGCGCGGAAGAACCTTCGCCTGCGATGTCCGCCTTCGACCGCCTTGATCCGGTGGAGGATCTTGCTCTCGTAACTTGAGGGCGTTCTTGGTAGAAAGGGAATTCTCTCTTGGCTTGAGAGAATTTCCAAATCCGTTGTGCACAACAATGGCTCTAAAAAATTGTTGGGGTTGTGAGGATATTTATAATCAGGTTTGAGGTTAATAGAGTTATGACAATAAATAAACGTGTTACGCGTTTTATTTATTTCATTAACTCTTATTGAAAACCCCCATGTCGAATTATTAATTCCTTGACATGCGCCCACGCTGATTATAATAAATATCATTTAATAAAACAATATTAAATCCTCAAAATCCCAATTGGAAAAACTACACGGCGTGTAATAATTAATACACGGCGTGTACTTTTTTTCCATAAAACTACACAGCGTGTATATTTAATATACACGGCGTGTAATTTTATTTTCCATTTTCTCCACCAAATTTATTAGACCTTGAGTAATGACTATTTATTTCTTAAATAAATGTAACTGCATTACTCGCTAATAAATATATTATTTTATCCACAGTATATTCTCTCGAATAACTAGTGTCAAAATAAATGCGATCAGACATCCTTAAATAATTATTAAACCACAGTCGGGAATAATATTTATTTAACTTGTTAAATTAATATTTAACTGAGATACATGGACACACTTAGTGTCTGACCCTCTAGGCCTCTTTCTCAGTGGCATTAGGCTGAGCCTGCCTAAAGTCCAAGGTTAGCGTCTAACAACACGCCAAGGAACCCATAGAGAAAGAAGTTAACGCCGCAATGACGTGTCACCTCCTACGAACGCTTACCGTGTAATATAATCCCTTTGTCTCGATATCTCCAATCAAGCGGGTTGCATGCTAGTGCCATCAACCCATGTGCTTGATTATTCTTTCTTTGACTTCCCAGAATTGAACTTGCCCATACCTTACCATGTCCATGGATTTATTTAGGCTATATCAATTCCATCAAAGGGCCTGAGATATCTACTTCCGTTATGGAACGGAAGGGACAAATCCTTTCTCGCATTATCTATTAATGCGGTATTAATCGTGACGCACCCAACGTATCCTACCTCGCTGCGAACAGTGTGTCGTCACAGTTTTCGTCAATACATCTAAGTGCGCGAGTTGTAATACCCATTAATAATAATCTTAAAGTCTAAGGATCAATACACACGTCCGCAGATAGGAACATCCAATGACACTATGAAATGTGGATTTCCTACTGGCGGGTCTCATTCTCATAATATCCTCTTGGATATTACCAAGGGCGCACACCATGAGAAGGTGCCTCAAAGATTAATGAGTCCTCACCCCTAATGACCTGTATTATTTGTGTCCCAAAAATAATATCATCCCGCCATAGAACATAAATTCAAGAACAGTGTTATGGCACTTTCGGGTTCTCATCATAGCAGGGATCCGCTACGACCCTTTAATGCAACAGCTGTCCTTAGGACATTATCACATGACATGTCACGTAGAAGAACAATCAAGATGTGATAAGGCTTTTATTTAATGAATAAAGTACAAATTAGTTGGTTCTAGACCACCAACTCCAACAAAAACTACATTCCTTAATAGGAAACTTCAAGAAGATTTCTATATTACACAACCATAAGGATTTGTGACATCAGGTGATTCTAAAAGGATATGAAATTTGCAGATATCCATTTATGGATTAAAGAAAGAATCCAGGTCGTGGAACACTCAATTTGATGAAGCCATAAGAGAATTTGGTTTTATTAAGAATGAATGTAATCCATGTGTTTATAAGAAGTTTAATGGGAATGTACTCATTATCTTAGTAGTGTATTTTGATGTCATATTTCTTTTTGGAAATGACATACCATTCTTATAGTCAGTTAAGGATTGTTTTAACAAGTGCTTATCCATAAATGACATAGGTGAAGTAGCCTACATTCTAGAAATCAAGATCATTTGTGATAGATCCAAGAGGCTTCCTGGACTAAGTAAAAGTACATACATTGACTATATACTAAAGGGATTTAGTATAGAACAATCCAAGAGGGGATTGTTCTAGTGTCACATGGTATACATATTTCCAAGAAAATGTATCCCCAGACACAACATGAGAAATATAGGATGAGTAATATTCCATACGATTCAATGATATGATCTATCATGTATGCCATGTTATATACCGGAATTGATGTTGCCTATGCACTGAGCATGGTAGGTTGATATCAAGAAGATCCAAGAGAACAACATTAGACTATTGTCAAGACTATCCATAAGTATCTGATGAAAACTAATGATATGTTCCTATTGTATGGAGGAGATGACGATTTTGCAATTAGAGAGTATGATGAAACTGTTTTTCATACAAATTTGAATGAACTAAAGTCGCAACCGAGATATGTTTTTTGTCTCAATGGAAGAGTTGTGAGATGGAAGAGTTCAAATTAGTCAGTTGTCGCTGATTATATAGTGGAGTTCGAATATATAGCAGCTTCTGATGTAGCCAAGGAATCCGTCTGGAATCAAAACTTTTTTCCAATAGCTTGATGTGGTTCCTAGTAGTAAAAATCCCACTATAGTGTATTTTAATAATACTGTAGTAGTGGATCTTGAAAAAGATCAATGGTTACATAAACATACAAAGCACATACTCTGAATATATCACCTCCTAAGATATGTATATCAAAGGGGTGAAGTTGCAGTGAGAAGAGTGTCCACATATGATAACATGGTGGACCCTTAACTAAAGGTCTATCTTAGCAGAACCATGAATATCATATGAGAGTTATAGAACTGAAGGTTGTTAGTAGTTGTCTCTAGTGCAAGTGGGAGTCTATTGGAGTTAGATCCCTATAAACCAACTTATTTGTAATTTATGATAAACCTATATTCATTGGATGAATATTAATAAACTCATTATCACATCATGATTGTTCTTCTGCATGACATAGTATGTGATAATGTCTTAATAATAGTTGTCACACTAAAAGGTCATAGTGGATCCCTATTATGATGAGAACCCAAAAGGGCCCTGACACTATTTTTGAATATATGTTCTATGACCATATGATATCATTTGAAGGGACACAAATGATATTGGCTATCATGGGAGGGGAATCATGAGACTTTGAGGCAACTTCTCATGGTGTGCGGCCTTGGTAATATCCAGGAGGATATTATGAGAACAAGACCCTCCAGTAGGAAATCAACATTCATAAGTTTCATTGTATGTTCCTATCTGTGGAAGTGTGTATTGGTAATTAGACTTTAAGATTATTATTAATGGGTATTATGACTCACTCACTTGTATGTATTGACAAAAACCCGGATTAAAGATGTTCGTGGTGAGGTAGGATATGTTGGGTGAATCATGATTAACACTGCATTAATGAATAATGTTGGAAAATATTTTTCACTTCTACAAAATTAGATATCTCAGGCCATTTGATGAGAATGATATAGCCTAACTAAATCCATGTCCATGGTGTTCTCTTGGAAAGTTCAATTCTGGGAAGTCATATAATGAGAAATCAAGCACATGGGTTGATGGAACTTGCATGTAACTCACTTGATTGGAGATATCAAGAGAAGAAGATTATAATACATAGTAAGCATTCGTATGGGGTGACATGTCGTTGAGACATAAAATTATTTATATTGGGTGCCTTGATTTGTTTCTAGATAGTAATCTTGAACTTTAGAAGCCCGTCTAATTTCAATGAGAAAGAGGCCTGGAGGGTCATACAGTAAGTGTATCCAGTATCTCAGTTAAAAAAATTATTTATTTAACAAGTTGAATAAATATTATTCTTAGTTTTGGTTTAATAATTATTCAAGTGTGCCTGATCGCATTTATTTCATCGCTAATTATTCGAGAGAATATATTGCATATAGAATATTTATTTGTCAGAAAATAATGCAGTTATATTTATTTAATAAACAAATTGTCATTATTCAAGGCTTGATAAATATTTGGAAGATGTTGTGGAAAAAGTTATGGGTTGGGTGAGAAATAATATTAAATAATATTTGGTTAAATAATATTTAAATATAACGTGAAAGATAAGCACATGTCATGGAAATAATAGCATTTATATTATTATTTGACATGGGGTTTCACATGGAATAATAAATTAATTAACAACACCTATGCTAATTATTTATTATTACCTAGTGAATTAAATTCCATGTTATGTTATTATTCTCTATATTATCCAAGGGGTCATTCGACCGACTAACCAATCGTTGTGTGCACAAAATCCTTGGAGAAAAGCTCTCGAGCCTAGAGAACTATTCCCTCTCCAAGAATTCCCTTAATAAAGAGAGAGATCCTCCTCCACCTGATCAATGAGAATGCTTTGGAAGTGATTCTCAAGGCGATAGAGGTAGAAATCACAAGCACAAGAATACTTTACACTAGCACCTGGAGACTCCTTCAGCAATGTTTGTAGATACACAGAGCATGTGTGGATCACTGCTAGAGGATTCCTATCCTTGAATTCTACATCACAAAAATCAGCACCTCGGACTCATGGTTGGATGAATTAAAAAAGAAATAATCACCTTGGATGTAATTCTATAATTTAATTAAATTAATTATGAACAATATATGTCAATCCTCTCTTCTGGGTTTTGGGTTATCTCTTTTGTCTTTTATATTTGATTCAATTCTGTGGATATTGGCATTCATCGTCATATTGATCCTGGATTAATCATTGATTATGGAAATTTTCAAAATTGGGTGCATACCCATCCTGTGCTTCCAATGCGCCAGAAACCTATAGTTATAGAGAAATTTAAATAAGTGTAGTAACATAAGATGTATATATAGCTAGTGTTAAAGGGACTAAAAATTTCAGTATTTGGGTTGCACTATTTTTGTGAGATGTATTATTTAAATCATGAAAATATTTTACTATTGAAGTCCTGTTTCACTCAGGCCATTGTAGAAGTGATTAAAAACATCAAATTCCTAAGATCACCATACATCAAACCAAAACCATGTATAAATATAAATAAATAAAATGTGTCTATCTTAAATTGTAAATGCTGGATACTTTTTATTTATTCAATTGATTGATTAATATCCATTAAATACATCTAAAGTGATCCCTCCTCCATGGTGTATCGACTAGATGATATGAATTACCTGACACCCATGAAAGATACACCTTCACACCCATGGTATACTAGTACCTCTCGATGGAAAAGTATGGAGGAGAAAGAGAGATTCAATGAGATGAATAATTGAATAAAAGCAAGGAATACTTGAACAAATCACCATCTCATAGTTATTTCCTTCTTAAATATTCATCAAGGATGATCCTTGAGTGATAATGCTTGTGTTATGAAACATATAAGTGAATGGATTAGTCATTCATGAATTGTTCATATAAATGTATGGTTGATTCTCCCATTCATTTCATCATATGAAATAATTAATTAATGACATCCTTAAATGTAAGATTCCTAAACATTAACTCTTAATGTTTAAATGCTCATTTATATCATAGAACTATATGAATTATAAATTATAATTATCATATAATAACAATGCCAATATATCATATAGTATGATACGTAAAGGAAATAATCTATGATATCACTATTTCATAGGAAAGGATACAACCCAACAATATAAAACACATCAAATGAGATTATGGGTTTAGACCATATCTCCATTATGTATTAATTTTTTTATATATTTCTCATGGATACTCCCCAAGACTTCATGAATTTAGTCATATGTTACATAACATATGTGTAAATGGTATTCTTATTATAGATTTTTATAACCCTTGGATGATACAACTCTAATATGTATCATTTTATAAAATTTTATATTTAATAATAGATTATTTTTAAGTGATTAAAACATTAACCGCTTAATTTTAAATTGACCTAATCAATCATAAAGTGTAACATAGATCATAAAATATGATTCTTAATGACTTATGTTCTATACATGTCATAAAATATGACTATACAGTGAAACTTTGATATGATATCTCTATATCTTATGAATAAATATTCCAAAAGACATAAAATATACTTTTTATAACATGTATATTCCATATTATGACATTAATATTAGGTTTTCATGTCAGAACTATTTCTTGGGTTAAATGGTGGAAGATTAAGATGTTATTCCTTGGGAAGTTAAATTTCTAAACCTAGATGGATGGAGTACACCAGCATCATGGATAGTCAATAATTATGATGATGGAAACTATTATTTAGATGTAGTTTCAGTAATATTAGTAAAATATGGGTAGTGTGGCTGAGTAGATGATACTTGGTGAATATAGCTAAATAGATATTTTTCAACAGACATGACAGTAAATTGGTGACCATGAATGGGAATGTGAAGGAGGTTCATTTGATGCATGCATGTAGTAGTAGTGGTCATGTCTTGGAGAAATAAGTTATATGGATAGAATGGGTAGCTTATAGATACAACACTAAAAAGGAAATGATGGAGGTGCAGATATGGTGCATGCACTATTCACCAATAGGTTAGGTTTAATTGATTATTTACCTTGACTAACTATATATAATCCTATAAATATCAAAGTGTGGTGGAATTCATACCATAATGATTGGCTAGTTTTGAGGACTAAGTGTCCAGCTAAGTTTTATTATAAAATAGAAAATTCACATCACTATGTAAGTATACCTAATAGAATCCTTTATCATATGATGGAGTGGGTTATTCCTAGTGGGCCAGTGTATACAAAATTGTGGTGGTGAATTAGGTGTGACCAAATTATTATACCAAAAACCAATTATTTTTTATTTACTTAAACCTCCCTTTGGTTTTTAATTCCTGTAATCTATTAGAATATCAATAGATATCTTGTTTCTTAACCTTCCATACACCTATATGCAATGAAGATGCTGAAAGTAAATACAAAATAATAGTTTTTGAAAGGTCTATCTCCAATGTGGTAAACCTACTCCTTATTGTGATTAGGATGTCTAAGTCACGAATTATCCACTAATAATCTTATTAACTATTATAGTGGGTGTCCAATTATCATTCTGAAAATTTTATTTCCATATTAAAAAGTAAATTGATCACTATATTACATTGGTGGACTACCTACACTATATTACAAGATTAATGGAATATTTATACTACATTATATAGTCTTCACGCTGGAATATCACTATCTAGTATCACTGATTCCATCTTCCTCTACTATAATTTTTTCAAGGATGTCTCTACACCCAAAAATTATGATATGTTTTCTCATAGGTGAGTCTTTTAATGTCTCAAAATATTCAAAATCACTTCTTGAAAATTGATATCTTTAGACAAATAAAATGCATAAATGTAATGTGGGTATCAGGATAAGAGATAATAAAATATGCCTTAATCATATTAAAAGTGATTCTATTTAGTCATAGGTTTTATAAGATGGAAAGAAAGTTCTAAAAGAAAGCATTCTCGAGTTTCACAATAAATATACTATAGAAAGAATGGAAAATATTGGCTCAGATGATATCTCAGTAATGATACAAATGTTTGGGAAAACTTCTCATGGAAATTCAAAGAAATAATTAAATCAATTAATGAAAATATGAGAAAATAAAACCATTTCCAAATATCAGAAAAAATTCATTTACCAAAATAAACATGCTCCATGAAATCATGATTTTTAAAATTTCTAATCCATATAATTATCTAAAATATTTATTTTCTCATTTTTATCATTCAAATTTATTGAAAAAGTAATTTAAATTAATTGCATTATAATTATCCTAGGTAATTTATGTCTCCAAGTTCAGTTGATGAATAATGAATTAAGTGCAAGAATAACATTAGAAATTAAAGATCTAAGATAGTTAAATGTGGGGAATATAGTTTAAATAATTAAAATACTTACTCCCATAGAAATTCTTGTTTCAATCATGGTTATACAGGTTCTTCCTGTATTGGTTCATGATGTGTACTTCACTCACAGCATGTAATCATCTTATAGCCTCTTCTTGTGTTTCATACTTCTTATTGTTGGATTGGGTATTGATAGTCCAGAAATTTAAAAATAAATAGGTGAAAGAACATAAGATTATCAATTAATTTTAAAATATTTGAAGCAAGAACATGCACTCAAAAAAACAAATAAATAAAAATACAAAAATAAACCTAGGTTGCCTCTTGAAATCAATTTTTTTTACCATCATTGGCTCAAACTTACCTCCTTCAGCTTCAACTCATGTGACAGGTGATTGAAAGTTGTATACCTGGTTGGGGTTTATAAATTGTCTCATTTGTGTCATGTCTATATAGTTTTCCCCTATCCTTCCTCTCTAAATATATTTATTCTTCCTGATAAAAGTATTTTCTTGATCACTATTGGACTGATCCATTATTTCTTTGTTAATCCCAATAAACTAAATAGAAGTTCATGTGCCATCCATACCTTTTTTCCATTCTCAAATGTGGTGGATTTGGTTACTCTTATGGTGTCAATGATCATAGTTCTCATATTATCTTTCTTATTTTGTTTAGAATCTTCTTACACAATAGTAGTTAACTCATGTAACTATTCAATTTCAGTGACAGCCTCAACTTTAGGTGTTTTCCTTCTCCAAACTCATTATCCAATATCACATCATTTTTCTTCATTTACTAGTGTATTTTGGAACTTAAATGTTCATAGTGAACTCTTAGATAGAGTTATTCACTTTGGATGTCAATTAGTGCATCCTCAGTGGATAAAAATGGTATCCTCGGAATGAGTGGATTTCACTCATCTTCCATATCCAGCACTAGGAAGTCAACATGAAAGATAAACTTGTAAAATTTTATCAGAATGTCTTCGATCATTCCTATTATTGATTTTATTGTTGATTCTAATAATTGAAGAAGTTATCTCATAAGTTTCATGCCTTCCAGTCCCATACTGTTGAAATTAATGTGATATGGTATATTGATGCTTGCACCTAAGTCACAGAAATATTTTACACATTTTTTAAATATGATAAATATGGGAATCAAAAGGCTACCTAGATAACATTTATAATTAATTAGGACCTTAAATACCATCATCTTACACTCTCATGTGAGTTTAATAGTTCCAATTTCTTCTAGATTCTTGTTTTTTATCTTCTCTTTTATGAATTTTTCATATGTCATCATGTTCGTGATATCATCTTCAAAAGGAATATTGATATGTAATTTTTTAAAGTGTTACAAAAACATAAGTATTTGTGAGTTGTTATTTACTTGAACCATTGATTATGGAAAATGAAGTATTAGTTTGTACTATGGTGGTTCTTCTTTGGATTATTTAGCTACTTGTTCCTTGATACATTGAACTTCTTTTTCACTTTCTCCCACTAGTTGTTATCTTGTAAATTATATACCACTTCCTTTTATTTTCTTCCCACTTCTAATTTATGAAACTTTTAAATCTTCATGTGGGAATACTTCAGGGGATTCTATAAGTACTCCTCCAGATATCTCTTTAATCTAGTCAGTAACTTTTTCAACTTGATGCTTCAGATTCCTCAATGTGGTTTTTTGGTTTTGTGATTCTTCTTTTTTTTATTTGAGTTTATCCCCGGTTGTGGTCATGAATATAGCCAGTGTATCTTATAATGTATTGGAATGTATTTTTAGTGTGGTACCTTGGGGTGGTTTTTGTTTGTACCCCTGTGGATTTTGTTGATATCCTTGACCTTGTTTCTACCAAGGATTCCAACCCTGAAATATATTACCATGATTGTAATCAACATAATTTTCATCTTTTATAAATATAACTTGGGGGGTTAGATGTTTTCCTATTATCATACCCATATTTTTTCTTAAGTATTCCATCTATTACACTATCCAATAATTATTCTCGACTACATGAATTCCTTTTCATTTCATCCCTTATCCTTTGCACTAGAAACTATTGTTCACCATTTCATCTAATAGTTGTATCTCTCTTTAAGAGACTTCCTCATCGATGATCCTCCTGTTGTAGCATCAAAAATTAACCTACATCCTAGTGAAACCCCCTTATAGAATTTTTTTTATTTGAATCCATAGCTCTATACTAGGATGGGTTCATTTAACAATCATATATTTATATAATTTTTAATCAGAATATAGATATTCATCTTCAAATTGACAAAATTTTACAATGTTTTCATGTATGCCCGTTGATTTAGAAGGTGGGAAGAATTGGGTGAGTAAGTTTCATGTTATATTATCCCATTTCATGATGTAATGTGATAGAAATATTTGAATCCACTCTTGATCTTACTCTCATAATGTAATTCGAAAAAAAAACTAAGCCCTGTCATGTCACTTCAAACATTTTGAAATTGGAAGTTGTAGAGCTCAAGGAAGTTTCTTAAATATGTGTTAATGTATTCTTGTAGTAGTCTGGTGAATGTAACTCCATTTTAGATCATCTTAATTATCAATGATTTTATCTCAAAGTTTTTTGTATCCACATGAGGTGCTAGGATGCTCAGTTTCAATACTGTGTTTAATGGACACCCATAGTCTAGGAGCGTCCTCATCCCTGGATCTCTTTGATGAACTCCTCCAATATTTAGATGTTTCTCTGTGTTGTTCATGATTGTATCTTTTTATTCTTCCTTAAGATTTTCTCCAATTCAGGATTGAATCCAAAAACCACTTTTCCTTTTTCTCATGTGTTTTGGTCATGAATTTAAAAATTAAGTATGAAATTCACATCATGAACTTACCTAGTGTAAATAGTGAAATTGAAATAAAGAAATAAAATTAAATTAAAAATTAAATAAACCTAAAAACTAACTTGTAACCATCCCCATAAATGGTGAAAATTTTGAAAATCCTGAAAGAGTATTATTATTTCCCTAAGGGTCTAATCAAAATACAAAATTTATAAAAACTCAAACTATTCTACTCAAATAATTTATATATATTATTATGTAAGTTCGAGGTTGAACCCATAAATATGGGGAATTGGTTTATTTTGGATTTCAAAATATTTAATTTATTATGTTGAAGAAAGAGGTGAATAATTAGATTGGTTTGATTAATTTGAAGGATGTAGAATGAAGATCAAGCAGATTGATTGTTTGGTTTGAAATCATACACGAAAGTGTGCATGGGTATTTTAGTTTCATGGTTTTGGTGTGATTGGATTTCATAAAACAAATTTATTAATCCATCCTTGGTTTTTTATTCAATACTATGGAGATCTAATTTCCTTGTTATCCCCTCCTTGATTTGGAAATCCCCTCTTTCCCTTCACACTAGTAATTTAGTGTTTTTCACAATCAAATTTGTATTCATACCATTTTTGAACCTGGTCACCATGAATGTGAAAATGGGTATTCCATGACTTAGGGTAACCAATTAATCAATTTATTGTAACACCCCGAGCTTCCACGATACACTTCTCATTCAATAATGCAATAGCTTGCATTATACGCAACTTCGAGTTCTAAAACACCGCGACTAATCAAAGTAGCCGTTATGAATAGTAATAACCACTTTTTAAAATTATATAAATTGTATATTTCAAAATGGACTTCATTTTTTTATTCTTAATATCGAAATTATCCTAAGTTGATTTTTTTGTAACTTTCTGAGAACTTCTAATTTTTATGAATAGTGAAAATTACTTAAAAACAACTTTTTTAATCAAAATAATTTATAGTGATAAATTATACTATTTAGTGGTTTTAAAGTATAATTAGAATATATTTTTACCATTTTATCCAATGGTGGTCATTAGAATTAATTTAACATTGAAATTGGACATAAACAATTGCCAATCTTTTGATATAAATTGTTTCTTAAAAACACGCTATTGTTGTGACAGCGGGAATTAATTATAAAATTAATTAATGCAACTTATATGTTTTGAATTTTGTAAAATAGACATCATTTTTGAATTCGGAATATCAATTATTGCTTAGGGTGAAATTTTGGCATTGTTCTGAAAAACTTCAATTTTTGATGAATAGTGAAACCACTAAGTGGTAGTTAAATAACTGATTTTTCGTTTAAATGAAATATTACCACTTCTGTGATTTGATTTTCAAAAATCCAGCATACATGATTGTCATTAAGAAGCAAAATGTGGTTCAATGAGATTAAAATAATTTTTTGGTGAATAGTAACTTTTAAGTTCTTAATCACGATTAGAGGTAATTAGTGTAGTTTAAGGTAAAAATAATGTTTTAATAATATTAGATGAGCATGACACTTGTCCTACTCCTATTGGATGAGTCATGGACGACCAAGACAACCCATGGGTCAACTTGGGGACCCCATGGAGCCACTTTGGTTGGAAAATGACATTAATATATATTTATTTAATGTTAAAATTAAATTGACACAAACATGAGTTGTTTTACTAAAACAGTTTTTAATTGGGGTTACACAAGTCCAAATTTTGACTATAAATATTCATTAGAAATATAAAAATATTTCCTACATCATAGTATTTTTTTTATAATTTTTAGACATTAAATAAATTAAATTATTTATGACATCATTATGATGCAGCGATGACCTCATTATTTAACGATTTTAATAAAATGAAAAGATAATGTAAAATCCAAGGCCTACACTTGTCCAAAGACTATTTGATGGGTTTATTTCGAACCCTTATCACCTTAGACACGAATTATATAAGTGTGGGACCTTTAGAGTCCGAAAAGCATTGTATAATAATGTAACATTTCAGTCTTTCCAAAAGAGCCCCTCCTCTCCACTTATAAAAGGCCCCCACCTCTCCCACCTCATTTACACTTTCAAGCCATTTGGCTCGGCCAACCTCTTCCCAAATACTCTCCCAACTTCCCCTCTTACTCCTAGAAGCCTCACTTTGGGCAGAACTCTTCCCAAGGAAGCCTTTGGCTCAAATCAAAAAGAGTTACCCGATTTTGAGGTAATGTCTTCTCTAATGTTGTTTTGTTTTATTTTTCTTCTCCAACCCCCTAAACTCTTTTTATTCATTTATTTTGTAACAGAACCAGTATCCTAAATATACTAGGATGTTGTTATAAGAAGTATTCGAGCTACACTTACACACACATACATCTAATGGTTAAAGAACATACGGTTTCTGTGGATGGTGAATTTCTGCCTCACGAAACGATGATTGTTCAACACTCATATAACACCTTCAAAGGTGGCCATTAAGATGTAACTATTTTTATATATGATATATAATATATTTATGTTTTACTTATGCTTCTGTATTTCTCATTTATGGCATACTTTATGATTTACATTATGGGTAAAACGCGATAATTTCATTTTAGGAAATGCGGACTACCGCCCCCTCAAAGTGATTTCAATCGTTAATGCCATATGTGGGATGTATAAAGGATGGAGTAAATGGTATTATACACTATATTATACTGTAATTATATTATAAATTTATATCATTACGATTTCATTCCATTAAATATGAAATATAAATGAAAGTAGCGTTCATGCGTACGTACGGCTTACCGTCTCCATGAACGGTGCATTTCATTTCTTACCTCTAAATGTTACGTGAGATTATGAATGAATGTATATACTGTATATATATGATATATATGATGTCTACATCATGAATATAATTATGGATATAATGGATATTTTACCACATGAACAACTTGTAATTATAAGAAGTTTATTTTTGACTCAAGTACCAAAGATCGACAAAACGACCGTTATTAACTTAAATAATTAAATAATGTTCATAACATGGTAATAAGTGATATAAATGGAATAATGAACATGAAAAAGGTTCTTAAGTAAATAGAAATTAACTCTAGTTTATTATTCAGGAGGTTAAAGAACGGTCGAGTCAGGACAAGACGCAAGGTAAGGGAACTTCTTAACCCAACTTCCCATTCTTTGGGTTAATCTCCTACTTTCAAATTATGTCATGATATTATTATGTACTATATTGTATCTTTAAATTATTTATGTGTAATTATATTGAATACACATTATAGATGTACTTTATTTAAAAAAATGATCTTTTTAAGGACTTCGTCTCAATCCCCTTTCATTAAGGCATATTTGGTTTTATACACAACTTTCTTTTATACGGTGTATAAACCCCTTTGACTTTTACGTTTATTCAAAAGGAATCTTTTTTATACGAAGCGTTTTGCTAAACGAAAAAAGGGAATGTTTTTTGTTCTGTACTTATGCGGCGACAACGACTTCTCCGCCGCCGTGACCATTATTTGAGTTTCGGCTTCCTCTACAAGCCATCATTTTTTTTAATGAAAAATAAATACAAAGTTTTAACATTATTTTATTTTGGTATTGAAAATGGTTTTGAAAGTGTTTTTATTATATCAATGTGTTGTATTGATATCTTGTGATTGGAATGTGGAAATGTTATGTTTCCTTTATGCATGTTTTATGTGATACGATTATGTTATGGTTTATGATATGTTTAAACCTATTCATATGAGGAATGTATTGGACTTAATAAGTGACGGGTGGAGCCCGCTATAGCTCCTTGATGCATCGGTAGGTCTCATTAGACAACTAGACGTGGAATTGGATGAGGCCCTTTCCCAATTTGATTTATGGTTTTGGCCAAGGCCTTAATCATTTTAGACGTCTTGGCCGAGGCCTTGACAAAATGTTTCAGAATGTCTGTCATTATACATTCCCTCATTATGAAAGTGGTTATTGATATTTCATGTGATTATTCGACCAGTAGAATATCCATGTGAAGAAGTGAATGGCATTATCTCATTTTACTTTTGCCATATTATGTTGATGTTCAAGTTTAAAAGGCTTTTGTTTTAGTTATACATTGCCTTAAATTTTTATGTTTATTTATGAAAGCTTCCGCAATATTGTTATCCTTACTGAGCATCTGAGCTCACCCCTTTCAATGTTTTAATATTTTCGAGGATGTGAAGAAGTATTTTATGAATGACCTGCAGGGATTGTGAGAAGAGGATATGAGTGTGGACTATGGAGACTGTGTTATTGTAGTTTTTCACTTTATGATGTAATGTAAGACTTATGAATGTATCTAGTGTTTCCAAGGCTACTAAACTAATCGGTCTTTCGAGACTTGATCTTTTGTGATCATGCCAATGTTACGAAGTAATGCACCGACTCTAGGTAGCTGGGGTCGGGGCGTTATAGTTGGTATCAGAGGATGTTTAGTACAAACCTTGGAAGCTAGATTTAGACAAACTCTGATTAGAGTACATAGCCCAAAGATGGACTTTGAGGATTAGTATAGAAGAACTTCCTAGAATTTTGGTATTGTAGAGATGTTATGAGTTTTCTGAGCAATACATCCCTGTCTGGATACGAGCAGGTAGAGGCGGCTCTGGCACAGATGTACCTAGGGGTAAAACCTGAAACCACCGCTTTGAGCTAGACTCGAACGGGAACTGGTGCACGACAATGGGCCTTGCTGCACTCTTGGTTACGACACTCCCGGGGGATATGCTTAGGATAATTCTCATTTTATTTACAAACCACTATGAACGGTTATGAGTATATACTTCCTCAAATAAAACCTTTTTATGATTATGGATTATATCCATAAATAGTTCAATTTATGTTAAGTATTTTACAAGTATGGAATTATGTATTCTGATTCATAAACTAATCTAGTTTATGCCATTGTTTAGAAATGGCGCCTAGTGGAAGGAATGAAAACCGTATCAATGCATGCACTCCGTGTAGGGATTGCCCTCCTGCTCAAGATAATTATTGTGGATCTGGAGATACAACTGGTGCTGATCAACTTACTACCATACTGGGACAACTTACTCAGGTTATGAATAATAACCTTACTCGTATGGAGCACCCTGATCCGCAACGTGGAGGATCAATATTAGACCACTTCATGAGGAAACAACCACCAACATTTAATGGGGGTACAAATCCATTAGTAGCTGAGCAATGGATAAACTCCTTAGAGAAAATATTCCATGCCTTGGGGAGTATCGAAAGGGAGAAGGTTATCATGGCAGTTTACTGCCTCACTGGAGATGTCGATCAATGGTGGTCATTGATTCAAAACACAAAGGAAGATGATGATGTATCAAATATGGAATGGAGAGAGTTCAAAGAGATTTTATTAGAAAAATACTTTCCTCATGACCATAGAGCAGATATGGAAAGGCAATTTCTGAGTCTGAAACAAAATGAGGATGAGAATGTCGCAAAGTATGAGGCCAACTTTACAAGGTTAGCGAGGTATGCTGCAGATTATATACGTAACCCAAGAGGTAATATTGATCGTTTCTTTGATGGGTTAAAACCATTTCTCCGTCGAGCTTTAATATCACAATCTTTCTCAACATAAGAAGATATTGTCTCATGTGCTATCAAGACATAAATGGAATTCTCTAAGTCTTATGACAACAAAGTAAAGAAAGAGAAGAAGAGAACGGGGGAACAAGAGAGAGATAAAGGGAAAAAGGGAAATAAGGATATTCCATTATGTGATAATTGTGGGAAGAATCACCCTGGTACGTGCCTAAAAGGAATGGGAGTTTGTTATAAATGTGGAGAAAAGGGTCACCAGGCTCGTGATTGCAAGGGAAAGAAAGAGGATGTCAAAGTTGAATGCTACAATTGTAGGGAAATGAGGCATTATGCAAATGAATGTCCTAAGCGTCAAGGAAACTTACCTCAGAAAAGGCCAAGGGATCAAGGCCAATCTTATGCTGTGACTACTGTTGAAGCGGAATAATTAATGTATTGGTGCTTTTGGACTCAAGGATTATATTCTGGTTATAAGAATAATGTGATATATATAAAGATTGTACTGCAGTACTTTTTGATTAAGGTAATATGATTAAGGTAATCATATTTTTAGTATGTGACAATAAGAGAATCTTTTCTTTGTTTGGGGAATCTGATGTTACAATTGATTTTGGAATTTAGAGACCTTTTAGAGAAAGTCTGGACGGAGGTATTTTGGATAACTATTAAGGTTGGAATGGATTAAGTTGAACCATGGATAGTATTGTTTAAGGTTAAAGAATTTATGAAGATTATTTTTGGAATATTATAATACTATAGTTTTAGGAAAAGGACAACCTGTAGGGTGGGGAATAACCGTCGCGTCGGACAAAGCTGCAGGAATCGAACCCACAACCATAGTGCGACAAGCCTTTATTTCCTACCACTAGCCTACAGGAAGTCCCTGGTTATTACAAAATATTTTTACTAATCTAAATGGTATGTGTTAAAATTTGTAACCTTATAAAATTAGGATAAATAGAATATTTTTGAGTTCTGTTACCATTTGGAGTAAAAGTTGGGTTTGTGGTAAAAAAAAATTTAACGAATGAAAGTATACATAACAAGTATGTATATTCCCTTACGTTCTTAGTAAATCTCCGAAATAAATTCCTCAACATTATAAAAGGAAACTTAAAACAAAAATGTTGTCGGTTAACTTTTCCAACTGGGGATTCAATGACCATTTAACCAATCACAAGTTTGTGATTTTATTGTAGTTAAACTTTCTCCTAATCCTGTTTTCTATAACTCTCCATCAGACCTTGATGGTTTGTTTCTCCTCCATATCCATATTTTCATAGAATCCTAGAATGGGCTATATCGGGTGACCTTTGTACTTATCTTGATTTCTTTTAATGTTATATATTTATTAACCTTATTTCCGATGTGGGTTTTCCACAAAGGTATTTTCTCTTTTCAAACTTTTATTTTCAAAGAAAAATTTCAAATTGCGAGGACGAAATTTATTGAAGGAGGGTAGAATGTAACACCCCGAGCTTCCATGATACACTTCTCATTCAATAATGCAATAGCTTGCATTGTACGCAACTTCGAGTTCTAAAACACCGCGACTAATAAAAGTAGTCGTTATGAATAGTAATAACCACTTTTTAAAATTATAGAAATTTTATATTTCAAAATGGACTTCATTTTTGTATTCGTAATATCGAAATTATCCTAAGTTGAATTTTTTGTAACTTTCTGAGAACTTCTAATTTTTATGAATAGTGAAAATTACTTAAAAACAACTTTTTTAATCAAAATAATTTATAGTGATAAATTATAATATTTAGTGGTTTTAAAGTATAATTAGAATATATTTTTACCATTTTATCCAATGGTGGTCATTAGAATTAATTTAACATTGAAATTGGACATAAACAATTGCCAATCTTTTGATATAAATTGTTTCTTAAAAACACGCTATTGTTGTGACAGCGGGAATTAATTATAAAATTAATTAATGCAACTTATATGTTTTGAATTTTTTAAAATAGACATCATTTTTGAATTCGGAATATCAATTATTTCTTAGGGTGAAATTTTGGCATTGTTCTGAAAAACTCCAATTTTTGATGAATAGTGAAACCACTAAGTGGTAGTTAAATAACTGATTTTTCGTTTAAATGAAATATTACCACTTCTGTGATTTGATTTTCAAAAATCCGACATACATGATTGTCATTAAGAAGCAAAATGTGGTTCAATGAGATTAAAATAATTTTTTGGTGAATAGTAACTTTTAAGTTCTTAATCACGATTAGAGGTAATTAGTGTAGTTTAAGGTAAAAATAATGTTTTAATAATATGATATGAGCTTGACACTTGTCCTACTCCTATTGGATGAGTCATGGCCGACCACGACAACCCATGGGTCAACTTGGGGACCCCATGGAGCCACTTTGGTTGGAAAATGACATTAATATATATTTATTTAATGTTAAAATTAAATTGACACAAACATGAGTTGTTTTACTAAAACAGTTTTTAAGTGGGGTTACACAAGTCAAAATTTTGACTATAAATATTCATTAGAAAGATAAAAATATTTCCTACATCATAGTATTTTTTTTATAATTTTTAGACATTAAATAAATTAAATTATTTATGACATCATTATGATGCAACGATGACCTCATTATTTAACGATTTTAATAAAATGAAAAGATAATGTAAAATCCAAGGCCTACACTTGTCCAAAGACTATTGGATGGGTTGATTTCGAACCCTTATCACCTTAGCCACGAATTATATAAGTGTGGGACCTTTAGAATCCGAAAATCATTGTATAATAATGTAACATTTCAATCTTTCCAAAAGAGCCCCTCCTCTCCACTTATAAAAGGCCCCCACCTCTCCCACCTCATTTACACTTTCAAGCCATTTGGCTCGGCCAAACTCTGCCCAAATACTCTCCCAACTTCCCCTATTACTCCTAGAAGCCTCACTTTGGGCAGAACTCTTCCCAAGGAAGCCTTTAGCTCAAATCAAAAAGAGTTACCCGATTTTGAGGTAATGTCTTCTCTAATGTTGTTTTGTTTTATTTTTCTTCTCCAACCCCCTAAACTCTTTTTATTCATTTCTTTTGTAACAACACCAGTATCCTCAATATACTAGGATGTTTTTATAAGAAGTATTCGAGCTACACTTACACACACATACATCTAATAGTTAAAGAACATACGGTTTCTGTGGATGGCGAATTTCTGCCTCACGAAACGATGATTGTTCAACACTCATATAACACCTTCAAAGGTGGCCATTAAGATGTCACTATTTTTATATATGATATATAATATATTTATGTTTTACTTATGCTTCTGTATTTCTCATTTATGGCATACTTTATGATTTCCATTATGGGTAAAACGCGATAATTTCATTTTAGGAAGTGCGGACTACCGCCCCCTCAAAGTGATTTCAATCGTTAATGCCATATGTGGGATGTATAAAGGATGGAGTAAATGGTATTATACACTATATTATACTGTAATTATATTATAAATTTATATCATTATGATTTCATTCCATTAAATACGAAATAGAAATAAAAGTAGCGTTCATGCGTACGTACGGCTTACCGTCTCCATGAACGGTGCATTTCATTTCTTACCTCTAAATGTTACATGACATTATGAATGAATGTATATACTGTATATATATGATATATATGATATCTAAATCATGAATATAATTATGGATATAATGGGTATTTCACCACATGAACAACTTGTAATTATAAGAAGTTTATTTTTGACTCAAGTACCAAAGATCGACAAAACGACCGTTATTAACTTAAATAATTAAATAATGTTCATAACATGGTAATAAGTGATATAAATGGAATAATGAACATGAAAAAGGTTCTTAAGTAAATAGAAATTAACTCTAGTTTATTATTCAGGAGGTTAAAGAACGGTCGAGTCAGGACAAGACGCAAGGTAAGGGAACTTCTTAACCCAACTTCCATTCTTTGGGTTAATCTCCTACTTTCAAATTATGTCATGATATTATTATGTCCTATCTTGTATATTTACATTATTTATGTGTACTTATATTGAATACACATTATAGATGTACTTTATTTAAAAAAATGATCTTTTTAAGGACTTCATCTCAATCCCCTTTCATTAAGACATATTTGGTTTTATACACAACTTTCTTTTATACGGTGTATAAACCCCTTTGACTTTTACGTTTATTCAAAAGGAATCTTTTTTATACGAAGCGTTTTGCTAAACGAAAAAAGGGAATGTTTTTCGTTCCGTACTTATGCGGCGACAACGACTTCTCCGCCGTCGTGGCCATTATTTGAGTTTCGGCTTCCTCTACAAGCCATCATTTTTTTTAATGAAAAATAAATACAAAGTTTTAACTTTATTTTATTTTGGTATTGAAAATGGTTTTGAAAGTGTTTTTATTATATCAATGTGTTGTATTGATATCTTTTGATTGAAATGTGGAAATGTTATGTTTCCTTTATGCATGTTTTATGTGATACGATTATGTTATGGTTTATGATATGTTTAAACCTATTCATATGAGGAATGTATTGGACTTAATATGTGACGGGTGGAGCCCGCTATAGCTCCTCGATGCATCGGTAGGTCTCATGAGACAACTAGACGTGGAATTGGCCGAGGCCCTTTCCCAATTTGATTTATGGTTTTGGCCGAGGCCTTAATCATTTTATACGTCTTGGCCGAGGCCTTGACAAAATGTTTCAGAATGTCTGGCATTATACATTCCCTCATTATGAAAGTGGTTATTGATATTTCATGTGATTATTCGACCAGTAGAATATCCATGTGAAGAAGTGAATGGCATTATCTCATTTTACTTTTGCCATATTATGTTGATGTTCAAGTTTAAAAGGCTTTTGTTTTAGTTATACATTGCCTTAAATTTTTATGTTTATTTATGAAAGCTTCCGCAATATTGTTATCCTTACTGAGCATCTGAGCTCACCCCTTTCAATGTTTTAATATTTTCCAGGATGTGAAGAAGTATTTTATGAATGATCTGCAGGGATTGTGAGAAGAGGATATGAGTGTGGACTATGGAGACTGTGTTATTGTAGTTTTTCACTTTATGATGTAATGTAAGACTTATGAATGTATCTAGTGTTTCCAAGGCTACTAAACTAATCGGTATTTCGAGACTTGATCTTTTGTGATCATGCCAATGTTACGAAGTAATGCACCGACTCTAGGTAGCTGGGGTCGGGGCGTTACATTTATAATGTTTATTTCAAATTTAAATAAAATTTTTCATGATTAAATTAAAATAAAAATATGGAAAATTCATTTAATAAACTATGGCACTCCAAAATATGTGAATAGAGAAAAATAAATAAATCCAATGGAACCTTTCCCATTTTTCTATATAACCCTAGCACAATAAATTTTTACCCCCACATCCTAGTGATGAGAGAATAATAGGGGAGGATAAAAACAAAATAAATCATGATGCAAACAGAGATGAAACTGAGGAGGACCCTCCACAGTGTAGCTTCTTACTTCAAGATTTGTTCTATACGATCTCCTTCATGGTAGTAGGATGGCCCTCAATTTATAGTCTCCATATGGGATTGGGTGGAATTGAATTACATTAAGGATGGGTCAAAATTTTGTCATAGGTTTTTCATGGGTCTTAAAACATGTCAAAAGTTGAAGATATTCCAAATCTGGCCATTTTTTTGACCCATATTAAACATTACATGTCATGTAGTGATTACACCACATGTAAATATTGCACCATATGTACGTAACTCATGGTATAAAGGCTTTATAGGCCTACTTCACAAGTTTCACAGTGTGAAACATATGTGTTACACAGTAACTTATGTCAAATTCATTTCATGTTCATTTAATCCACTTCAAGTCCTATAGTTCTTTCATGAATTTCACCAGTATATGATATGTAGTGATTACACAATGTGTAATGTCAGAATTTTTCTTCGGAAGTCATATTTTACCTCATTTGTTCAGTTATGTGCCTTAGAATTGCTCTATAACCATCATTCCTTGTGGAAATTCTTATTTTAATGTAATTATTTTTCATTTTAACTCTTTTCACTCCTCTTTCATAATATATTTCATCCGGGAAAATATAAGAAAAACATTAGAGACATAGGAATGCATTAATACTTAAATCATCAAAATCACTACATTTTATTATCAAAAATGTATACAATAAATTCACTTATCTCAATGGAAAATGAATCTACATATTTGAAAGATATGGATAAAGACAAAATAGTTATCATCATTAAATATCATAGAATGGCATCATTATTTGTTCAGAGTATCATAGAAGAGATCAAAGAGGTCAATTATAACCCTAAATAAAATAATCCTCTCAATAGTTGGATGAAACCAATTCTAGACTTCATCCAAAGTGGGATTATTCTATCAGACAGAGCCATTAAAGATTAAATTTGATGTTAGGCATTCGACTTCACCATTTATGAAAACTCTGGTCATCAAAAGGCCCTCTATAAATGAGGAACTGAAAGAATCTTCCTCATATAAATTTATGTATTGGAGACTATGAACCTTATGTTAGAATTCCATACTAGTGCCTAGGGCCCCCATCAGTCGGGAACCAAAATTTCTTCACAAATTAGAAGGCTCATATGTTTTTGGTCTTCAATGATGTAGGAATATAAAAAATTCACCAAAAAATCATCATTTTCAAGTGAATTCCAATTTCATCCATCAACCCCCATAATTATTACACACCACCAAATACTCTTAGAAATTCACAAAATATGGAGTGGATATTATGGTACCATACCCTCCCTCTACATCCAAGTAGTTTAAATATATCCTCACTATTATGAACTTCTTCTCCAAGTGGGTTGAATGAACACCCCTCAAAGAATTCAAGACAAAAAGCATTATCAATTTCACAAAGTCCAACATCCTAACAAAGTTCGGTGCCCTCATAAAATATTTTTGAACAATAGAACCATATTTTATTCTTCTAAATTATAAAGGTTGTATAGGTAGTATAAAATTGATTCCAACCATTCATCTTGTTATCATGTTGTGGTAAACAGAAAGATAGAGGATTTAAATAAAACACTATCAAAAATAATCTAGAAAAAGGTGCATATGAATAATAAATCATGGTCAGACAAGATTCTACATTCCTTGTGGGAATAACAAACCACAACTTTTACTACTGCATGGTTTAGCCCATACTCACTGGTATATAAGACAGAATCATTTTTTCCCATTTAAATCTAGTATCCTTCACTCTGTAATTACATTTTTGATCAATTTTCTACAGAAAAGAAGTCCCAAAACCATTTAGATAAATTGGAATAGATTGATGGGAAAATAATACATTCCTTGTATCCCTTATAGGTTTACCAAAATTGAATATCTTGATATTTTAATAATAATTTTCACCTTCATTCATTCTTGTAAGGGGAACTCATCTTGGCCCTCATGACCCTGATAATACCTAAGAAGAAACCTATAAAGCTTGAACCAAATTGGGAAGGACCTTTTTTCATACATACATTATATTCCCATGAAGAATATTCATTGATCACCATATATAGATAGTGTACTACTCCCCCTACTAATACAAAATTTCTCAATAATTATTTCATGTGATCAATGACACTTGGTCTTAGTCGTATGACCTAAAACTGCAAGACACCATATGGTATCACCACACGATGCTAAACTACATGGAGTGGTATTTTTTAATGAGCCTAAAAGGAGTGACACATACCATCATATTCATAACACATTAATTTATATGAAAATTTATTCCACACATGACATTAAAATTTATTCTTAACCTATAAACTAAGCATAGGATTACCTGGGTGACAAACCAATGAAGCCACATGCTATGAGCATTAGATCTCTCTTATGATATGATTTCTCTAATTTCTTGGTAGATTTTAATTCATAATCCACACATACCTTGTATTCACTCCTTCCATGGTGCATGTTTCCTTACCATGTGATGCTAAAATGAATAGAATGGACTTGAGTGCACAAACATAAAATGTACATGACTCATCCTGATCACCCAACGTTAAAATTACAGGACAATACATTTTAAGTAGGGATAAAACTAAAAAGTATGCGTGTCTTTATTCCTGACTTTATGAGATATGTAGTAATGCATGGATCCCTCATCCTAGGCCCAGATACAAAAAAATGTTTCCAAATTACCTACATATTATTCAAGTCTGTTAAGGTAATCTTTACCCAAAACTACGTACGGATTTATTCCTATTGCCATAGGATATGCAGTGACACTTAGACCTCCTATCTCAGGCCCAGCCACAAATTTTGAACCCAGGTATGATTTTCTTCCCTAGTGTTTGACTCCATTTCATTAATTCATGTTATATTCCTATTTACCATCTGATGAATCCACTCCATACCATATGGTTTTAATAAGTTACTTCACCAAATTTATTTGAATTTCCCACATGTGATAAGGGAAACCCTCACCATTCCTTGTTTCTCACATTGATCATGGATCACATGGGATTATAAATATTATTAAGGGGCTCTTTTCACAGTCAGGTAACTTTGTGGTCTAATAACTATATCCTTAAACTATGTTTAATTAATGATTGAGGAATTTATGTAATAAAAGACCTCATAACTCCTATTTACATCAGGTAACCTATGTCTTTGACACATGATGTTAAAATACATGGTTTAAATCCCCTTTCAAATGATATCAAATTGTTCATTGTTGTGACCCTCACTTGAGAGAAAAACCATTACCAGTGTTGGTCCCCTACCACATTTATATCCTATAACTATGTGTGGATTGATTCTCATATTGATAAGATACATAGTGATTCCAATATTATAAAACCTAGAACAACCATATAATAGAAAAAAAATTCCCCCTATCCCTTGTGAATGAGCTAAATATGCGTGAGAGATCCTAGGGTGGGTTATCATTTAATTTTTGAACCTGAATCTGAAATATGTCCCTTTGTACATACGGACCAGACAAGTGTTGAAAATTTTATTTATAACTATGTATGGTTTGACTCCTATTACCACATGATACATAATTATGCTCATCTCAAATCCCAGGTCTAGTCACAATGATTCCCTTCATTACATATGAGCCATACCTAGGTAAAGAACATTCTACTAATTCCTATTCAACATCAACCTAAATGATACCCTTATGATTTGGTGTGTTATTTTCACAAAACATACTCCATGACTTAGGAAAATAAAATCTCCAAAATATTTCTTAGTTTTCAAAGATAAAAGAACGCAATACAAAAGGGAACCATTTCTTTGACTATGTATAATACACCTCAAATATAGAGTTTCATAATATGTGCCCACTACCACAAAACTAGGTTTTCATAGAGCCACTCTTTAACAGCGCTAAAAAGAACTGAAAAGGGGGGGGGGGGCTTTATCAGTGCTAAAAAAAGAAAATGTTAAAAGGGACCCTTTATCAGCGCTTTTTTTAGCGCTAATAAAGGGGGGGCTTTATCTACACTTTTTCCTAGCACTAATAAATTTAAAAAAAATCATGAAAAGTAATATATTGTTATATGAGTATATTTATATTAATATAAATATAATATATATTTTTGAAATATGTTTTAGATACGTATAAATATACTATTACATTTAATATATAATAAATTTAGTGAAAATGGCTTTAAAATATTTTAAAAAATATTATTAATTAATAATTTTATAATTATAATCAATTAATAATCATTTAATAACAATTTGAAGGCACAAAAAATCCAAAAAAATAATAAAAGATCTAAAATAAGTTGAAAATGTAACTCACACATCAAACAGTCATAAATTTTGATTTGGGTGTCCGTTTGAGCTCTACAGTATATCAAATTGAAGCCTGCGATGAGCTCTACGTACTAGAGACCCAAGGGAACCTTTTTTTAAATTTTTTGAGGCCATAAAAGTCCCAGAATACCTCCAAAACTGATTTTTTTAATCGGGATACCCCACTTTTTTAACATTCAAATAGCTATAACTTCTGATCTGGAAGTCCTCTAGGATTTTACCACATATCATATCAAATATTGTTTCATTTTCTTTGATTTGACTGGTTTTGAAGTTGAAATGGACTTCTGTATTTGATGTTATGGTCATTTTAACATTCTATGGCTTTTCAGATACACATATATATGTATTTATTCGTAAATGTGTGTGTGTGTGTGTGTGTGTTGTATATATGTTTTTATGTATGTATTTATTTATTTATAAACACACATAAAAAACATATTTTATAATTGTATTTAAAACTAATCTTATAAATATATATTAATATACAAATAAATATACAGATAAATAATTATAACTAAATATATATATATAAATAGATATATATATATATATATTAATATATGAATATATATATATATTAATATATGAATATATATATATATATTAATATATGAATAAATATATATATATATTAATATACAAATATATATATATATATTAATATAACTAAATATGTTTATATTAATATGAATCTATATTAATATACGAATAAATATAACTATATGTGTGTGTGTGTGTAAATAAATATAAATATATATGAATATATGAATATATATATATATATATGAATACATATATGTATTAATATAACTAAATATATTTATTCTAATATGAATCTATATTAATATACGAATAAATATAACTATATATATATATATATATCATTAAACAGAGGAAATACCAAATGGATTAGTGGTAAAGGTGTAGGCGCTCAAGGGGGGAGGTCACGGGTTTGAGTTATGGTGTAAGAAAGGGTGCGCGGGCAAGTGGGAGGGGGTTGCACGGGCAAGGGAAGCGTGTGGGGTTAGAGGGAGGGGGCTCCTCCTAGTACTGATAAAAGGGGGGTCAAACGCAGTTAAACCCCCCCCCCCCCCACATTATATATTATTTTTAACTTTTTTTTATTTTATTTTTGACTTTAATCATCACAAAAAAATGATGATAAAGGACCTTTTATCAGTTCTTTTTTTAGCCCTAAAAAAGACAGCTTTTATTAGAGATTTTTTAGCACTGATAAAAGGGTCCTTTATCAGTGCTTTTCTAGGCATGGATAAAAGGGACCCCCTATGTTCACCTCAATTAACAGAACTTTTCTTGTGATGTTAATGCCCTTTTCTAGCACAGATAAAGGCCATATTTTTAGTAGTGGCTCAAAATGTGGCCTATCAACCAACGGAATACTTTTCCTTAGGAGAAAAGTTATTTTATCAATGTATTCCCCTAATAACAGAGTAGTGGAGGATTCTTTTAAAATTTGGTGTGTGGTAATCCCTTGTTTACTTACCCTATATCATTTTCTCATATCTTTGAACCATAATGTCATTCCGTACAACCTTCCCCCTCTATGCTCAGAGAGTGTTGGATCATTCATGGATGGATCACCATGAAATGGTTGGTCATGGACAGAATACTTTAAAAGGAACACCATATGACCTTGTTTCATGATGTTAAACTGAAAGTAAATATCCTCAATGAAAAATTTTAAACTACATGGTTCATTTTTCCACTGTATTACATAATACTATGAATTGTTTTGGCCCTCTCCTAAGAGAATCATCGCTCCTTGTTTAGATCTACTATCACACATCTATATTAGAAAAACATGTGGCTTGATTAACTTTCCAATTAGATACATAGTGAATCATGGATCTCTCATATTAGGACAAACCGATATAGTTAAAATGACCACCCCTTCTCTACTACACATGGTCCTAATCCATCTTGGGTATTCCAATGTGATTGATTTCATTTACAAACTCGTGATTGGAGTAAAATTACACTCCCTCATTTAAGGACAATACCAATCTAAAATGTTGCCTCTATCCTTGTACACATTAATTTTTTAAACCAAACTTTTTGGTTTTAAGAAACTCATATCATCACAAACCTCCCATGTTCATCAGTAGTTGGAGCATCCAACTCTGAAAGACACATTTGTTTTCACAATGCATAGTAAACATCTAACATGGATTTTTATAATATACCTCCAAATATATCCTATCAATGAAATTTATTTTCATCCCCATGAGAAAATCCTCTTATATTTGTATGCCTTGACAACATCTCAATGGAAGTAACATTTTGAACATGTTCTATGAGCATTCCTTGCGTACTTATCCCATTTGATCTCATCAAATCCAAAAATTCCCAAAACATGACTTAAAAATTTCTCTCCTCATATCCATAATGTGTTGGATCATTATTGGCCTACAAGTCCTACTTGGGTCATTATCCCCAAAATTTATGGTCAAATATATTAAACCTAAAACATTAATTTCATTGCTCTAGCTTGTAAGACCTTAAACTACCCATAAAAAAGAAAAAATGTTCACTATGATGAAAAACCACAAAGTTAACCCATGTAAAGAGTCAAAATTCAGCTTTATATAAATGCACTCTATATTATTAAGTAAAATTGAGCTATTGAAATTGAAAAGGAACAAAAAAAAATTAGGTTAAAATCTTGTAAAGGGTGGAATAAACAAAATAAAAGTCCCACTTTCTAAGTTATCCTTATATCTAACTTTGGAAAAAAATTAGGGACATGACATAAAAGGAAAAAATTTTGTAGGGTCTTTCCTATGGCTATAGAAATAACCCAACCATTCTTATAGGGTCCTAAGACCACGAATAAACTTAGAGAATATTAATGCTCATGTCATTATAATTAAAACACATTGACACGAGGGCCTTCAGTCAAATGATATATCTTCAATGTTATGATATAATTGTAGGAAAAATAGTGTCAAAGACATATATTGTTGTGAAAAATCATTTCATTCATGGAGAAAAATTCATAGGAGCATCTACAAGTTCGATTATCTCTATATCACATTACAAGAAACCATCAACATAACTTTTGAATTGTTCAAGGGACCCTTGGGCCTCATCAATATTTTATTAAAGTCTAGTTATATTAGTGGTCTCAGCCTCATCATCAAGGTGAAGCTCGTCTACCATATCTATAATGGCAATCTTTACCTCATCTTGAACCTCTTCAAGTGAATGGTGATGTTGTATAATCTTACCTATGGTGGTACCCATATATTATTGGGGACGTGATATTTGACGATCTTTCTCATCAACCATTTTATTGAACTCCTACAACTTCTTAGAATGATTGAGCTCCACCTGGGATAATGCAGCTTATATATCGTTAATTTTTTTAAGAATTATTACATTAATAAGGAACTATTGTAACTCATTTTCTCACTCCCATTAGTGAACAATTTCCTTCACATTATAGTAGATCATACGGTATTCAAATAAACTATACCACAAAATGATGAACATTATTAGGAGATAATGAAGTTATGAAGGTAGATCTGCCATGGGTGATAAAGGCTAACTCCCACATATCTTTCCATATGAACCAACGACATACTAGAAGAGAATTTTAGGCATCTTGGTTTTCTGAAGAGCTAGTTTTAAGAAAAGAGTTGGTCTTAGGTATCAACTCACTTATAAAATAAAATTTCATTTTCCTTTATAGATTAATGTCACCCCAACATTATTCCATAGTTTGATTAAGTGCAGTGGCTTCCCCTTCTGGTTTGGAAATTGAAGATAATGGAATTAAAAGATAAATTAAATTAGTCGTAAAACACTACTACAAATAAGGCTTTTATCAGCACTAGAAACCACCTTTAATAGCACTAGAAAATCATTTTCAATTGTAGTGAAGATAAAGGGGGTACCCTTTAACAGCGCTAAAAAAGCAATGATAAAGGGGGGCCTTTATCCACGCTAAAAAAATGCTGATAAATGTCTCCCCTTTATCATCTCTTTTTTAGCGCTGATAAAGGGACACTTTTATCAGCGCTATTTTGAGCACTGAAAAAGGAAGTCTTACCTATGATGTGTTGTTTATTTAACAGTACACCTAGCACCTGAACCTGCACACAAACAACACAAAACATCACTTTCACACAAAACAGCTACAAAAAACCGCACCTACACAAAAACAAATAACATAAGAACAAAACAGTGCACACAAGAGTTTCACAAACAATTCTATATACATTTACTTAACATCATGAATACAAAAATACACACTAATGTATACATTTAAAATAATGTTTTATATGGTTACAATTAAAACTATCCAACACACAGTTAAAAACATTAATGTTTCATCATTTCTGCATCTGTGATCCCCTCTCAAAAATTGTCGTCCATGGTATTAGTTGTCGAAAAAAGCATCCGAAATAAAGAAAAAAACCACCTATATAAGAAAACAAATATTATGTTATTAATACAATAATTAAATAAATTAAACATTAATATGAAATAATACATTAATAAAATGTCATTTTTTAATAAAAAAGACACATTTGGAGTCATACCGGTCACACCTTGTGTCGTATTGATGTGGGTTTAATTACTACATGTCAAAAATGAGTCATAGATCGTTGTTTTAAAATATTGAAACAATATGAATGGGTTTTCTCGGTTTTAAGAATGTCACTTGTTCTTTTGAGTATGTCAGGACTATGTACAGATCTTATGTCTGGGTGCTTTCATCCCTATGCATAGGGGACAGACTAAGTTTCCAACAGTAGTAAATTGATTTTTTACTTTTCTCTTTTATAGTTGATTTGATTTCCACCTCAGGTGGAACACTTGGGTGTGATATTTAGCTATTATGTGGATTTTGACTCTTGGCCCAGTATGGCAAGGGAGTTTTTATTACGCATCATGATAGGCACATAGACTCATATTATGTATGATTTATTATGATTTTCATTGGTAACCTGGATTGAGCTAAGAGGCATTGGACTATTTAAACTGTCAGCAAAGAAGCTAAATAGTGTTTTCTTAATTATCCTATTTTGGTGGCATTCTACTCATCCAGCCCAAACATGTGGTTCTAATGAGATCTCTATGTGACTTTATAAGAATCTGATATATGGTCCTAACCCTGATAAGGGAAGACATAGATGATGATTAGGGGTGGGTTTTTTAAAGTGTCAACAAAGAAACTAAATAGTGTTTTTTGTTATATATCCTCTTTAGTGGAATTATACTCAGCTAAACTGAATTGATACATGAGATTTGATGTCTGGACTTATCATGGGTAGGCAAGGGTCTGTGAGTATGGATTATATGTGATGCCTGACTCTAATGTGGGTTGGTAAGGGAACATAAGACTAGATGATATTAGATACCTAACCTTGATAAGGGAAGGTGAGTGTCCTTGAGACCAAATGTTGTGTGTCATGGTGTGGTAAGGGAGTGTAAGGGAGGTGAGATGTGTTACTTATTACAACATTTTCTATTGGTGATATTTGTATATATACAATGATATGGTTTTTTGACCATCGTGATTGGTATTCAGTGGGATTCCACCTAGATGGGATTTGGTGGAGTGTCAGGAGGGTGGTGATATAGTGCTACTTATGTGTTCATGGGATGAGGCCTCGAAGGGTGGGGATGATCATGATCTACAGGTATAGGATTCCATACAAGCGAGAAAGATGTATATGGAAAAGCTATAGATGGAAAACTTTGGTCTATGTATTGATGAGTAGCTCAGGGTGAGCCTGGTTTATTTCATATAGGGCATCAATAGGGGATCCCAGAGAGATGATCCATCTATGTCCAGGGGTAATATTGTAACTCTATTGGAGGGAGGATTGTTGGGTTGGTTAGATTTGTTGGACTAGTGAGAGTGGTTAGTGTGGGGAGAGTGCTTTTTCAGTGGAGAAGGGACGTGGATGGGGGGAAGAGATATTCTATTTTGGTGATATGACTTCCAATCTTGGAGGGTGATCCAAGGGGACTCTTGAGGGTTTCTTGATATCGTCTTCTACATGTTTTCCTCTCTCCCAAAAGATATAATTCTAGGTACACATAGTTGTTTTTCATTAATACAAGTCATTTTTCTACTTGATCGGCATTATGTCTTTATCATTTGGTCTGACCTTCCGGAAAATTCTTCTTAGGGGAGAAGAGAAGATGAGGAGGATCGACATGGTGGACCAAAAGTCAAGGACATAGACGAAACGCTCTGAAAAAGCTACATGATTCGATTGGAGTGGGAACACGACCTGCATATTCTCACGTTACTAGTGGAACACCTTGAAAGGAATCACTAGTCAAAGGGAACTAGCTTAATAAAGGTATATGGGTGAGATGAAGTGAATTGGATCAGTTTGGTGCAGGGGAAGAACGTGTACTTAGCGGAAGAAAATTTTTTCAATACACAAGGTGAACCTTATACAAAAAGGTGACCGAATAAGGGAGGAGATCGGCATGTGTCGAGATGAATACAAAAAAAGGGGACCGAGAGATGTCAGAAAACTAAGTTTGCAGACTCAAAGTTATGGACTAACAAGGATATATCACAGATGGACACAAACCAAGAATGAACTAACAAGGGAGGCGCAGGTACATAAGAGTCGAAGAGAGAGTTAGGAATTAGTATTAAGTAATCTGCAAACCTAATGTTTGAGGGAAATGAATCAGATCTTGCTTTTAGGGCTAATGGTATCGAGCCACATTTCATTGGTTACAGGATTCACAACATGGAGCAAGTTTTAATTTCCCAATTATATGGGTGAGGGTTGGCATTGCAATGGATGTCGTCTCGATTATCAACTCAACCACAACAGCCTTGGAATAACCAGTACATGGAAAATTTTATGAAGTCTAATACATTGGCATCAACACAATCGAGCTACTTGTAATGTACGCACTACCTACAGGATATGTATTAAATACATGCAGTAATTTTGTTTTAAAGATATGTCCTCAAAGAATTACCTCCTCCTTGGAGTTTTTTACTTCTTTGTTGGGACTAACATGGGAATGCATCATTCTGGGACCATTTAGGTGGAATGATTCACTACTAGAGGAGTCCTCTATGGTTGAAAGGTTGTCTTCTATTTAGCTATAAATTTATCATGTATCTATAAATTTCATGTTGATATTCAGTGTGCATATGGAAAAATTTTACTATGGTGGGAAGAAGGAATGACGATCAAAATTGATGAGGATTCTTCAAATAGTTCCATATGTTCATATAAAAAGACATGTTTTATAGTTGTGACTTTACTCAGTAGTTCTTACCAGTGGTTTGTGCACTTGGCTTCTGGGAAAACTAGTCTATATGTTGATGTTAGAATAGCTTCAGAACACATTTTCATAGGAACAATGAGTTATAGTCCTTCCCCAGTAGATTGGAATATACCCAAGATGATTTCCTTGGGGGGTTTTCTGACTAAAGGTGAAAACAGTGTGTTATGGGTGGTGAATGGGAGTCTATCTCATAATTTGACCTTATCACAACGTTCTTTTATCATATTCATTTAGATATGTTCTTTCTTGAATTTTTTGCATTCTCTAGGAGGTTTTATAATAAAAACATATAGAAAAGGTCAGTTGATCAAACATTTGAGCCAAGGAACATAAAAATTCCTTTTAAAGAGGTTGGAACCGAGTACACCAGCGATGATACAGGTGGATTCATTTTTTCTATTATGTTTTTCATTCATCAGTGTTGTATCCAACTGAAGAACGAAATAATAATAAAGTTCCATGTATTGGAATTTCAGAAGAGGAAGAGGGGGTTGAGAAAGAACAGTCGTGATGCCACGAGTGTAGTGACTAATTTGTTGAAAGACTTGGCACACTCACACACGTCTGAAAAGATAAGCTATAATGGCAAGGAATTTGAGGAATTGACTATGGTGTTGGCTTATTTGATCCTGTGGGACACGATTAATGACAAGCTCAGCCGACATAGTCTACAGGCGGGTTGGTAATATGTTGCCCAAAATGGAGTTCTAGATCACCAACAGCTTGTGGAGGGATTGTTTGTCCTGCCTAGAGTTCACCCAAATAGAAAAATGGCCTCTTATATAATGGATTTGTATTAAAGTTTGGCTGATACACGTTCCCATAAAATTGGTGTCCCAGCTGATTATATAACAGAATTCTATGAGAGTCAAAATAAAGGAAATCTCATTTATGATTTGTGAAATGATCTTGTTCTGAATGGGTGTAGATGACATCAATTAAAACAGAAAAATACTGAGTACATGAAGAGGTATTGTCTTCTTTATGAGGTAGAGCTACTGAAAGAGGTAATTATAGGTCCAATCACATGACAACAAGACATGGGTGTCATCCACTGATGAGAGTAGTGTGACAAGTACTTGGCCGACTCAAGTAACTTCACTACACTGATGTTGAAGGACAATATCCACCAAAATAGTGGGTTTTCAATTTGGGTAATTCCTACTTCTAAAAATTTGATTACCAGAGGGTAGAACCGAGCTATCAAAAAAGACCATTACGATGAACACAAGTCCAGAAGGGGAGAGAAGTTGAGAAAACATCATAGCGTATGGACAGACGATCAAGGAATGCGATATGTATCTGTGGTGACTCCTCCAGTGATTCATCATGTTTCTCACCTTGAGGACAAGGTGATCTTCAAGAAGCCAGTAGTAATAGGTATTTAGGTGTTGGGGTTGGGTAGTAATCCTAGTAGGGAGTAGTTTTATGCAAGTGGGTATAGGGTATTAATGGCCAGGGGTGATATTATAACTCTCTAGGAGGGAGGGTTTTTGGGTTAGTTAGAGTTGTTGGGCTGGTGATAGTGGTTATCATGGAGAGAGGGATTTTCAATAGGGGAAGGGATGTGGATAGGGGGCAGGGATATTCTACTTTGGTGATACGGCTTCCAAGCTTGGTCGGGTGAGCCAAGGGGCCTCTCGAGGGTTTGTCGGTATCATCTTCTACCTTCTTTCCTCTATCTTAAAAAGCTTTAATTTCAGGTACACATAGTTTTTTTTCATTAATACAAGTCATTTCACTGCTTTATCAGTGTGATGAATTTATCATAAATCTTGTGGGATGTATAGGTATAGGCTTGCAGACATAAGGTACTATCTTAGAAGGATTTTGAGGCCATATTCTTTGATCACTTCATCCAGAGACACCGATGGTCATAATGGCATGAGGTTTCGGATGACATTGATTAGTTTATTTGGTGATTTCTGCTCATCATTTTCTGTTAGATGCATTGTTGGAGTTGTTTTCACATAGACAGGACTTATGGATAATCTCCCTAAAGTATCAAAACAACTGAATGTGTTTGCTCGATTTTAAATAGGACAGTTACTCTGATACCAACTATAATGACCTAAAAATTTCATACATTGATATTACATATGACTAGATTAATATTCATTAAATAAAAGAAATAAATTAAATATAAATATGAAACAATGCATTAAATATATAGACAATGATTTTATTGTGCAAACATCAATATTACCTCTGTGATTGAACAGACACAGCGTCATTTCTCTTCCTAAAAAGGCATGTCACGTGGACAAAAATATTCCAAAATAAATGAACCCTCCAAGGAATAATGAAAATGAAATTAATTTTTAATTATATAATTTTTCATTAAAATGGAGATATTATATCATAAAATTACCTTTAAATTTTTCTATAAGGTTTATTTGATCCAGATATAATCTAATAACAAAACTAATGATTCTTTGTGCACTTTACTACTATTGGTTAACTACAACTTAGCATAGCATCTAATTTGAACGTTTGATCTGATGTCCCCATGATGCTCTTATCCGAAACCATCTCTATGATATCATCATTCCAAATTCACTTTTCATTCTCCTCCTACACCCATATACCTAGTAAATGGGTGCAAGAAGAGAAGGAAAATTGAATACTAAATGACGAATCATAGATATGTTTTGGTAAGATATCATCATGGGGATGCCAGATTAGAAGTTCAGATCTGATTCTATGGTAAGTGGTTGTTAACCAACAGTAGTAAAGTTCACAATTAATCCTTAGTTTTTTTATTAAATTTGTGAGTGATTCCCAACCAATTTTCTTACAACACTCTACATTAGTAGAAACTATAGCATAAATGACCAAAATACAGAATATAAATGATCCATGACAAAATAGTTTAGGTCGAGTGCTTCTAGAAACATTGATACATAAATAACTATTTCATAAGGGTCTCTCATTAAATTATTCTTTACTAGAAAGATAAATCATTTCTAAAACCATTCTTCATAACCTAATGATATGAAATGTAAGAAAGGGTGATCATAGATTCTTAATAACTGTAAACAAGGGAGATATCAAGGATCATATAAAGATAACATAAATTGTAGGAATTCACATTTCATAGAAACAATTATTAGAACATTTATTACCTCAGCTAAGTCAAGTTTTTTATGGGAATGGATCGCCTCAAAGTTGGGTACAGCTTGATTTTCCCTTCAGCATATTTAAGATGATAATTTGTTAATATTTTGAGGAAGTGTCTATGAATCCTTCTTGAAACTCCTATTACATATTCCTTGTGTGAGGCATCTATTATAAATTCACTCTGAAATGGATGATGAAGACTAAGTCAATGTTTTAGTATTTTATTTTATTTGAAGAAATTAAATAAATGATATCATAATTTTACCATAATATTTTCCTAAATTAGTGTCTTTATACTGGTGACAACATGGTGCCACGACTGTATATCAATCAGAACATTTTTCCAAGTGATGATTCTAATTTAGCTACTAAAAATGTTTTTATTAGGGTTAAAATGTTTTCCTTGCTTATTCCATCCCACCTCAAATTTGATGATTTTTTATTTTTCTTAAGAATTTTGGATTACATTGTCAAACTATAATGATCGTGTTTTCTTTTCATCTTCATGGTTTCATTGCATACCATTTTCTCAGTTTCAGTATCATCATCATATTCCTCCAGAGTGCTCACATTGACATTTGGACCAGCAGCAACAGGTTGAAAAACCTGTTGTACCTTAGCACTAGGACCAACATTAAAAGGTTGAGAAAAATATTGTTGCTCTACACTGGGAGTAGCAACAACAGGTTGGGAGACCTGTTGTGACTCGATATTGGGTGCATCAATAGTTGTAGAAGTCATTATCTACAAAAGTTGTTTAACATTTAATTTAGATTACATAAAAGTATCAGCGAACAAATAATAACATAAAATAACACAATGTATATTACAATAAGAAAATAACCTGATTATTGAACTCTCTTTTTTTAAAAGGCTGAAAAGATTTGACCCCTCTATCGACTATGTAAGTCCCTTCATTGTGGTCTCCTCTGACATACAAAACACTATCTACATTGGGACTACTGCAAAATGATTATGAAGTCCCAATGAAAGGGTTATCCTTTATTGAACTTTCATCTGACCCTTCGGTTTTTTTGGTCAATAACAAAACAATTGACCAGTTTTGGTTTGCGGGATCTGGAACATAAAATACTTATATTTCCTATTATTCCATTATAAACGGTTCTTTTTTCTCTCCTTCCTTACTAAAATCAACTTTCAAGAATCCCAATTTATCTATTTTAACAGCACTCCTATTATCAACCCACCTGCATTGAAAAATCGTCACTTGGAATTTTTTATAATCCAACTCCCATATTTGTTTGATGATTCCAAAGTATGACATATTTGAAAAAAATGGATTTTTGTCCTTAGCAACAGAAACATGCATCACTTTAGGCACAAGTGTAACTCCACTATTATTCATGGTACTGTCTTCATAATGTTCATTAGTATATAATGTATAAACTTTAACTAAATAATCATTGTAAAATAATATATACACACTTGGTCCTCTGGATAGCCATCGAATTCATTCTGAAATTGAGTCCAGATTTTTATCTAACTTCTTAAAAATATGGTCCCAAAACGATCCTATAAACTGTTTATTATGTTTATTTGAAATCCATTTTTCAGTCCTAGATGGATTCAAATGCCTAATAATTTATTTTTGGTTTTGAACATATGGTTCAACACTGAAAATATTGTGAAAAAATTGAGGGTGGGCCTACTCCCGATATGTAATATTGATTGTGACAACCTATCTTTCAGAAATTCCTTCACCCTTAAACCACCTAGTGTGACTAGATTTTGGAAGGCCAATTTTTCCACACCATACAAGTACTCGGTACAGAATTCAATAGATTCCTCAACAATATATCATTCCACAATACAACCCTCTGGCCAACATTGATTTTTGACATACCTTTTCAAAATCTCGATATACCGTTCAATGGGGTGCATCCATCTATAATGTATAGGACCACATAGTTGAATCTATCTCACCAATTGAACCATCAAATGAACCACCATATCAAAGAATTTCGGTAGGAAAAACATTTTCATTTCACATAATATGACAGAAATTTCTCTTTCCATAGTTAGAAATTTCTCAAGATCTATAACTTTGTTGCATATATCTTTGAAGAAGAAACAGAGCTTCGTTAATGTATGGCGGACATTCTTGGGGAAAATGAAACGTAAATCTATAAGAATTAGATCTTTCATCAAAATGTGGCAGTCATGTGATTTAAGACCCTTTACCTTTAAATATCTCATTGAAACAATGTTCTTTATATTTGATTAATACACCTTTAGAACCTTTACATCATTCAAGAAGTTGCAAAACTGATATCTCTTTTACCTAGAAAGAGTGTAAGTAGAAGAAGGAAAAATGTTCATTTTTTACCCTTCACTGGTGTCAAATCTTCTTGTATTCCCATATCAACCATGTCCAACCTAGCCTTAATTTCATCCTTTGTTTTTTAAGGTGCATTTATCAATGTGCCGATTACACTATCACATTCATTTTTTTCAACATACATAACATCAAGAAAATTTTTCACATACAGAAAATTCCAGTATGGTAATTTAAAAAAACTGATCTCTTTTTCCAACCAATTTTCATAGGATTTTTCAAAAATGGTTTACCAAAAGTAGTTTCCATATATTTTACTTTCTCAAACAATTGATCACCTATTTGTGGAGATGGTGCTATGCGTTCTTCTAAACTTCCATCGAATGGTGTCGCCCAAGATCGGTACTTATGCTGTCATGGTAGAAATCTGTGATGTCCAAGAAACATGTTTTTTATGAATGTTTCAACCTAATTGAATATATACCTTTTTCACAAATGGGACACCCTTGAGTTCCTTTAATGTTATATCCTAAAAAATTTCCATAAGAAGGAAATTCATTTATCATCCCATAAAACATGGATCTCAAAGTGAACTATTAATTTTTGTAAGCATCATACAACGTAACACCTGAATCCCACAATAATTTAAAATCTTCGATCAATAGATCCAAATAAAAATAAATATCATTACCTGGTGGTTTTGGTATTGATACAAGCATAGATAACATGATGTATTTTCATTTCATTCATAACCACGGTGGTAAGTTATAATTTAATAACATAATCGTCCATGTACTGTGACTGTTTATTTGAAAACCAAAAGGATTCACTCCATCTATAGATAACTCAAGACAAAGGTTTCTCAGCATGTTTCCAAATTCAGGATACTCATGATCAATTCTCTTCCACTGAGGAGAGTCTGCTAGGTGATGTAGTTTCCCATCTTTAATACTTGTATCTGCATTCCATGTCAATTTTAATGCAGTTTCATCACTTCCATATAGGCTCCTAAACCTTGGAATGATTGGAAAGTACAATACAACTTCTGTAGAACTGGATTCATCTTTCTTGTATCGATAATCACCACACTTTGGGAATTCTTTAAGTGATTTCTGATCCTTGAGAAACAATATACAGTCATTCGGGCATGCGTGTATTCTTTCATAGATCATACCCATTGAACATATCATTTGTTTGGCATCGTATGTTTAGATCAGGATATCATTATCTTCTAGGGGAATTTTATTCAAGAGAGAAAGTAGTTCTGTAAAATTAGCATCACTCCACCTATTGCCTACTTTCAATTATACAGCCTTAGTTTGGATGACAATGCTGTATATTTAGTGAAACCATCATACAATGGAATCTTTTCACAACTCTTTAACTTCTCAAACAATTTTGGTCAATCACGAAGTTCATCTTTAACAGTCCATGTCATTTCCCCAATATGATCTTCATCATAATTTACATCTATAATCACATCCTCTATACTATTTTCTTCATTGTTCATGCTTATAATCATATAAGATGATCCATAAAATGAAGTGTTATCCCAACCACTACCTACATTATTTTTTCCCCATGTTTATTCAAACATGTATAACTTCTATCTATTCCGTGACAGATCAGGTGTTCATCCAACTCCTCTAGACTAATTTTTCTTGAATAAAAAGAGCATAAAAACATACAAAAGGATTTGAGAAGGTTCCTATACATGATCTTTTGAAAAGTTGATAAAATCTTTCATTTCTTCATCATACTCTTTTGTCAATTGATTGGAATTTATTCATTATTTTTTCATATTCTTCTTATTTGATTAAATAATATTAATATTTAACAAAATAATTACACAGAATATGTTCAACTAGGGTTATCATCCAACTATAATCAATAGAACTAGCTATGGTAAACAATACCCTTACCTCTCTGTGCATTGGTCAAGACCAAAGTAGATCACACTCATCATCCCAACCACCTTATCAATGGAACTATATATGATATTCCCTTTCACTAAAATGTTATAGTATCCCACATTTGATCTATATGAATTTTTTATACCTATTTTTTTGTGTTTCTTTAGAAACATAATGTATCGAGTCAAGAACTATGGTACTAAACTAATATATCGTATGATTTTCAATAGAGTTCTTTGAGGTGGAAGGATTCATTACATGTTTTTTATGGTTATTTGACTAGGGTGTCTATAAAGTGTCCCATAGAGTCCTCTAGTGAAGTCATTTTCTAATATTCAGTGGAATTTCACTAGTACCGAAGTGGTGGTGCCATTGAAATTGGTAAGGTTTGGATTGGTATTCAATGGTGGAGGAACTAAAAAATGTAAAAAATGGCATACCAATCATGAAAAAAATATCAACACCATAGAAACACCCAATAGTGGTCACAATCGCAACATCATACAAACCAAAAAAACACAATTTTAGATTTTACAAAGCATCCCTTATTCAATTATATTTGTTAATTCAGGGGTTATCACAGAATTTTTATCATCTTTTGGCATTCATCCATTATCCAATTATATGTTAATTACCAATTTTTATATTAAAATGTTTAATAAGAACCAAGAAACATGTAATTCATTTAGTTCACAAACAAGGACCACCAACGACAATAATTTTCAGTTGGGCTTTAGCCCGTACATTTCAAAACATAACCATCAATATCAAACAGTAATAACATGTGAACAAGAGGAAAACAATGAGTAAGAGGATAAAACTCATAGCGAAGGTGTCGTTCAGCATGCGAAAGAGGTGTGTTCACAGGAGAGGAGAGGCATGTGTCTGAGGAGATTTCCAACTGAAAAGAAAACATAAAATGAGAACTTTTATGTTATACCTTTCCAAAATAAGTATGATGAGATTTATGAATGGTTCATATTTGGTTAAACAATTTTATTATTAAATAGTGGGATTTTATTTTCTATCTATGATATCTTCTTCCCGTTTATTTATTTTTTGTGTATCAACTATTTTTCTAGATGTTCAACTTATGAATGGGGCATATCTGGTTTTCAGGGGAAAGATCATTTTTAATTTACTCTAATTTATAAGTAAAATATTCCTCATTAATTGTATCTTTTTTTAGGGGATCGTTGTTATCCTGTAGGGATCATGAATGCCTCTTAGGTTAGTGGAAAGTCAGGTTATTTGTTGGTTATGATACTATCCAAGGCTGTATCATTAAGTTTCTTATTATAACTGACTCATGTCCATTTAAATATAGGATTTGGGGGTCATACACTAATATATTCCCAACTCCATTGGAGTTACTATGGGTTTGGGTCCTAATAGTATCATATCTGATAAATATTTTATAGATTGGACATTAGAGTAGTCACTGCTAAGGATTTCCTCATTTTTATGGTGGTAATGTTTGTTGAACCTGGTGTGTGAAGTAGACATCAGAAACTAATAAGTGATTAAAACTTATGTGATGCCTTCATAACCTATGGATAAATATATATGAAATATCTTACAATATTCATTGAATATTAATAGGTTTGGTTTCATTCATTATATAGTTACAAGTGATGTGAAATGTGTAAATGATAATCTTGGGGGATGAATGATGTGAAAAAGTTTATGGACTTAATCAAAAAGGACCTAAATATATGGGACAACAAGATGTGAATCACAACACAACATATAGGAAATATGGGAAAACATGCATCACAACACAACACATATGGCTATGCCACAATGGGTCCCAAATGAGAATGAACTACGACACAAAGGAGATGGCCACACCATAATGTTTCTTGGTAAAACACATCTAAAATCCATGTGCAAGATCAACAATGAGATCATATAATCTTGGGTAAATAGACTATGACTCATTGGTCATTACTACACCATAACCTCTAAGACCTCACACACCAAATATCATCCTCTATTTCAGCCTAAAATGGGTGAAAATGAGAAACCAGAAAAATGTAAAAAAAATAGGGTATATTAGCTTAACCAAGTGGAACACTTTATGAAAATGGAATAAAACTAAAATTTAAGTAATAAGAGATTTAAATTATCCTAGGCTCTATAATACAGGTGATTAAAGATGAAACACATATCGGGTGAGGGAAAACCACCCAATAGGAGAGGAGAGGGAGGGTGACGTAGGACAAAGGGGTTCTGGATGAGAAAAGGGGAAGAATATAGTAAAACATAAAAGTTTCAGAGGGTAATTTTTTGTAAAACATCACATTTTAAAGGGTTTCAAGGTTTGTATATATGGTTTTCAAAACCATGTTCAAACTATATAGTCTTCACTTCCAAGGACGCACCATTTTACATTGTCAATGTGCATGGTTTAACAAACAGTGTGCAAACCATGAGAAATGCCTTTAAATTTTATTAATTAATTTTTTATGGTTTTTGAAGGCCCTTAACATGATTTAAACAAACTGTGTGCCTATAAAAACCCACCTTTAATATTGTGCTGCATAATTATTACTAATCATGTGCAGACCGTGCTCCCTAGGATGCTAGCCCCAAAACTAGAATTTCAACTCCAAAAGCTTATGTGACTTATTTAAGAACCTAAGACACATCTCTAGCCTCAAACTATATAAAAAATCCTTTAAGATTTCCCAACTTCCAGGTTCTATATTCAAACCTCATTTTAAAAAATGGTTTGTCCACTAATTAAAATAAATTCCATCTCCTCCTGAAAATTCAAATGCCAATATGGATGAGGCATTACAAACTCCCCACTATTGTTCTTCTCGAACTTGATTTTTCCTAGTGGTAATACAATTGAATCACCACTATCTATTATCTATTTGGATTCAAACAAATGCATTCTATTCCTTAACTCCCAATATGCTTTCAAATCATAGCACCCAACAGAAGACATAATGCCACCTGATCCTGAGCCAAAGATCATAACCATCACTGAGATGATGATATGGTACTTACTTAATCTTTCCCGTATTTAGGAAAGATCATGTCAATGTTTAGTCAATCACCTGGTCTAAGACACTCCCCACTATAATACTTAACTCATGAAAGCTGATTTCCATCCATGGTTCCTCCCACCTACAAAATTTCTTACCAAAATCCATTTTCAAGTTTTTAATGACACACCTAGTTCCACTTACAATGAAACTTACCCAACCACGCATGAGAATTATAGTACAATGTTGGTCTTATCCATCATTCCCAAATTTCTAAACTCCACAGATACACCTCCACCATCCAAGTACAACCTAAGAACAAATATTTTCCTTGTAAATCCTTAGATATCTCTAAAAAATTCCCATCACAAACAATATTAAATAATCAATGAATGTGTCAAATCAGTACATATTACATCACATGATAACATATGTCGAACATCCTCCACCTGAACTATCTCAAAAGGTTTTGCATCCACTAACATGTTATCTCACTTTCTAATCTAAATTAATAACTCTGAAGGAATCAAAAAACCTACCAAGAATACACATCATAGTCTTAACCAAACATCTTTTTTCTTTTTACAATTAAAACCCCAGATAACCAAACTAAATAATTCTCGACTTCCACCACCAATATTCCATTAAGTACTAGAGCACGATTCCTTTCTCATTGGGGGAATCCCATGCTCATCTTAATATATAATGGTCTAATATGACCCCTGATGTGATTCCATAGTCAAACATTGACCCAATTAAACTACAAATTATGTTATCACCTAAGAACCAGTATGCAACCAATAAAATCCTTCATAGACCACATCATCTATCTCCAACTGCAAATATCCTCTCATACTCTAATCATCACCAAAACAAAAACCTCTAGGATTCCCAAAGGAATCCATACTTCAAAAAAACCACATGTGCACCAGTATCCAGTGCTTTCATGGGGACCCAAAGACTATCTCTTCATACCAATTTCCTTTCCAATGTAGAAGAGTTAAAATTAATTACATAAGAGACTCACCATTAGGAATCTGTGCACTGTAGAGGAGGCTGTAGGCATGGTCGTTGAATGAGGAGGGAATGACGGAGTAGTTCACATGGACAATGGGACCACGTAATGAAGAGGAGGGGAAGAAGGTGGAGGAGGAGGAGGCTACGACGGTGGAGGAGGAGGAGGCTACGACGGTGGAGGAGGATGGGTCAGTGGCTAGAGGAGGAGGCACAAGAGGTAGAGGTAGTGGAGGAGGAGGAGGAGCAAGGTCACGGTGAAGGAGTTTTCATGGAAGAGGAGGAGGAGAAGGAAACGGTGGTGGAGTATGAAGAGGAGGGTCGCGGTGAAGGAGGAGGACAAGGAAATGGTGGAGGAGGAGGAGGAGGAGGAGGAGGGGTTGTGGTAGAGGAGAGGTCGACGGCATCGAGTTCATATTTCATGAAGGCTTGAAAGGGTGCGAGGGAGGAGGAACCTGTTACAGTTATTTTATAAATACTACTGGAACCTTTATTAGCGCTACATAAAAGCACTGATAAAGGTATGTTTTATCAGTTCTAAAATAAAAAGCACTAATAAAACATACCTTTACTAGCTCTATTTTAGCGCTAATAAAAAATCCCTTTATCAGTGCTAAAAAAACGCTAATAAAGGCCTATATTTATCATCGCTAGAAAAATGCTGATAAAATACCTATTTATCAGTGCTAAAATTATTGCGCTGATAAAGACTTATTTTATCAGCGCTTTTTTAGAGCTGATAAATATAGGCTTTTATCATCCCTAAAAAAGCGTTGATAAAATCATAATTTTAATAATTTATTTATATTCATGTATATTTATTTAAAATGATATATAGTATAAATAAATAATTATTTATTAATAATTATAACTATAAATAGTATATATTTATACTTATTGGTATATAATTTTTAATATATATATATATTAATAAAATTATAATTACAAATGTATTTGAACAGTATTTATATGTATCATTAAAAATATATTTATTTATTTATTATTCAAATATATTTAATGTAATTTTATAAGTTAGAACATATATATTTCATATGGGTAAAATTATGAATTAATCAATATACCACATCAATGGACAATGAGATGTAATGTATAAATGAAGTCATGTATGATACATAACATATACGCATGATCAATATATTCGTTAACCAAATTCATTGGAAAACACATATATATTCAATAATTTTAATTATAAATATATATATATTAAAAGGTATTATATATTTATAAATAAAATATATATATTAAATATATTAAATATAAAAAATATAATAAATACAATGAATTTATCCAATAAATATAATAAATCTAATAAATCTATAATAAATATAATAAATATATTTATTATTTAATGTAATTTATTATAATCTTATAATTATTTAGTTATATATTTTTTTATTTAATTATAGTCTTAGAAATAAATTTTTTAATTAAAACATTATATATATATTTTTTGAATTATTAAAAAATATATATTAATTATAAAAATTTGTTTTTTATTTAATGTATACAAATAAACATTATTTTTGAATATAAATATAACAATATTATATAAATTAATAATAAAAACTTTTATCAGCACTAATAATAGCATTGATAAATGTACCCTTTATTAGCGCTAAGAAAAGTGATGATAAAGGGTACACCTTTAGGAGTGCTTGTTTTAGAGCTAATAAAGAGGACATTTATCAGTGCTTTTAGCTAGTACTGATAAAGGTCCATCCCTTTATTAGTGCTTTCTTCTTAGCACTGATAAAAGGCAGTGCTTCCATTGCTCTGTTTTGTGGTAGTGAACATTGGAAGAAATTAAATATTAATGTAAAAAAGTGAATGAAGAGGTTTATGAAACCCAATCATTGATGGAGCATCCACTTGGATTGATTCCTCTTTGGTATACCTAAACTTAGTGGTTTGAATCGAGATCTCCTAATGAGGACAATGTTCCTGAGGATTCTTGGTACCCACCAAGGAAGGCTCATGAGAATTCTAAACATTAGAACCCTGAGCTATTGTTCCTTCCATAGTGGGAGTGGGAGGGACCCCAGTGCCCTAGTCATGTATCACCTTGGAAATGTTGTCTATATATAAATATTCAAAATTAAATACTTCAACATAACTCATCAAACATTTGGAGGTCATATGTGTGTAAAGACATAAAAAAGGGAAAACTTACATCTGTCAAATTCCTTATTAAAATCCTCAAACTCCTCTGGAGAGGAAAGGATATTGATGTGTTATAAAATATTTTCAAATACCATTATTTTATTATATAATGCCTCAAATCTTTTATCATTTTCACCAGTAGGGACATTTTTTATGCTTGGATTAAGACCCAAATTCGATCTATCGTCTCCTCTATTTGTGGTCTTCTCAGAAGGAATATCCTTTTTAATCCCCACTAGATTAGTATTAGCACTAATACCTTTATCAGATGACCTAAGACACTGATTTTCCCCTTTTGAGACAGTTACATGTCCAGTGGTGGTTGTTGCACGATCCTCTAGAATATATGGTGGATCTAAAAAATCATAAGGAGAAAATATTTATTGATGGTTAATAATGAATTATGATACACATTTTACATTACTAGGATTATCCTCCCACTCTACAGTAGTGGTAACAAATGTGGAATCACCCCTCAACACTTCTCCTGTCAAGGGGGTTGACTCTCCAACTAGAATCTATTCCTCTTCAAGATTGTCCTCTAAAGTTCTTGGAGGGTCATCTCTAATCCCCTTAATATAATAGAGTGGATCAAATTCTTCAATCCACAAGTAGTATTAGATACATATTCTTGGAAAATTGAGGATAAATAATTTTATGAAACTCACCATGACTAGCAATGCACTTGGATAATGTCTTGATTATCTACCACCCCCTTTCCTTGGACTATGAAAAACTAACACTTAATCCCATAAATACTAGTATCATAGGATGAAATATAGACAATTCCCCCATAATATCCTTCTCCATGAGTCTCTTCTATAGGGAAAACTCCCCCAATTCAGGATTGGATCCCACAACCCTGATGGGGGTTCACATTAGCCTATATTTTGGTGACTTAGAATCCACCCTTGGCGCCTCTCCTTCTTCCCTATATAAATTTAATTCATGTATATTCACTCAAAAAAATGAATGAGGAAAATAAAGGGGAATATAAAAGAGGAATACCTCACAAAAATCAATGAATTCGTCCCATTAATCGATTTCTTGGTCAACCAACCCTTTAGTAGAACCCCATTTTATCATATCTTTCAACTTCTTTGTGGATAGAATCTAATCATCAATATGATATACAAGAATCTCCAGTTTTTAAAGGTAATTTTTTACTTCAACAGGATCAGTATAATAGTAGAATCTTTAAGGGTATATAATGCCTTCTAGCTATGGTACATGTATTCCATCTTGGAGAAATATCCATAATTCCTCAATATCATTGTTCATATCTTGCTAGAATTCAACTGCCTTGGGCCACATGTATTATGATGGTTCCATGAAAGGTTGTAAAGAGGACTCAGTATCTCTTGATTTTACTTTTTTTTCTAGTACACTTATTTATGAAAGGAGGTTGGGTAGGTGGAGCCTGAGTTTCCTCTTGATGGTGATGACTAGATTGTCATGGCTTGATAGGAGTGGTCTCTTTAAGTCTAGTCTTCTATGTGGACCATGTCTGAGATCATTTATAAGATTTTAGAGCATATTCATCATCATCCTTGGGTTGATTCCTTCTAGAACACTTTCCCAATCTAGTTATTATCGCATCTTCGACTCAGGAGAAACTTTTTGTTAATGAACCTTAAGGGTATGAGAAGATCCAAGCATCAGCATACCCATAAGTCAATGCAATATATGAAACTAATGGAGGAAACTTTATTACTAATTGAGATACATCCAAATACAAGTGGACCTAGAGTTTTTGGGCCACTATTGGGTTATTCTATAATCATACATGTACAAGAGGGTATAAGGTTAGTTTTGGTAAGAATTTGAATTGGTGTGAAAATCTATTTAGAGTGTAATATTCAAAAATTACCTCACTATGAATCTATTTTTCGAGCATGTTATCACTGAAATATATCATTTGAAACCTAAAATCTTCATTACCAATTCCATTTTGTGTAAAATTCCAAGTTTTTGAATCCTAATATGGTAATAAATTAAATTCACTCAGTAGGTTCAGGTTTTTAAAAGCCTCATTATACGTAAAGGATAGAGGTTCAATTCTAGAAAAAAACATGGAATAATGGTTGGAACCAGCCTTCAAGAACCCTAACTTCACTTAGAATAGTATAAGAACTGAATTGTATTGTGATCTATATCCACAACACTTGAAATGACTTTGAAATCTAGAAAGAGGCCTCCACCATGTACACATGCAATAAGCACCATTTTATCTTTTCCAAGATAGGGGCTTCCAACCCCACATAATTTCATTCATCTAACCTAGATTCCATGATGAATGCCTCTATCCCCACATATCCATTGGATTCACAGACCAATAGTATATATATAATCAACTACATTGTGAGAAACTTGGAAAGTTGGGATTTGGTAGGGATGTCGTACTTAACTGTATACCTCCACTGATCATATTGGACCTACTCCATCGTTATCCAAAACATTTTGGGGATGCCCTACTTTTCCAATGAGGGATACCCAGTTGGGTGTTGGAAACTAGGACCTTCTCATTTTTCCCTTATAAAAATCATCATCAATACCTCAGAATGTACATAAACCCTTAGGTAAGGTTTTTCTCTCATGATATCCCATGCTACCTGTAATGGATTATAATGAAAAATTGGAATTCCTTCAGCATTATCCCATGTCACTTTTGGTGGAATAAACTCATCATACATCTCCCTAGGTATGGGCACTCAAAACATTTTGTATACATCCCATAAACTAATGATAACATCTCTGTGAGTTAGATGGAAAGTATTTAGTTGTAAGCTCCATCAGCTGAGCAGCTTGAGAATGATGTCTTAGTTCTTATACAAATATGTTTGGGCCACCCATACTACTTCATAGATTCATACCACCATTATTGAAACATTTAATTCATCATAATACTTTCACACACGATATTCACACTTCCACTCTAGTTTGACACCTCCTCCAGTGTAGAAGTCCCATTATTCTATCCAACCTTTTGATCGATCTATCTTGGAAGCACAGAAGATAGAAAAGTAGCATTACAGTATTGTTTCTAGAGTGTGAGGATTCAGTTATGGAACACATATACTATGATGCATGACATATAAAGAGGGTAAAATTCCTCCATTCATAAATATACCCCAGGAAGGGTTGTTGGAAATGGTAAAATTCATGTTTTCCTAGAACCAATAAGTGGGAAAATAATTCATAACCTTTATAATGAGTATGTCTCTCAAAATTTCATGGTCATAAAGTGGAAGTAGTTAACTTTTAGGATATTCATGTTGTTAATTATTGAGTTGAATCACTAGATCTGGAAGAGTGGATTCACACACTTCATACTAATCTAGCCTCATGATGTCCACCATTTTCATGATCCATGCACCAGCTTGTTCATCAAAGACTTGAAACTTTTGTGAAACTATTAGAAATCTACAAGAAAATACCAAGATTTTCTTTAGATCCAGGGTTTTAGTTTAAGATATTATAAGAAAAAAATGGAAAATGAATTACCTTCATAGATCACTCACTTAGGTGGCCTCGTATGGGTCACTCATCCAAGTGACCTAGTATAGGTCACTCACCCAAGTTCCCTCTTGTAGGTCACTCTCTCTAATGACCTCAGGCGAGTCACTCAACCAGGTTACTAGAAAAATGAATTTCAATGAAGTCACATTGTATATCATGCTAATTCAAGTGAAATAATAGCATGATAATGTGACAATAATGTACATGGAATACTTTCATAAATGAATATCATGATGAGAGTGTGCAGGAGGAGGATTTTGATTGCGGGGGGGGGGGGGGACTGTTGTGCAGGTGACACTATTTATAGATGAACATGAACTTATGTGGTCGCCCTTCACAGTCAACCGACATGATCAACTAGTGAGATTAACCGTCTTAACAATCCTAAATAGCCTACTCGTTCATTTTTCTCTCTCACCATACACAAGTTTTAATGTCCACCAAACCTTGGAATGAAAGTACACGAATATATGGAGGACAATTAATAAAGGATACATCAAAATCCATGTTTCTATCTACCTTAGGATCATATCCTCTTCTTCTAGTTGGATCCAATCCTAAGGGGGTACATTTGTTGACACCCCCTTTTACACACTATAATGAAAATATTTGAAGAAAAATATCTCAAGTATGGGGAGGATGGAAGGGGAATGAAAGGTGAACAAAAACCATTTTTCTAAAAAAAACCCATATTTTTTCCCAAGTGGATCTCATGAAATTTCAACCTGCATAGTCCAACATGCATGGAAAACTCCTCACACTATTCCCACATACATGAAAAACCCACGTTAATGACTTGCATGAACTTCCCCCCTTTTCCCATGGTCTTGGATATTCTTATAAATAGGACCCTTAGGATACCCATTTGAAATGAATAGAAGACAATAATAATGATAAAATATTTTCTTACCCAAATCATTCACCTATGTCTTCAAAAAGTTCCAAGTAGTTCTCTAAGATTTAAAAGAAGAGGTAGTTAATGAGAGTATAGGTATTAGTGTTCCTTCAGGGTAAAAAACACCAAATACCTATAGGAGGAGCCACTTACCTATAGTCCATAAGTATTACGGTGAAGTCCCCTTACCAACCTCAGGACTTGCATAATACCCTTATAAGAGAACCTAAGGATACCCTTAGAGGTCTGAGCAAGGTATCTCCTAAGTTTGGTTTCCCATTTTGTTCTTATTACAAGTTCTCATAAGTAGTACTTACATGAGGTACCTCCAAATTCACCTGAGTAAAACCTAGGTGAAGAAACCTCACAACTCACCCATGTATCACTTGGGAAAATCCAAAATCATCTAACCTAAATATCACATGGGTGAAGTTACATCTGGACCCACTTCTAATAACTAAAAATCCCTTTATTCGGGTTCCCCATCTAAGGGGGGCTAACCTAAGAACTCCTCTAAAACCTCTATACATGTGTGATTAGAACCTAGGGTACACTAGTTTTCCATCTTGATAATATATTATTCTTTCAATGGGAGTCCTAAATTTAACTTTCCCATGGGCGGGATCCTCTAAATATTCACAATTATACATTCTCATGGTAATGAAGACCCCATCCTTAGGGATGCAAACGGGTTGCATCTTGGTCCAGGAAATGGAATTTTTTACTAGATTTTGTGAATAAAATTGGATGTCAATTTCCCCTTTTTGTTTGTAACCACATCCAATTCCCCTATTCCACTTGTTGGGAGGGGATATCAAATGGGAATTCCTCTTAGGGTAATCCTCTAGTCTTTCTTATGGGATATCTCATGCCTTCCACACTCTTTTCCTTATCCACCAATAAATGGAGGATATTGTGTGAAATTTCATATCTTCCACCAACTCTTTTTTCTCACACCGAGAATGAATAACATGGGATTATGGTTTAGTGGTGATTATGTCACTACCACAATCAAATGACCTCAAATAGGCCTCTTACACAGGTGTAATCCCCAAACTCTTCAAACTACATGGGATTTGATTTCTATCTAAATAGGATATATAGTAATCTCCTTGATGTTCAAACCAAATACCGTTAATTCACCATAATCTTCTCTGGTCCATATTCCCAGTAGGGTAATATCTAACTAAGAGGGTCATATTCCTTCCAATTCATTATATCCATACCCTTATTGAGCCATATTCTTGATAAGATCTTTTCCCCCATCTTGGAGGCTATATCCCTTCCAGGTCCCTTGGTTTATTTAGGAATAAGTCCCACACCATCCTTTGACAGGACCCTTTTTCCTAGACTTCCATATTGCATGATGTTAAACTACATGGTATGGTCCTTTTCACATGAACTTAAAATGTATTATGTGTCCTATTAAGTAGCACCGAACTACTTGAGTTTTGATTCCTCTCACGAGGATACATAGGAATCCCTTATCATTGACCTCATCAGAGCATCAAAACAACTCTAAACTCCATAATTGAAAATAAATTCTAGAGATACTAACTATGTGGATTAAAACCAGAATAAGAAAAAGAAACATAACCAATATGGATAACCTCATATATATACATATGGATCTATCAATTCTGAAACTCGGATACATACATATGGTTTCCCATCAATACATGTCTATGATTTATTATTAATATATAGGGGTTACTGGTTCCATATTTGAAATTTAAAAGAGATTCGTGAATATGTTTTAAATCTATAAGATAGTCCCAAGTAGGCAATAATTCACCTCAAAAGGGTATTATAAGACTGACCTCTCATCCTCTCAACTAATGTGAGTTCTTAAGCGTAATTGGATTATTCCCCAATGGTTTCCAACCTATGGAAAGTTTTCCCATGATCCATCACAGATATGAGATTCATTGGGCGTTTCAGTTCCATGAATAAACCATGTTAGAAATTGAATCACCATGAATGACTATGGAAAAAATATTAACATTCATTTAATTCACAATAAAAACTAAATAATATTAAGAATCTATAATGGACAAAATGACATTTTTCTACTAAAAAAGTTTTTCTACACATTCCTTTTTAATTTAAAAGTTATTTTAATAATTTTTTAAAATTGTATTAGATTAAATATAGGTTAATTTTAGTTCTATAACACCAAAATTTTTATATATTATCTATTTTTTATTTTTAATAAACATACAATCGGTTAGTTAAAAACTAGTTACGCAGTTTAAAATTGAATGGGTAAAATGTAAAAACTTAGTGGTAAAAACACTTTAACATGTTAAAAACATGTGACAGAACACTTGGTTGGTCATTTATATATCCAAACACACAACACACTCGATTATTTTTAGATTTCTCATCCATTTACAATGGAATAGTTTCATGTAATTATTAAAATATAAAGGGAATTTGCAAAAGTTCCATTTTTGAGTCTTATAAAAGGGGGTAACATAAACCCTTTCAAACACACACCTATACTTCAAATTACTCCTTAAAAATATTAAATTTTTCTATGAACAGAACTATTTCCCATTAAAATTATATATTTTTAACTCATAGTTATCCTAATCACTTCAATTTCAAAGGAACATCTAAGGAAAAATCAAGTCACTAATGTAAGTATTATCTCCTTCTTTAGATTTTCTTCTTAATATTAGTCTTTAAAATATATTATAACCATAATAATGTGATAACTTAAGTATAATTATAATACTTATATATTTTTATATTAATGTTAAAACAATTATTTATTCATTTTCATCCACTTATAAAAATAAAGGAACATCAATTGTGCATGTGGGCGGACTACCGCCTCCACAAAGAATAGTTTTTATTCTAGTTTTTCATTATTTATCAAAAAATAGTCAAGAATGTTATACCATCATATATAAATCAAAATAATATCATTATTATTATTTTATAATGATATTATGAAAAAATAAACAGCTCTTTATCTGTACTCACTAAATGAGTTAATGCATATAAAATTTGGGATGGTTTAAACAGCTAAATGAACGATGCTTAAAATATGAATATGATGACTATGGTAATATAAATACAAAAATTGTTACAATATAAAAATAAAAACAATTTTTTTATGTATTTATATAAATATTTTATTCAGTATTTAAATTTTTATTAAATTATCATTTTTATCTGCTAAAATTATCTAAATAATCCATTATCAATTTGGTTTTCACATAATGAAAAAAAAACACATATTGAATGAAATAATAACATTTTGAATTAATATAATTTATATATTACATAATATGAAATTGTATTTAAATAATTTACTTTTTATCAAATGATGGGTAATGATATTAAAATTAAACACACGCAAAACAATTAAAGTTATTAACACCATATGGTCATAATATGCTATAACCAATTAATATACTAATGATAAAAATTATAAGGATTATAAGAGGTTAATATTAATGAGTAATTTTATAAGTTAGGATATTAATTTAGTTATGTTTTTTATAGGATTTTTTAGTGTAATTCATTGAATAAGGAAATAGAGTATGGTTTTATTGTCTCAAGTTTACATTCATTAAGGCATAATTACATATTTTTTCACTTATTTATATTTGGTGTAATATAGAAACTATCATATTTATTTCATGTAAGATAAATATAATTCCTTAAAGTAAATTTTAAGTTCCATTTCAGGGTATACCTATCTTAACCATTTGATTATTACTATTCCATTGCTGTAATGGTTTTTCGTCTCAAACTCCACTCATTGAGACATGTTTTGTAGTGTAAACTTAATTTCATTTATGTGGTTTATATTATGCATATTTGAGATATAATATAATGAATTATATTTTCATCATAGTATTTTATTTTCAATTATAACCCATCTTTTTCAAGGGTTTTTTTATTAAAATATTAAAAAGGTTATACGGGTTTCTTTGTCTCAAATCTAAATTCCTTGAGACATGTTTAAGCTATACACCATTTTTTATTTTAAATGGTGTAAATACTACCCTATTTTTATTTTTTATCATTATCCAATTATAATTCATGATATTCATTTTTATATTTAATTTTATACCTCTCATATATATTTGACTCGAAAGTTACAGAGGTTATAAGGGATTTTCTTGACTCAAATCCCTTTCTTGGGTCATAGTCACCCTTCTTTATCTATTATTTCCCAAGATTGATCTATCATAACCTATGATGGTTTTAGGATGTTTTTACACATTTTTTTATATTTAAATGATATCTAAAACCAAATTATTCTTTCTTGATGGTTCTACTGTTTTGTTAAAATTTATTTTTGTTAAGAATAATTCTCATTTATTTTAATTTATTTTTCTTCCATATCTATGTTTTTACTTCACAAAAATGTTCTCCTTTCCCTAGTGGATACCCAAATTGTTTTTATCACCATTTATCATTTTATTACTATTTATTCATTTTAAAACAATTTCTTTTCCATCTTTTCAATGATGTGGGTTTTCAATAAGGTTGTTTCAAAATGTTTAAAAGGTTTTTCCACCCTTTCAAAATAAAAAGTGTTAATCATATGATCTGCATTTTCTTCTAATAACCTTTATGCCTCTTTCAAGGTTCTATTATTAAATATTATTTTTTAAAATTAAATTTATTCTTAATAGTACACTTCCCCTTTCTGAATACATTATTTATTTTTAAAGTTTTCATTATTAAATTTCCTTTTTAAAAGTAAAAGTTTTCAAAGTATATTCACTTTACCTTTTTGAAAACTCTATTTATTTTTTAATTTTCAATTATTAATGATTGTTTATAAAATTAAAAGTTTTCAGAGTCTTTTCACTTCTTATTGCTGAAATCTTATTTCTTTTCAAGGATCTTTTATTTGGAACTTTTTATAATAATTTTTTCAAAAATTATTCTTTGTTCCTTCTCAAAAATGTTTTTCTAAGTTATTTACACTTAATATATTATAAAAAAATTTAAAAAGGTTTTATGTAAAAAAAAATCACTAGAAATTTTTATCGAAGTTTTATGTCTCATTTAGTGATGTTTTAATCATAATATATATGTTATTATGTTATAAATCCATTTAGAAAAAGATATTTTGATATCCTATGATATACTATGTTCATGTTATGTGACATGTTTAAAAAACTCATTTTTTCAATAGGTTATTTAAGTTATAATGATAATTGATTTTAAATGGCACAAATATTTATGTATGATGAAATGTGGTGTACTATATTACCACAAAATTTATAGTATAAAAAATATCAATTTTTTAGGATTTTAACCTCAATTTTTTTTAAAATCAATCTTAAAAAAAATTCACTTCGGTTTTTAAAAACAATTATGGTAAAACCCTTCCATGGAAAGTTTCCATATCAGTTTGTAAATAAATTGGAATGGAACCCCCTCGCCCCATGGAAGTATTTTCACATTTATTTTTTAAAAAAATAATTTGAAAACAAATGATTTAACCTTGGTTATAATAAAACCATTATTAAAAACATGAATCCAGATTGTTATGAGGTGATGATTTTCTTTTTTTAAACACATAATTAATTTTTAAAATCTATACTAAAATTTATTTTGATATGGGAAAACATTTTCACATAGCCTATATATATTTTCAGTCTACCTCTTTCTTCATTTCTAATCTATATTCTCTTTAGTTTTCATCATTTTTCAATAGGTTATTCGTTCAACAATTTAGACATGGTATTTATCAATAATATATTATAATTTGGATTTTTTAGGATTAGATTCCTCCATATTTATAATTTTTAATTATTTTTTTCTTTGTTGAAGAATAATTCCTCTGCTAAATTTGAGAAGATGAAGCTATCGTATGAGATTTTCCAATTATAGGATAAGATTTCTCCCTAATCAAAATGAGTTTCCCCATGAGTTATTTTCTCAAATTAAATTTATCATTGAAAAATAACAAATTCATTAAATGGTTACAAAAACTAGAAATTAAATTAAGTTGAATCATTAAGTTTATTTTTCTTATTTTTATTTTATTTATTTATTTTCCTAGTTCATAATGATTACATTTTCATCCAATAGAGAAATGTACATTGAAATATTTAAAAAAAAATTAAACAATTTTGACATCAGTTATCATGATAACTGACCTTGAAAATAATTTTGGTTAAAATTTTGACATACATTACTATAATAACCAATGATGAAATGTTTTTTTTAAATCATTTTATATAAAAGGATGTTAAAAATAAAACATACAACATCTTAGGTATTTATGACAGATAAAAACTGATGTTAAAACTCAAAATAACCTATGTTAAAATGTATTTTTCTACTACTGAATGCATTAGTGTAAGCTTATATCGAATTATATAGTAAATAATAGACATAATGATTTTATTCACATATTAATGGGAATGATGGGTATACTCACATTTTTTTGAATACACATAATGAGTTTGTTCACATGGGCATGGGCATAATGGTTTTTCTCACATAGGTTTTCATATGCTTATGGTTGTGCCAAATTTTCAAGTTATTTCTAAATTTATTCCATATTCCCAATTTTATAATCAATTTATGTAAATTTTAAAATATTAATTTCATTTCCCTGAAATTTAATTTTTTCATTATCACACCTTATTTTTAAAGTATTCTATACTTTTATATCATGCTCACATGTTTTATGATTAATCATATGTGTTTTGAGCCATGTCATATTTTTTATGCTTCCTTGATAATATCGTTATGATATTATGTTTATCCATAATTTTTTATGATTATCATACACTGTCTTATGATATTTTATTAATATATTTATATATTAAAATTATTTTCATTCATTTTTATGATCTAATGCCATATTATATATCTTTTCTCCTACTAACTATATGAGCTCGCCACTTTCTTAGTTTTCGATTCACCAAGTTATAAATATTATTATATCATGTGTGATATGTATTAGAGGGTTTAAATGAGAATGATTATGGAGAAATGTTCATAAGTGTAGTAAAATAATATGTTTAGGTATATATTATCTAAGACACTAAACCTTTTAGTATTTTGGTTGTGCGACTATTATGAGATGCATTATTTAAATCATGATAATATTGTACTATTTAAATAATGTTTATCTTGGGTCACTTTATTTGGTATTAAAGTAATATTTGGTTATTTTGGAGATTAGTTTAGATAATATTTAGTTATTTTTTAATATTATTTTAGTTAACTATGGTTTTAGGGTTAGATAACCTTAGTAAAAAACAAATGGATGATTCTAAGTATAGGATGATATTCTAAAATACTGGTAAATTATTGAGAATATGGTTTTCCTAGAAATACATCCACATGTGAATAATATAAGTGGATGTGGTTTTGGAATAGATGTATCTAGGGGTAAAAATCATGAAAAGAGTTGATCAAGTCGATCTTAGACATCATTATGGTGCATGGTGAATGTTCCCTTACTACACATCTACTTTGATACTCATAGTGGATATGCTTTGGTTAATCATACTCTCTTTATAAACTGCTATGAAGGATCAATTACCTAGTTTCATTGAGGTATTGGGTTGATAAGAATAAGATAACCCAATGTAAATTAACTTATTCCAAACTAAGATTGATATAGGTTGAACTAAAGGAACTATAGTTCAATAACAAAATATAAAATAGAAATATGTTTTAAAGTTGAATTACTTTTATTATTATGATAATTCCCCAATATTTTTTATTTTTTTCACTCATGTAAAATCATTTGGTTTTAGTAATGGCTTGAACTTGAAGGAACCATGGTTGTGAGGGAAAATGTGAAGATTAACTCAATGAACAACCAATCAGAATCAGAGCTGGAATGAGAAAACTTAAGATCATGTTAAACCAAATATCATGAATTATTATTAATAATGTGAATATAGTCAAAGTCCCAAATGAACCAAAGAATATAATTATGGAATCTCATGAAAGATCAATTGATGAAAATAATGAAAAAAACAATTTTCTATATGCGAAAACTGAGGGAATAAATGCCAATGTAATTAATTTAAGGGGACTAAGAGATTATTTACTTATAGAATAGAGGGTTATTAAGAATTAAACTATCAAAGGAAAATGAATATTCCAGTTAACATTAGGAAAGAAGATATAATTCATCCAAGGGAACCACTAATAATCCAATGTATTATGTGTGAAAAACCTGAGCATTAACTAAGTCAATTAAATAATACAAGGATTTTTTAGGATGGTAGGAATACACTACCTCCTAGACCCATGTAGTAAGTAATAACCTATAAAATGGGTATCGATGAAGAGGATAGTGGTAATTAGGTTTCATTTACCCCCAAACTTTAATTAGTGGATTTATTCTAGTTCTAACAACCCTATTGTATCTAGGATTTTTTATAAGAACAATAATTAACCACCCTCAAGGATTTTATTTTAAGGAAAACATTTAATGGAGTGATTATTATGTTTTTTGGAAATAAAATTTGTTAAAATAATAATATACTCCTCTAAAAAAGAAATTTTTATTTGATTTTTGAAATAGAATGGTTATATTTACTTTGAATGAAAATTAATTTATAGAATACGTAAAACACATTATAAATAAATTGTAACCATCTATTATAATAATAAAAACTATAAATTATCTAATAAGAAAACTGAATCCTTCACATGGGCCTTAGTACCTTGTTTTGAGATACATTTCCTTGAAATGATTAGGGAAAAAATATGTGTTTTCTAGTATTCCCTATGATGTGGAGGATCATAACTCATTAGATATAATATCTTGTACCATATAAGTAATTTATCCACCATTATCTATTCTTGAAAGTAAATGACAATTAAATTGGGAGGATATAATTTATTTAAAGGGGCAGAATATAATGACCTGCAATTTTGGATCCTTTAAAATGAATACTATGTTATATAACTTGTGTCACATGCTACAACCAACATAAAAAAACCAAAACATACTAATAATAAATCATTAATAAATATATAAAAAACCCTAAAATAGTAAACCATTAATATTTATTAAATTTATAAGGTAAATAATTAATATGATATTAATATTGAAAAGGTTATTTTCTATAAATGTACTTTTATTTATATTATTTATTTTAAAAGTATAAATTTAAAACTTCTAGAATTTAAATTTGATAAATTAAAATTTATTTTTGAATTACTCACAATAAAATTGGATTAAGATATATTTTTTATATTTTTCTAAAATAATCAATTTTTAAGTGAATAGTAAAACAATATTGATTTAGCTAATATCATAAGTTTTATATGACTTGAAAGTTTTTGGAACCTTTTAGATATAAAAAATATATATTTATAAAGTAAAATAAAAAATTTAAAAGTATAATTTTAATTTTATAAAACCCATGAATACCATTTTAGAAAATCAAGTAATATTATTGTGAAAACTATTTTTCATCTATTTCTTTAATTAAAGTTATGCATAGGGAAATTTTGGTTTTTGATTTATTTTAATGTTAGATAATAATTAATTAGAAAATTATAATATTATAAATATCATTATAATCAATAAAATTAATAATTTTTCCTATACATAAAATTTTGTTCTTAAAAATTCACTATTCTTAAAAAACAGATTTTTACGTGTTACATGTGCTAAGGTTAAGATTAATTTCACTACACATAGAAATTTAATTTCATGAAGTGATTATTATATTTGATATAATAATTTTAATTTTATTTAATATGTTCAATTTTATTTTTAAGTATAAAATTTAGATAATTAGAATTTATGATAATTATAATTATAACAGTGAAACAATTATTTTAAAGTTGTTGTTTTATTAATATCAATGAAATTATATCAAATAAATTAAATTTAAATCCTTTAAATAATAAATATAATATTAATTATAAATACATAAATAAATATATTAATATTAATTTAATTTTTAATCAATACTAAATAAGATTAAGAATCCATAATGGTCAAAATATCATTTTTCTGCTAAAATAGTTTTTCTACACATTATCTATTTTAATTTGAAAATTAATTTTATAAATTTTATAAATTTAATTGGGTTAAATATAGATTAAATTTAGTTTTATAAAACCCAAATTTGGTTATATGTTTTATGTTATCTTTTTAATAAAACATAAAATCACATAGTTAAAAACTAGTTACCTAGTTTAAAAGTAAAATGGTAAAATATACAAACTTTTTATTAAAAAACCTTTATAATTTTTAAAAAATGTTAGGAAACCCTTTTTTGAGACTTTATAAACCCAAAAAAATTTATAATCAACTATTTTTAAAATTTTGGTCCATTTATCTTGTAATAGTGTCATGGAATTATTAAAATATAAAGGTTGTTTCCAAAAATTCTATTTTCCTCTCTTATAAAATGGGATCACTTAAATCCTTTTAAACACACACCTAACCTTATAATTTCTCCTTAAAAATATATTTTTTTTCTAAATATAACCCTATCCCATAAAAATAATCCCCTAGTAACTCATAGTTATCCTAAACCCTTCAATTTCAATGGAACTTCCAAGGGAAAATCAAGTCTATAGTGTAAGTATTATCTCTTTATTAAATTTTTCTTCTTAATATTACTATTCAAACCATATCATAACCATAATAATATAATTAAATTAGAATCATTATTATACTTACTTTTTTTTACATTAATGGTACATACATTATTTATTCATTTCAATCCACTTATAAAAATAAATGACCTCAATCATACATGTGTGTGGACTACCTCCTCCATGAAAAAAACATTTTTTCATTTTTCTTATAGTTTTTCATCCTTTATCCAAAAATATTCAATACTAGTTAAAAATCATATAAACATAAAAATAATATCTATATTATTATTTCTTAATGATATTATATTAAAATAAACACCCCCTTAACTATACTCACCAAACAAGTTAAATAAGGTTCAAGTTTTCGTCAGTTTAACCACATTCACACCCATGGTATACTAGTACCTCCACTATATTACATAATTTTAGGGTTCATTATACATCATCCTATAGTCTTCACACTGGAATTTCACTATTTGGTATCTCATCTTCCATCTTTCTCAACTATAATTTTTCCAAGTATGTATGTTCACCCACAAATTATGATATGATTCCCCATAGTAGAGTCTTTGACTACCACAAAACTACTTTTAGTTTTTAAAGAATCTATTCATAGTTAAATCTCAACTCAAATATTCTTCTCAAACTCAATAATTTTAACTTGGGTATAAAAAATTATCACAACACACTCAAATATATCACTTTATAAATGATTTGATCTCAGATGAACAAGTCAATATTCAACTCAATAGTATCTGAATTATTCTTGAGAATTAAATAATATAATTTTAGCACATTTGATATTACATACATTATTCTATCCTTTGATCTTATTCTATCTCAACTTGATGAAAATATTTATAGCATTAAATCATATTTGATTGTTTCTTCAAGATATTTAGAACACTTAAAACAAATCTAGCATCTTCATATTTCAATTATTTCTTTAGATGTTAAATTTGGAAAAATCACATTTTTATCCATAAGACTTTCTAAAATTTCACTAAGTCTAAAAGTCATATAAAATGGAATAAAGCCTTACAAAATCATATAAATTCATAAAAAAATCAGCCAAAGTCATATGTTTGGTAGATAAGTCAAACAAAATACACGATATTCATACAAAATCTTTAGAATATCATAATTATAGATACTTTAATTTTTCACTCACTTAAATATATTTTTTAATTAGATATTTTACTTTATCATAGAATTATAAAAAATTCTCCAAGTAAAAATCTATACACAGTTGTAAATATTATATCGACTTCACAAATTTATATAGGATCATTCATTGCTAAAATACAGCAAACTCAAATATCATATGCATAGCTCAATTCACTTACATGTAGGATAATTCACTTATGTGTGACAAAAAACACTTACATGTAGTATAATTTCCTTTACCTTTTTTGAAATTATTTAAATTATATTAAATTTCTTATGAATATATCAATATTCCTAAATGTATCACAAATATCATACAGTAATCCAGAATATCTTCTATGTTGATGAAATTACTTACGTGTTGCACAAATATTTTATACAAGATTCAATTATCTTATGTTTAGGAAAAGAAAATTTTCTATTTTTCAAACTTCTTATGCATGTTTGAAATGTATTAAATGTTTGAAAAAATATATAATACATAATAGAAATCTTGTTTCCATATTTCTAAACTCTAATATAGTACTTCAAAAGTTTCTTCAAATGATTTAATAACTTCTTCAAACCATCTATAGGACTTCTGAATCATATTAAATCAATTTATAACCACTTTAAATAATTATGATAATTATTATAATAATTTTAAAACTAATAAAACTACTTCCAAAATATTTCAACATAATAAATACTTAATTTATAGTATTACAAAAACTCATATCTCTTTTTAACACATTATTAATTTCATTGTTTACAAATAATCATCAAGGAGTTATTAGATAATATAATTATAATCTTTTATTCTAAATCACTCAAGGATGGGTTCTTATTAATTTTTTACATTTTCAGCAATATTTTATTTCTTCATTCACAAATCTTCAATCTCCCCATGTTGATATCTTCACTCAAACTTCTCAAACTATTATAGACAGTGTTATTACAAGAATTAACAAATTAATTTAACATTAAGATTAATTCAACAATCATATTATGTATTAGATATAACCTATAAGTTTTCCATCTAGGACTTCATATGGAGTAGTAACTTCTTGGATCACATTTACCCATGTGGATATAGAAAAACCCTACCATACATTGACTCGCACTAATTTAAAACAAATATAATTTAATATTATCTAAATCCAAGGGAACTTCAATCTTCCCCTTTGTAGTTTTTTTCAATATTAAATATTTTATCCAAATTCAATGTTTCTTTTCTCTACCTAATTTAAAATAAATTCAAAGGGAGGAAATTTCTCTCTGCCTATATGAAATTATAGGGAATAATTAAGAATATTGTTATTCCCTTTAATTAAAATCATATATTCCTAGTGAAGGGTGTATTATTAAACCAATTCTTAAAATTTTAATAAATTCATATTCTTCTCATTTTATTTCAATAAACAATACAATTTATTCATTAATTCGATGAAATAAGGGGGTAATTCCAGTTTTCTTAGTAATTTATCATCAACCCATCAACTCTTAGTTTATAAGGGAAAAATATTGTATAAATCTAGAATAAAAATTATAAAAGATAAGGATATTTTTTTGACTTACTTAAATGTGGTACCACTTATAAAAATAGTATCTTAAGGGATGGTCAATAAATTTTTCAAGAGATTTTCAAGAACTTGTACTTTACATGAACACACAAATCAAAAATTTCAATGGAACTATATATCTTCCCCCATTTGGTAAGATAATCATTACCCCTTGATAAAAATAATAGATGTAAGATAAAATAATAATGAGAGAATAAAATTCATACCTAATCCATTATAATTTTGTGGGGTTGTCTTGAATTCTAGAATAACCAAAATTTATAAATCTATGGAAGCCATACTTCATTTTTTTATCTCCCCCTCAAGGGATTCTATCTATATTTATTCACATTTAATTAACCACTATTAAACAAAATAAAACTGTTTTAGGAATATCATGGATCATGTTTTTCATTTTAGTTAACGAAGTCTGAATGATACATGTTTCTCAACCTAAGAAACTTCTTTTTGAAACTCCAACAACTGAAGAACTTTTCATATTTCCCCTACCTTGATTTTATAACTCTAAACTTTTTGTGAATCATGGTATTCCTATTATTTTTATCTTTATTTGGAGATTTAATAGTTATATTTACTTCATAAAATATATCACCTTGTTTCCTTTTAGATTTCTCTAGTATCCTAACCTCTTTCAACTAATTTGTCTATATTACATGACATTGTTTTTCTAATGTTTAGTCTCCTTTTTTGTTTGAGGACTACTTATTTTTAGATAAATTTTTAGAACTAGGAGCCATATGTTATTCTACACTTATCTTCATTTAACCAATACAAATAGTTATACACTTTGTAACCTTACGTACATCCTTTTGGAACCTTCCACATACACCTTTATCAGCTTTTTGTTTTTCCTTATTGGGTAACTTCTCAACTTCTTCACTGGGAATCTTAACCACTAATCCCATCCTAAAATATCTCTTTTGGATGGATACTTTTCTTGATTCTAGTTTTCTCTCATTTACATTTAAATTTATTTCCATATTGTAATTTTCCAAGATGTGTCCTCTCTTGCCATAATATAAGAACTTATTTTAGTAGGTTAAACAACCTCTTCATTTTTCTTCACTCACTTATTGGGTGTATTTTTCTTCATTGATTTATTTTGGTTATCTCCCAAGGCATACATACTTTTTTTATTCACCTACTTCTTATTATATAGTGGTTTTCTCTTGTCTTCAATATATGAATGATTCTTGGTAGGGGTGTACTAGCATTCATAATAGTAGTGGACAATGCATAGAAATTTATAAGTGATTCAAATTTTTTCTTTCAAGATAAATTTATTTTATTCCATGATATTTGTTTCCTTCTAGTAGGTTTCCTTCTTATTCTCTATCTTCACTCACTTGATTCGAGGAGTCTCTAATTTTTACATACTTACATATTATTCTAGAAATCAATACCCCTATTCCTAAATCTTTAGTAGCACTAAAATCTTCCAATTAATCTATTTCTTATGCTTATAACAGAAAGTACATCTAGATTAGTTGACTTAATAATTTTGATTATAACCCCCAACCTTTTTAGTTCCTTTGGGGGGTTTATTGGAAATTTTAACTTTTACCCTTGATGAATTTTTTGCCGTTTTAGAATTTTTATCATTTTAAACTATTAAATATTATGAATTTTGTCTTATATTTTTTGAAAAAAATAGATTCTGATCTAACCAATATAACTGGATAGTACGTTATATATTTTTCTGATCTTGGGGTCAATTATTTACCTGATAATATAAAGATCTATTTACCACTAGTATGAGTCTTAGAATTATAATTCCTCGAACATATACCAGTGGAAGAATCTATGTACATAGAATTTTTGGATATTCTAGCTTGATTTGTTTCCATATTTTTCAGCTTTATTTTCAAATCTAGATACTTTAGGCTGATATAGTTCTTTTCATCCATTACTGATATATAACTTTCTTTTCAATCCTTCTTAAACTTCAAAACATGATCCTCATGCATTTTCCTTGTCTCCAGTAAAGAATTATCAAGACCATTCTCCCTTTTTTATTTAATTTCTAACCTATCAGACATGATATCCATGGAGAATTTATGAAGTTTCTCTATTGCATGGAATATCTATTTAACAACATTCTTAAACAATTTTTTAACATAAATAACTCTTTGAAATTATTCATCAACTAAAGAAACTCTTTCATTACTAAGTGTGGAATCTTTTTCCTTAGATTTTACAATATTTGTAAGAGTATTACCGTTACTCACCTTTTTGACCAATTCTTCTTCCATTTCATTCATCGCTCTTTTTTCTATGATTTTTCATCAATCATACACTTGATATATGATAACATATATGAAATAACTTCTTTAGGGACTATTTTTAGATATTATTTAATTTTATAATAAAATTAAGTGAATGAATCACAAAAATCATCTTCTTCAAATATTTTATATTCTTTATTTGAGAAATCATAACCAATAGATTTATAATAACATTAAACACTCTAAACAAACTCAACCAGTGGATATTCATCTTCCTTTGTTCAATTATTTATAAGATTATTTGCCTATTTTTTCTTATTATTTTATATGGCCTTTGATAAAACTTCCAAATTTTATTCAACAAGGATAGAAATCAATTTTTCAATCTGAGGCTCTTCCATTTCAAATCTAAAATTCTTATAAACTCGTAAGAAACTAGGAAAAAAATTTATCCAATTAAATTCATCTTCTTTCTGATAAAAATTATAATATAACACTAGTTAAAATCAAAGGGAACCTAGGATCCAGTACCACTTATTATTCCTAGTTGACCAGTGCTGACACACCTAGGGGTGAATCATGTGTGACCAAATTCTTTTACAAAAAACCAATTCTTATTTAGTCACTTAATACCCCTTTGGATTTTAACCTCTATCACCTATTATGATGTAAATGTATTTTTTTTATTTAAACTTCCATACACCTATATGAAATTAAGACACTGAATTTAAATATATCATAATTATTTTTATAAGTTTCATTCCCAATGTGGGAAACCTACTCTTTATCATACTATAGATGTCTAGGACGTGCATTCTCCACTAGTAATATTATTATCAATTACATTAGGAATACAAGGATCACATTAAAACCCATATTTTCATATTACATAGGCAAGTGATAACCATATTAAATAGGTTAACAAAAACTACTATATTACATAAGTAGAGGGATTTATATGTTCCATCCTATAGTCTTCACACTAGCATCACACTAGATAGTTTCTCAACTTCCTTATTCCAATTTGAATTATATCAGTAACCTATCCATGGATTTATTTACACCAACAAATTATGATCTAATTCCTCACAAAATAGTCTTTGAATACCAAAAAATATTTAAAATCACTTATTAGAACTCATTATCTATACACAACATTCATTCTAGTTCTTATAGAATTATTTTTCAGGTGACTCACAACTCAAATATTCTTCTCAGACTCAGAAGTATGACCTTAGGTTTACAAAATTATCAAATGACAAACAAACTCGTCTTCAGGATCTTTTACTTTTCTTATTCTCCCTAAATTATATTTGAAAAATTCTATAGATTGGTTTCATCTTTTTCTTACTCATCAAAACCCAGTTGGTTTCTAGATTTACCACAATTTTGGTATATTCTACCATCCTTATAATAGTATGTGTTTAATCCTCCTACTCTTTATTCTTCCTTGAGATTACTCTTTGTATCTTGACATAATTTTTAAAACCTTATTTCTATTTCCTACAGTATGTGGTAAGTTCTTTATCTTCTTATTATTTGATATATCTAGTTCCCTCAGCTCACTAATGCACATCCTTCCACCACACCACAACAGTGTCTTAATCCTTTTTTCTTTTCTTCTTCCTCAATATTATCAATCTCATGTGGATCTACTTTACGTTCCTTCAATAATTTTCAATACCCATGGATGGTATATGTTTTTTTAATGTAAAATCATAATTATTGTATATCCACTTTTGTATTACTATGATTTCCCTTTTAATAATTTTTCAAACTAAAGTATATTCAAAAAATGCCATTATATATTACATGTCACATGGATGAATAACTATTTCTTTTATTCTTAATCAGTATCAGATCTTCTTTTTCCTCAAAACATTTCACACAATCCCACACTTCAATATTTCCATCATTATAAAAATATATAATAGCTTATCTTATGGAATGGGCTTCCTATCTTATAGTGTGAGATACTCATATGAAATTAATATAAACTCAAGCTTGAACCTATACATAGTAGCAGCAAATCAAAACCTTCATTTTCTTTCTCAAATATCTTGCTCCATAAATATTATGATCTCTAATGAATAGTTCAATCTTTGAATCAACAATATCTATATTATTCTTAAAAATCCAATAATATTATTTCATAACATTTTTTGTTTTGGTTATTCTTTCATAATTTTATCATTTTCTATATTTTCTTTAATATTGGATTCTTAGGATTAAATTATCATTAGTCTTAGATTCATGATGTTTAGAACACTTAATAACATCTCCATTATCTTTATATTTTACTTATTTACTCAATGTTAAATATGGAAAATTTTCATTTTTATCCAGTAGGATTACTAAAATTTCATTAAGTTTGGAAGTCATAAAAAATGGTATGAAGTCACAAAAAAATCATTTTAAGTCATACAAAATAATCCAAATTCATATATTGGGAAGGGAATCTATACCAAATACACTGGAGTCGTATAAAATATTTATGATTTCATAATTCTGGAAATGTGAGTTTTTCACAAAGATAAATATCTTAAACCATAATATATTTTCATTTTCCAAATAATTATCAAAACTTATCTTAGTATAAATTCATGCATGGTTAAAAATATAATATAGGTTTCACAAAGACATATGGTCTTGGCCTTTATTGAATTTTAGTAAACTCAAATTTTATATGCATAGCTCAATTTACTTATACGTAGGATAATTTACTTACGCGTAACACAAATATATTACATGTATGATAATTAACTTAATAATTTTTCAAATATCTTACAACTAAATAAAATTTTAAAGGCATAGATAAATATTACTATTCATATCTTGAATATCTTATAGACATCCAGAATCTCTTCTCTGTATATGAAATTACTTAACTGTTGTGAAAATATATTAGGTGACTCTCTTTATTATAACGTGTAGGAAAAATGAAATTTCCTTTTTTTTAAAACATTTTATATGTGTGTGAAATGTATTATTTGTGGGCCAAAATATATTATTTTTATGAGAAATCCCTTTTCCATATTTCAATATTATAATATATTACTTCCATATTTTCTTCAAATGAGTTCCAAACTTCTTCAAACTATATATATATTTATAAAAAATCTTAAATCACTTTTGAACCACTATAAATAATTGTGGTGATTGTTAAAATAATTCAAAATCCTTTATATATAAAAAATACTATATAAAATTTTTTACAAGAACTTATATACCTTCTTAACTCTGGATGTATTTCATTATTTAAAAAAATATCCAAGAATTATAAGACTCTATAATTAGTATCCTTCATACTTGATCACTCAAGGATGGATTCTCATTAGTTCATCACTTCTTTAACAATATTTTATTTCTTAATTCACAAATATTTAATCTCCTTGTGTATCAAGATTCACTCTAAATTATCAAACTATTATAGATTGTGATATCACAAGTATAAATACTTGTCTTTGATATTAATATCATCTCAATAATCGTCTGATGTGTTAGCTACAACCTAGAAGTTTTCCAACTAGTTATTCATATGGAATATAAAATTCTTGGATCTCATTTTCCCATGTAGATATGGGAATACTATAACATAAATTTACTCACACTAATTAAAAACAAACGCAATTTAAGATTCTCTAAATTCAAGGTCACTTCAATCATCTAAGTTGGAACTCCATGGGCCAGAGGCTTTATTGTAGAATGTCGGTGGTCATTTTCTAGAGATCAGACATAGAAAAATAGAAGGATAAATAGAGTAAATGGGTGAGAAAATAGGGATCACATCCCCTCAATTATGGTACTTTTTATTGAAATAACTAATGGTAGGTAATTTATCACGGCAAGGCATTGGTATTTGTAATTCTGTGAATCTGGGTAAGTTATGGGATTATCCTTGAAACCTAGATTAATTTCCTAATAAATGAAGATTCATTTTTTGTCCCATTGATGTAAAATGAAATGTTTGAACCATGTTATCCCTTATTTTTCATTCTTTTATGTTCCATTTGTTTTATTTTTTACTTGTTCTTTCTTGTATATTATCTAAAAGGAAGGTCTCATTTAGATTTAAGAGGGGAACGAGAACTAGAGGAGGGAGACTCTATGTTGTGGATAAGGTGTATATTCTTTCCATTTATGAATACTAAGTCTATGGAAGATTTTTTGAAAATTAAATTATTTTATCATATATTCTTTAAGATATATCATCTATTGGTGTGATTCTGATGGTTAGAGGATCTAATTCAATAACTGGATGGAGAGGTAGATTCCCAAAAAGTGTTATCAGAGATTTTTTATAGAGTATATAGTGATTATTTTATCAAGACTTGTAATATGAGTTTGGTTGGAAGACTGAAGGGTTCCCCTGGTGAAGTAGTTTTTGAGTTCTTGTAGGGATGTTCACTAGTGTAGATGGTGGCGGTACGAGGGAGTTTAGGTTTTACTAATGAATTTCGGGTTCCATGATGACTCTGGAATCTTTTTAAATTCATCAAGGAATAATTCATAATTTAGTGAAGACTATTAAAAACTTACATAGAAAATATTGATCCCTATAATATTCAGAATTAGTAAGAGTTCTGTTTCTGAAGGATAGAATTTCACAAGGTAAGGTTCAGTTAATGGTTTTTGAAAAATGATGCTTCATAATTTAGGGGATTCTAGATTTTCTACTCCAAGAGAGTCCAGAATTCTATTTTTCATAGTGATTTAAAAGGAAACAAGGTTCTTTGTAGTAAAATGGAGATAATTGATTACAATTAGAGGGATATTCTAGAATTTTTAATCAGAAATAATTCATGTTCTTGGAAGGAGTCTTTGATTATAAATTATAAGGAGGGTTTTGGAAAATAAAATTCATTTGGTTCCCTTTTTCTATGACTAGTATTTTTAAAGGAACGAAGGGAGATTACAATAGTATTTTTGGACTTAAAAATAACATTTTGAAGGTAATTTTTAGAGGATTCATAAAACCAATAGTAGAAGGGGGTGGATATAAAGGCTACCAAATATTATCCAACCCAAATATGAGTCAAGAGAAGTAAATTGGGGGTTCATCAATCAATATCCAAGTGGGATCAATAAATATGTTTTAAATAACACATGGGTGAATTGGTTCCATCTAGGTAATGATTTAAAGGTGTGTGGAATAATCCTATTTTATCAAAATTTGTTCTATATATTTAGTGGATGAGTAGTGTTTTTTATACTGAATTTTTTGAAAAGGATGGGATTCAAATGTGGGGAACATGGTTATAGAAAAGTTTTAAACATGGTTTTTAAAGGATTTTCTTTTAGTTGTAATGGGATTTATCCCATGGATTCTTGATCACTGGAGTGAAAATAAGGTGAAAACCCCTTATTTTCTTGAAGGATTGTTGGAACTCAGATATTGGGAGTCTATAACTTACATATTGTGTGGTATTTAGAAGTATATGGAGGGGTTATTCTAGAATTAAGAGGCATATTCAATCAGAACCTATCTAGTTTTAGTTGTTTTCTCATGGGTTCATTGGTCCTTCGAAGTACCTTATTTTACGATTTAGTATGAAAGTGAGGGTGTTTATACTCAAGATAATAAGTCTGAGGAACCTTCAAATTCTTCATGATAGATAAATATGGTACTAGAAGTTATTTATGGGGTGATAGGTGTGGAGTAAGTGGGAGTTTTAGAAGGACTATTATTAGTGGTAACATACAATGTAAGGAAACTAACCTAGAAAACTGGAAGGTTTCATATAGTAGAAATTGACTCTTTTTAGGTAGGATATTCTAGAGGTACTCCAATTCCAAAATTTAGGGATGTCTGTTTTTCTCTCATCTTTAAAGTATTTTGAAGTCAACTATTACCATGTTTATATTAAAAGTGTAGAATACCATGTTATGGATTGTTTCTTTATAAAAGGTGGAAATAATGAATTTGGTATTTTGAATCTATGGAAATTACTTTCAAAAGGATTCCAATGTAGTTAAAGGACTCTTTTTATTGGAGTGATAATTGAATATTTTTTAACTAGGATAAAGTGTAGTGGGACAAAAGGACCATTTCATGCCTTATTTTCACTAATTATTGGTGACTACAAGGTCTTGGAGAATTTTCAATGAGATTTCATCAGTTTAATGAATCCTGAATTTCAAAATTTTACATTCTATATGGAGGTAGGATCTAGAGGTATCATTGAAACTTAAAGTAACAAACCACTCTTGAAAATTTTGTAATCTTGATGTAATATTTTTTGGAAGAATTTTTTTGAAAGGGGTAGGTTCATGGACATTGTAATTGGCATATCGTTTTTATGGGACTTAAAATTAATTTTTTGGGAGATAACTTAGGCTACATTACTTTGGAGGAATTACATGGAGGTATTTAGATGAGATCATGGTTTCTGAATAACTTAGGATCCATTTCTTATGTGGGAGCCTAGATGATCGGAAGCAGCATTGTGTAGAAACATGTGTACACTAGAAGAGTGAAAATAAGTTGGGCTAGTGATACTTTTGTGTAAGTATGAGAATATTATTTGAGTGTTAGATTATTTTACTTAACCTACAAAACAATTATCAGTGGGATATTGTTAGGGTTTCGAGTGAGAACTATTTTCTAGGTTAAGTGTTGGAATCTATGGACGTTATTTCTCTAAAATTTAATGTTAAAACCCTGTATGGAGAAGTACATCGCGCCATGGATAGTCTCAAATCAAGATGGTAGAAAATATTCAATGGTTGTAGTGTTAGTCAACTCAACGGTGGCTGGGTGGTGTGGATGAGCGGATGACACATAGAGAATGTAGTTCAAGGGATATAATTTAGTGAATATAGTATGAAAATGGTGACTAATCATGGGAATATAGAGGAGGTATTTTTTATGAATGAATGTGGTGTAAATGGTCATGTACCTAAGGAATATGTGATATATATAGAAAGGATTGATTTTGGATGCATTAAGTAATTCTAGAGGTGGTGATGGAAGTATAGATGCAATGTGTGTACTATCCACTAGGAGTTCAGGTTGATGTGTTGATTTCACTTGAATAACCAGATAGACTCCCAAAAATATTTAATTGTGGTGATATTCATACCATAATTATTAGTTTGTAGTGAGGAATGAATGGACTAATAAGTTATACTGTAAAATATTAGAGCTACATCATTGTGGAAGTATTCTTGATAGAATCCTAGATTAGAGGATGGAGTGATAAGTTATCACTCTATGGGATGAAGGATAGAAATCTGAAGTATGGTGGTTTTTTTAGATCTTACATAGATAACCAAAATGAGCATATTTGAAATGAGGTGTTACCAAAGAGATCACATCCCCTCACTCATGTGATTTCATAGTTAGAGATCTAATGGAAATGAATTTTCCATGAGAATAAATTTTTATAATTAATTCTATGAATCTAATTATGGTATATTATTATCCTTGTAACATAGATGAATTTTTTTAAATCATAAAAGATTCAAATGTCTGTATAAGACAAGTTTTCTAAATAATTTTATCCCTTATATTTCATGATTGCATGTTCCATTTATCTTATTATATGCTTGTTATTTATTTTTTATATTCTAGAAGTAAGGTATCATTCTAATATATAATGGGAAATGGAACCAAAGGAGGGTGAATTGGTGTGGTGGTTATGGTGTATTCTCTTCCTAATTTCATATTCCAAGGTTGGTGAAATTATCTGTTCATTGAAGTGTTTGATGCAATGTTTCACTCGGTCCTTGTGCCTAGACCATCATGCTAAGGTCATTGCACCTAGGTCTTTATTTCCAATCCCTTGCACCTAGACCCCTTCACCCTAGTCATGCACCCTACCGACTAACATGAACCCTGCCTACGTTCTCACATAGTTCACCCTATTTCCATGCATAATGCATGTGTCCAGGTTACCCTTACCTATAAATAAAACATAGGGGTATCTATTTTTTACTTGAGTAGGAAAACCATTGGTAAAACAAATGGGTGCTCGAATATCCCCATACACAACTCATATTTTATCCCTTCAAGTGGGTTATTAAGACAAATTCTAAGAGAAATAACTAATATTTTGGTTTAATTGAGTTACCAAATGTTTAATACACCAAAGTATTCTAGGAATACCAATTATCCCCTATTACTCAAAACTATGGTGAAGGGACCCTCTTGGGTGATCCATGTTGAGGCTTCAAGTTCCTAACTCAACCTATTAGAACAACACCTGGGTGACACCTTCACCCTAGATTATCCACCTAGGAAACACTTAACCATATCCTTCCAACTGGGTGACACATCACCCGAGCCTTCCACCTAGGAGACACTTATCCCTAGCCTTCCACCTAGGTGACACTTCACCCTACCCCATAACTAGGGTGCTATATTCACTCTTCCTTCCCACTAGGGTTAAACTTTACTCTAGTTATTTACTAGGGAAACCACTCCTACCTACTCTCTATAAAGGGTGACTTCTTTACCCTGCTTTTTAATAGGGAACGAATTCACATAGGAATCCTTACTAGAGAACTATTTTACTATTTACTTAATCCAAACCCAAATAAAAACCTTTGGGGTGACTCATTTTATCAATTTTCTTAAATGGGATAATAAGGTTTCCCAAAAGACCTTATAGGCACACATTAGCCCAAGTTAAATCATTATTAGGAGGTACTCCTCTGGGCCTCCTATATAACCTCTTAAGGTACATGATTGGGTTATTAACACCAATATTCACCACCTATATCATGTATTCCCTTGATAAAAGGATTTTAATGTCAATCCTCCCTAAATAATAGAACCTTTATGGGATTTAAACTCATGTGTACTCTTCATAATGATAGTGTATATCATGAGGAAATTATTGAATCCAACATTAGTTCATGAGGCCCATCCTTGTTGTCGAAGTGTCGAGTTATTAAACTTGGTCCACCCAATAAGTCATGCAGGTCTAGGCCTCCTATCTAAGTATAAGACTTGACCATTTTCTCTTTAATGACTTCATCACTATGTCTCATCAATGATCTAGGGACATCCATGTAAGGGTAGCCCATGTGTAAACCCCGATATCTTTCTCATGGGTCCATATCCCCCATGAATCCAAACATATTTCACTATCCAAGAATAAATAAACATGAGTCATATGTAGGGAATATTCCTTGGCTGTAATCCCCAATCATAGCCTAATTTATTATCTAATCCTGGTGATCCATTGGTAGGTCACAGCTACATGGAAAACCCATGTGTAATCCCCACCTCATCCTCAAAGGGATATGTCCTCTATGAAATCCTTCTCAAATGGAAATATTCATGGCGATCCATCCTACTCAAAAGGACATATTCCATATGAGTCATCCTAAACAAAATGGATATATTTCATATGATCCATCTTACTCAAATGATCATATTACCTATGAGAATACCTACCCTCTCCCATTTTATTACCAATAAAGAAGTGTATTAGAAAGGGTTTTCCACACATAAGTCTCATGCCAACCTTTCTTGGTACATATTTCACCTAGAGTCCCTAGATACATGAATTTAATCTATATAGTATGCATCCTTACCACATGATGCTAAACTGTGAGGTATGGTCATTACATGTGACCTTAAACTTTATAACTCAAACAATATATTCTTTGATTCATGTTAACTAGGATATATAGGAAACCTCTTTGAGGTTAAATACCAATATAATATAGGTCCTAGATGCACGGCCTTAAAAGTGACTTCACCTAATCATGCTTTCAGGACCATAAAAGGTACTATGATTGTCCTGGTCACATGACCTGAAAAGGTACCATGTGTCTCGTTAAGTGACACCGAACTGCATGGGATCTGATTACCTTTATAGGGATATATAGAAAGACGCTATCATGGGTTGGATCTAAATACCATAAACACATACCACCTCTCTATACTCTAATAGACCTAGAGCACCCAACTATATAGCTTTAAACTATAGCATCAATAATTAATAAGATAAATATGGAGAACCTCTGATACATATGGATTCTCCCATTGACACATGGTCTTAATCAAAAAAAATTAATAGAGGTAACTAGTCTCATGATAAGATTAGGTAAAGATTCATGAACATATATTAAATCTATTAGAGAGTGCTATAGTAGGGAATAACTTCACCTAATATAGTGAGATGATCTCGACCTCCCATCCTCTTGAATGAGGTGCATATGAAGTGTCACTATTAAATCCCCAATGATTTTCATCCTTTATAAATCAAGTATGTATTGGATCAAAATGAACATGAGTGGATCATGCACCTAAAACAAAATTACCAACCTAAACTCCTCATCCCTTTCATAAAAAAAGATGACGGTTGAGTGATGTCCATGCATTGGGTGTTTCATTTCAATCGAAAATAGAATGGTGAACCTAGCATGAAATAAATCCTATTACTGATGTAGGCTATATCAAAGAGTGGTGTTCAATTTTTAATGTTATAGTGCTTAGACTAATGTAAAATGTGTAGGGTCACACATCTTTGACCAATAATGGTTGAAGGTTATGTTTGTAAATATTTTACTAGTAATGAGGCAATTTACCTAGAGATAAGGAAAAGGTTAGCCCGGTTTGAATGTAATCCCAACACCACTCATGTAGACATCCTCCAACAAGGTGCACATAGTTTATGGTCATAGTGATTTGGACAATAAAATTGAGATAGAATATGTAGAAGGGGAGAGATAAAATAAATGTGAATGAGGATCCCGATGCTAATATAGAATATATCAGAGAAGTGTTCACATAGTTTAAAATCATTGTACTCATACCAATGGTAAGTGGGTGCAATATGACAACCCAAGTGGATCTCATGAGAAAATATCATCCCAACACCTTTGAATAAGGAATTTAAATGATGTAAATTATGACCTGAGGTATTTTTATTATGATAATAAGGTGGAGGAAGTATAATGAGGATGATAACTGGTCAACATTCAAATGATGGGTTTCACAGTGATGTTGTTGAAGGCATATGGATATTATAGGACCTTATCATTGGAATTAAATATACCTATGGTTGGTAGGGATGAATATTGAAAAACCAAAATCATTACCAAGTAGAGCTGACACTTGGATCCAAATGTATTCATTACCGATAGCCATGATAGGTTTATGAAATTTCAAAACACTCAAGGTATGAAGTGTGTAATATCGAAGAGAATATTAAAAAGGAAGTTAGAACATCACAATATTGAACTCTTCCATGATTCACTACTACGTCTTTTCCTTTTATCAGCACTAAAAACTAACATTAACAGCACTAGAAAAGCATTGTTAATGCTGGCGTAGATAAAAGGGGGGTCCCCTTTATTAGTGCTTTGAAAAGTGCTGATAAACGACACCCTTTATCAGCGCTTTTTTTAGGGCTGATAAAGGCCTCCTTTATCAGTGCTTTTCAGAGTGCTGATAAAGGGGACCCCCTATCTACGCCAGCATTAACTGCGCTTTTCTAGCGCTGATAAAGGGGTTCCTTTATCAGTTCTATCTTGAGCGCTGATAATAGGGCCCTTTATCAGCACTAAAAGAGAACTGATAAAGGCACCTTCCCCTGCACCTGCAGAACCAGCCCCTTCACAAACCATTACCTGCACACCTTCACAAAATAGCACCTACACACCTATACAAAATAGAACCCGCAGACAATATTTTGACAAACAATGCTATATACATTTACTTAATGTCATGAATATAAAAAAAACACACTGCTATATACATTTCAAACAATGTTTTACATGTTTACAATTACAATTATCCAACAATAGTTATAAACATTAATATTTCATCCTTTGATATCCATGATCCTCTCTCAAAAATTTTTGTCCACGGTATTTTTTGCCAAACAAAGAATCCGAACTCAAGGAAAAAAATCACATATATAAGAAAACAAATATTATGTTAGTAATACAATAATGATATAAATTAAAACATTAATATGAAAGAATACATGAATATGGAAATGTGAAACTAAAATATGGAAATGGTAAACTCAAATGTTTTCATTCTGATAACAATGAAAGGGAATAATGTAAAATCAATATGTTTTTGGATGATTTATCTCATTTAATAAATATTGATTCTTTATATAATTAAAAGCTTTACCAGTCACACCATGCGTCGGATTGATGTGTGGTTGATTAGTACACATCATAAATGACTCATGGATCATTTTCCTAAAGTATAAAAACTATCTGAACGCGTTTTCTTGGTTTTCTGTATGTCACTTGGGTTTTTTTCTAAAGTTTGTGTCAATTTGAAACTGATATCAGACACTTCTAGCCATACTGGTCACACTATGCGTCGGATTGAGGTGCGGTTGATTTTTACACATCAAAAATGAATCAGGTATAATTTTCCTAATGTATCAAAACAATCCAAATGCGTTTGGTCAGTTTTCCGTATGTTAGTAGTGTTGTTTTATAAAGTTCATATCAATTTGAAACTGATATCAGACACTTTAAGCCATACCGGTCACACCATGCGTCGGATTGTGGTGCGGTCAATTCTTACATGTCAAAAATGACTCATGTATCTTTTTCCAAAATTATAAAAACCATCCGAATGCGTTTTCTTGGTTTTATGTTTGTCACTTGTGTTGTTTTCTAAAGTTAATGTCAATTTAAAACTGATATCAGACACTTCAAGCCATACTGGTCACACTGTGCATCGGATTGAGGTTCAGTAAATTTTTACACCTCAAAAATGACTCATGGATCATTTTGAAAAAGTATCAAAACAATCCAAATGTGTTTTCTCGGTTTTCTGTATGTCACTTGTGTTGTTTTCTAAATTTAATATCAATTTCAAACTGATATCAGACACTTTTATCCATACCGGTCACACAGTGCATCGGAGTGAGGTTAGGTCAATTCATACACCTCAAAAATGACTCATGTAATGTTTTCCTAAAGTATCAAAACAATCCAGACGCGTTTTCTCTGTTTTTCGTATGTCACTTGTGTTTTTTTCTAAAGTTAATTTCAATTTCAAACTGATATCAGACACTTTTAGCCATACCGATCACACCGTGCATAGGATTGAGGTGAGGTCAATTCTTACACGTAAAAAATGACTCATGGATAGTTTTCCTAAAGTATCAAAAAAATATGAATGCGTTTTCTTGGTTTTCCGTATGTCAGTAGTGTTATTTTCTAAAGTTTATGTCAATTTGAAACTGATATCAGACACATTTAGCCATACCGGTGACACCATGTGTTGGATTATGGTGTGGTTGATTCATACATGTCATAAATGACTCAAGGATAGTTTTCCAAAAGTATCAAAACAATCTGAACACGTTTTGTTGGCTTTCCTTATGTCACATGTGTTGTTTCTTAAAGTTTATGTCAATTTGAAACTGATATCAGACACTTTTAGCCATACCAGTCACACTGTGTGTCGGATTGAGGTTCGGTTGATTTTTACACGTCAAAAATGACTCATGGATCGTTTTACTAAATTATCAAAACAATCCTATTGCTTTTTCTTGGTTTTCCGTATGTTAGTAGTGTTTCTTTCTAAATTTAATGTCAATTTGAAACTTATATCAGACACTTTTATCCATACCGGTCACACCGTGTGTCGGATTGAGGTTTGGTCAATTCTTAAACATCACAAATGACTCATGGATTTTTTCCCTAAAGTATCAAAACAATCTGAACACGTTTTCTTAGTTTTCTGTATGTCAATTATGTTTTTTTCTAAAGTTAATATCAATTTCAAACTGATATCAAACAATTTTAGCCATACCGGTCACACCGTGCATCAGATTAAGGTGCGATCAATTTGTACACATAAAAAATGACTCATGGATCGTTTTCCAAAAGTATAAAAACAATATGAATGTGTTTTCTTAGTTTTCTGTATGTCACTTGTGTTGTTTTCTAAAGTTAATGTCAATTTCAAACTGATATCAGAGACTTTTAGCCATACCGATCACACCATGGGTCGGATTAAGGTGTGGTTGATTTGTACACGTCAAAAATGAATCATGGAAAGTTTTACTAAAGTATTAAAATAATATGAACGTGTTTGCTCGGTATTCCGTATGTCATTAATGTTGTTTTCTAAAGTTAATGTCAATTTCAAACTAATATCAGAAACTTTTAGACATACCAGTCACACCATGCATCGGATTGAGGTGTGGTCGATTGTTACACGTCGAAAATGACTCATGGATCATTTTCCTAAAGTATCAAAACAATTAGAAAGTGTTTTCTTGGTTTTCCATATGTTATTAGTGTTGTTTTCTAATGTTAATGTAAATTTCAAACTGATATCAGACACTTTTAGCCATACCAATCACACCGTGCATCGGATTGATGTGCAGTAAATTCTTACATGTCACAAATGACTCATGGATCATTGTCCTAAAGTAACAAAACAATATGAATTATTTTTCTTGGTTTATCGTATGTTATTAGTGTTCTTTTCTAAAGTTAATGTCAATTTGGAACTGATATCAGACACTTTTAGCCATACCGGTCACACCGTGCATAGGATTGAGTTGAGGTCAATTCTTACACATCACAAATGACTCATGGATCATTTTCCTAAAGTATCAAAACAGTCAGAATGCATTTTCTCAGATTTCTGTCTTTCACTTGTGTTATTTTCTAAAGTTAATTTCAATTTCAAAGTGATATCAGACACTTTTAGCCATATCGGTCACACCGTGCGTCGGATTGAGGTGAGCTCGATTCTTACACCTCACAAATGACTCATGGATCATTTTAAAAAAGTATCAAAACAATCCGAATGCGTTTTCTTAGTTTTTTTTATGTCACTTCTGTTGTTTTCTAAAGTTTATGTCAATTTCAAACTGATATCAAACACTTTTAGACATACCGGTCACACCATTGGTTGGATTGAGGTGCGGTTGATTTTTACATGTCAAAAATGACTCATGGATCATTTTCCTAAAGTATCAAAATAATCCGAACGTTTTTTCTCTGTATTCCATATGTCAGTAGTGTTTTTTTCTAAAGTTCATGTCAATTTCAAACTGATATCAGACACTTTTAGCCATACCGGTCACACCATGCGTTGGATTGAGGTGCGGTTGATTTTTAAATGTCAAAAATGACTCATGGATCATTGGCCTAAAGTATAAAAACAATACGAACATGTTTTCTCAATTTTACATATGTTAGTAGTGTTGTTTTCTAAAGTTTATGTCAATTTGAAAGTGATATCGGACACTTTTATCCATATCGGTCACACCGTACGTCAGATTGAGGTACGGTCAATTCTTAAACATCAAAAATGACTCATGGATCGTTTTCCTAATGTATCAAAACAATCCGAATGTGTTTGATATGTTTTCCATATGTCACTTGTGTTGTTTTCTAAATTTTATGTCAATTTGAAACTGATATTTGACACTTTTAGCCATACTGGTCACACAGTGCGTCGGATTGAGGTGTGGTTGATTCATACACGTCACAAATGACTCATGGATAGTTTTCCTAAAGTATCAAAACAATATGAATGCGTTTCACCCCCTTCTCTTTGTCGTTCTGTAATAACATCCATCGGTTCAAACCTTTTTTCATTAAATGTTAAAGGTCCAGCTTGAAAAATAACTTGGAAATGGATACCTCCTTGTCGACATGTTTTTTACAAGAACTAACGGTAATGCGATGAATATTCCAACATCTTGTTCAACCGTATGAATGTCTTCATCATCATTTGGAATAGGTATCTCGGCACTCATCTCATTAGCTACGTTAATTGACACTCTGAAATGATTTATTAGAAGATTTCTATTGTGTAGCATGTCATTCTGCGTATTGAACACCACATCCCTCGCTAAAATGAGATAGGTGGGAGTTGATAGATATAAATCATAGTCATTTTCACCCTGTAGAATTTTAGTACAGGAAAGTTATCACTTTCTATGTGAATCACATTTCACAGAAACAATTATTAAAACATTGATTACCTCAACTAAGTCAGGTTTTTTAGGGAAATGGCTTGCCTCAAAGCTGGTGGGGGTGGGGAGGGATCGTCACGCATGGGTTGTTGTTGAGTTTTTTCTTCTCTTTGCCTCTCCCCCATCAATGTTGCTATCATATCTCTCTAATATTGTAACTATTCTTGAAAAATAGATAATTTTTCTTGCAGATTTTCCATTTTTTTCATTTTCATCCTCCGCTTGTTTTTGTTTTTGAAAATATGTTCGTGGTGTCACCCCAAAACCTGCACCTCTGACGTGTCCATACTGGTCTGGCCGCTTCAAGGCTACTGAAAGTATGTCTGTATTTGGTGCGGGTTTTATTGATTCATGTGACTATATCATATAAAAAATATAGAAAAATAAGTAGTCATTGTAATGTAATAGAAATTTAAAACAAATCAAATTTATATTATTTCATACTTACACATGTTTCCCACACTTTTTGTGTGTTTTTATCTATCATTATCCCCTCTTTATTTACACGAGCCTCCTTCCATAGCACATGGCGTGGATGGATTTGGATTTCAATTTCAATTCATCAATCCATATATAAACAGAGAAACATGGTTATGGTGTTGTTTTATGTCACATATAAGTAGTACCGTAGATTTAAAAGACATACCAATTTTTTCTCAAGTGAATCGTACCCCATCCTTGCTTTACGGTAATGGTACGATGGTTCTGATGCGTGGTTTTTATTTTCAGCACTCAGTTTCTATTTCATAAATAAAAAAATTTCAATCAAAGTGATGAATACAAGAAACGTCAAACAATGTATTACCCCACACAATGTACCTGAAAATTCTTCTCTCCATGATGGTTGATAAACGCATCCCACGCTCCTTGGGATATCATGTGTGCATAAAGAGGAGATGGGTGCAGCTTGATTTTCCCTTCAGCATCTTTAAGATGATATTTCATTAAAATTGTGCGAAAACATCTATGAATCCTTCCTGAAACTCTTAATACATATTACTTGTTTGAGACATCTACTATAAATGCACTCTACAATGGATGATGAAGAGTAAGTCAATGTTTTGGTATTTTATTTTAATAAATTAAAAAAATGATATCATAATGTTACCGTAATCTCTTCCCACATTAGTGTCTTAAGACTGGTGAAAACATGGTTCCATGACTGTACATCAATCGGCACACGTTTTCGAGTGACGATTCCAATGTAGCTACTAAATATGGATTTGTTGGGGTTAACATGTTGGCCTCGCTTATTCCATCCCACCTCAAATTTGATTTATTTTTCTTTTGCCTTAAGGATTTTGGCTAACATTGTCAAACTACGGTGCTCCTGTTTTTTTTTTTTTGCGCTTTCAGGGTTTCAGTTCCTACCATTTCCTCTGAAGTATCATCAGTATCTTTTTCTGGAGCATTAGAATTAGCACTGGGACCAGTAGCAATAGGTTGAGAAACTTTTTGTTTGTCTGCACTGGGACCAGCAACAACAGGTTGAGAAACTTGTTGTTGCTCTGCACTAGGTCCACAAGCAGCTGGTTGAGAAACTTGTTGTTGCTCTGCACTAGGACCACTAGCAGGTGGTTGAGAGACCTTTTGTGGCTTAGGATTGGGTGCATCAGTAGATGTAGAATTTATTATCTATAGAAGTTGTTTAACATTTAATTTTGATTACATAAAAGCAGCAACGGACAGATAATAACATAACATAACACAATGTATATTACAATAGAAAAATAACCTGATTATTGTACTCTCTCTTTTTCTTTAAAGGTTGAAGTGATTTGACTCCTCTATCGACTATGTAAATCCCTTCATTGTGGTCTCCTATGACATACAAAAGTTCATCTACATTGGGACCACAGCGAAATTATTGTGAAGTCCCTATAAAAGGGTAAACCTCCATTGAACTTCAATCTGACCCTTCAGTTGTTTTGGTTGATAACAGAAAAATTGACCAATTTCGGTTTACGGGGTCTGGAACATAAAATACTTGTACTGCCAGTGATGCCATTAAAAATGGTTCATCTTTCTCTCCTTCCTTACTGAAATCAACTTTTACGATTCCTAATTCATCTATTTTAACAGCACTCCTGTTATCAACCCACTTGCATTGAAAAATCAGCACTTTGAATTTCGTATAATTCAACTCCCATATTCATTTTATGATTCCAAAGTATGAAATATTCGAATAAATTGGATTATTGTCCTTAGCACTGGAAACATGCATCACCTCAGCCACAAGTGTAACCCCACTATTCTGCATGGTATTGTCTTCATCATGTTCATTAGTATAGAATGTATTACCATTAACTGCATAAGAATTATAAGATAATACATACACACTTTCTCCTCCGGCTATCCATCGAATTCATTCTGAAATTGAGTCTGGATTTTCATCTAACTATGTCAAAATATGGTCCTAAAACCATCCTATAAACTATCGATTATGTGTATCTGATATCCATTTTTCATCCCTAGATAGATTCAAATTCCTAATAATTTCTTTGTGGGTTTGAACATATGGGTTAATGTCGAAACTGTTATGAAAAACGTAAAGGTGATCCTACTCCCGATCAGTAATATTGATTGTGACAACCTCTCTTACAAGAATTCCTTCACTCTCAAGTCGCTCAGTGTGACGAGATTTTGGTAGGCCAACGTTTTCCTCACCAGACAGGTATTCGGTACAAAATTCAACGGCTTCCTCAACAATATATTGCTCCGCAATAAAACCCTCTGGCCGACTTCGATTTTTGACATACCCTTTCAAAATATTCATATAACGTTCAATGGGATACACCCATCTATAATGTACAGGACCACATAGTCGAATCTCTCTCACCAAATGAACCATAAAATGAACAATCATATCGAAAAATGTCAGCGGGAATAACATTTCCAATTCACATAATATGACGGAAATTTCTCTTTCCATAGTTGGAAATTTCTCCAGGTCTATAACTTTGCTGCATATAGCTTTGAAGAAGAAACAAAGCTCTGTTAATTTATGGCGGACATTCTTGGGAAAAATCCAACATAAAGCTATAGGAATTAGATATTGCATCAAAACATGGAAGTCATGTGATTTCAGACCCTTTAATTTTAAATCTCTCATTGACACTATGTTATTGATATTTGATGAATGCCCCTCTAGAACCTTTACGTCATTCAAGAAGTTGAAAAACTGATATCTCTTCTACCTGGAAAGAGTGTAAGCAGTCGGAGGAAGAAACTTTCGTTTTTCACCCTTCACTGGTGCCAACTCTTCTCATATTCCCATCTCAACCATGTCCAATCTAGCCTTAATTCCATACTTTGTTTTTTCGGGTGCATTTAGCAACGTGTCGATGAAACTATCACATACATTTTTTTCAATATGCATAACATCAAGAAAATGTATGACATATAGACAATTCCAATATGGTAATTCAAAAAAAACTGATCTCTTTTTCCAACCAGTTTTCATAAGCTTTTTTGAAAACGGTTTACCAAAAGTAGTGTCCAAATATTTTACCTTCTCAAACAATTGATCACCTGTTAGTGGAGATGGTGTTTTACATTCTTCTGAACTTCTATCAAATGATGTCGTCCAAGATCAGTATTTATGCTGTCGGGGTAGAAATCTGCGATGTCCTAAAAACACAGTTTTCGATGAATGTTTCAACCTAATTGACTATGTACCTTGTTCGCAAACAGGACACCCTTGGGTTCCTTTAATGCTATATCCTGACAAATTTTTATAAGCAAGAAAGTCATTTATCATCCCGTACAACATGAATTTCAAAGTGAAATCCTCTTTTTTGTAAGCATCATACAACGTAACACCTGAATCCCACAATATTTTCAAATCCTCGATCAATGGAGCCAAATAAACATCAATATAATTACCTAGTTTTTTTGGTCCTGATATAAGCATAGATAAAATGATGTATTTTCATTTAATTCATAACCACAGTGGTAAGTTATAATTTACCAACATAATCGGCCATGTACTTTGACTGCTACTTTGAAAACCAAAAGGATTCACCCCATCTGTAGATAACGCCAGACGAAGGTTTATCGGCTCATTTAAAAATTCATGATACTCGTGATCAATTATCTTCCACTGAGGAGAGTATGTTAGGTGACGTAGTTTCCCATATTTAATTCTTGTATCTGCATGCCATGTCAATTTTCCTGTAGTCTTCTCACTTCCATATAGGTTCATAATCCTTGGAATGATTGGAAAGTACCATAAAACTTTTGTAGGACTAGAATCATATTTCTTGTATCGAGAAGTACCACACTTTGGGCATTCTTTAAGTGATTTTTGATCCTTACAAAACAATATACAGTCATTCGGGTAGGCGTGTATTCTTTCAGAGATCATACCCATCGATCGTAGCATTTTTTTGGCATCGTATCTTCAGCTTGGGAGTTCATTATCTTCTGGGATCATGTCATTCAGGAGAGCAAGTAGTTCCGTAAAACTAGCATCGCTCCACCTGTTGCCTGCTTTCAAATTATACAGCTTCAGTATGGCTGACAATACTGTATATTTAGTGCAACTAGTATACAATGGTGTTTTTGCACAACTGTTTAACTTCTCAAACAATTTTTGGCAATCATGAAGTTCATCTTCAACTGTCCTTGTCATTTCCTCAATACGATCTTCATCACCATTCACATCTGTAATCACACCCTCCATACGATCGTCTTCACTTTTCACGCATGTAATCATATCAGATCTTCCATAAAACATCGTGTTATCCGAGAAACTACCTACATTCATTTTTTCCCTATGTTTATTCCAACATGTATAACTTCGATCTATTCCGTGACAGATCAGGTGTTCTTCCAACTCTTCTGAACTAATTTGTCTTGAATAACAACAGCGTAAACACGTAAAAAGGATTTGAGAAGGGTCACATTAATGATCTCCTGCAAACTTGATAAACTCTTTCACGCCATCTTCATACTCTTTTGTCAACCAATTGGCATTCATCAATTATTTATTCATATTCATCGTATTTATGGGTTTTATCTCAAACTTTCCTAATATTATGTTTTAATTAATCAAGTAGCATTGTTTGGGTTTTATAAAAAAAATCATGGTACAAATGCCTCTATAATGAAATAGAGGAACCTACCCCAAAACATGTGAAATTACTTGAACTCTATCTATATACGGGGGACTTTGCCATGTCTTTTGTATATCTCCATGGAGTACCTAAAACCTATACATGGAGGAATCTTCACCGAAACATGGGGTAGTACCATACTTCATATTTTCTCCAAACATCTCACTTGTCACTTTTCAACTATCAAGTAGAGTGATGATAATTAAAATATCCAAACCACATCGTGTGCAATTTCCAATGAATGAGGGTATCATAATATTTTGATCTACATGAAAAGATATTGATAATGGGATACTCATACATGAAATATTATCATCTAAGTAAAAAATAAATAATAATAATGAAATTAACATAGCACACAATTTGATCAATGGATACACAATGTCTAGGGTTCTCAGTCAAGGTTGGTTATATACTACCATTTCTAAACTCATGTGAAATCCATATACATGGTGTGTCCAGTAGGGTGAACATCGTCTATGGATAAGATACCTGATTTAATATGACATATATCAAATTAATTCCAAGTTAGTCTTACAAAGACTGCATGATGCCTTTGAAAATACATGACATATAGAATAACTTGAGCTAAAGTCATGTACTTTAGATAAAAAATGAGTCACTTCACCATCTATGCAACTCATTTTTGTGGAATACACGGTGTGTAGTCCTTACATGACCACTAGGGTTGTATAGTCTATACACATCAAGTTTCTATGGTATATATACATGGTTTGAGTGAAGTAAAACACATATCATATGGTTCTACCATTATTTCATGGCATGTACATGGTTTTATGCTGAATTATATGTCTTGGAGATACATTGTGTGTGACCTACGTTCACATGACATGTAACATTTAAAATAAAACATATTCCAAGTTCGAGTTAGAAGATAATTCATGTGCTGTAAATTTTAGAGATAACTGTTGTCTGGAATTAAAATCTATATGAAATCCATGTATAGTGAAGCATGTTCCATTTAACAAGACTGCATACCATGTATTTTAAAAATATATATAATCTGAAAAACATCATCTTCACACCATAAAGTGTCTCATAGAGTCCTCTAGAAGTGGTTTTTTAGGATTCAGTGTAATTGCACTAGTAACAAAGTGGTGGTGCCATTGAAATGGGTAAATTTTGGATTGATATTCAATGGTGTAATAAATACAACATGGAAAACAAATGGCATATCAATCATTCTAACAACCACAACACCATACAAAAACACAATCGTTCTCACAATTGTAACACCATACAAACCAAACAATCACAATTTTAGATTTTACAAAGCATCCCTTATTCAATTTTGTTTGTTAATTAAAGGGTTATCATAGAAGTTTTATCATCCTGGGGTGTTAATTTATAAGTCAAGTATACGTAAATTACCGATTTTTATATTCAAATGTTCAACAAGAGCCAACCAACATGCAATTCATTTAGTTCGCAAACAAGGACCACCAACGGCCACGATTTTCAGCTGGGTGTTTAGCCCGTACATTTCACATTATAACCATCAATATCAAACAGTAATAACATGAGAACAAGAGGAAACCAATGAGTAACATTAGAAAACTCACCGCGAAGGTGTCGTTAAGCACACGAAAGAGGTGCATTCGTGGTAGAGGAGAGGTGCACAACAGAAGAGATTTCCAACTGAAAAGAAAACATAAAATAGGGGAAACTCATGAGAATAAAATAATCTAAAACTAAGTACACCATTTACCACATCCCACAAACCCCAAGAATCCACTAAAACCAAAATCAACCCACACCATGGTTAAACACACCTTAAGATAACAATAAATTATAGAACCCACATTCGGTAGAACGAGTTCAACAGACTTTTTAAAATATAAAAGATGAACATACAATGGGTAATCCCTGACCAATAGGTCCTTCTTACTAGGTATAATCCCCAAGTTTATTATAGATATCATATCCCATATGATTAATCCCTAATCAATCCTCTATTATCACACCTTTCACGACACATACATCCTAATCACATGACTTTAAACTTCATAGTACAATCTTTTCAACATTACATGTGGTATCTAGTGAGTAGGATCATATCCCTATTCAAACTCAATGAGCCTACCCATACATCTTGACAAAAATTAGGGGGAACTAACATATTTCCAATGGGACACCCCCGGTACTCTTTTCCAATCTTAACATCACACCATGCTAAAACTCACCACATGATCACCAGTTACCCAACATTATTCCAAAACCAAAGAAATATGTTCATGCTTCATTACCCTAAACCCATCCATCTAGGTTCAATAGTGATGGTCAAATTAAAACCATGCAATAAATAAATAGGGTTAAGGATCCAAATGATCATGTCCCTCAACCCCGTCATAACGCCAAAACTCAAGAATAGAGAGTGCTTCCCTTATACAAATCCAAGGCATGACCATTCCTTCGCTATCAACTTGATAACACCTAATATGCATCAAAACCTCATGTCAAAGAAACTACCCTGGATTTATGTATCTAAGGAATTCATAACACCAAGATAACCCCACTCATTAGTCTCCCCCAACCACCAAAACTCACTTGCTCGCTACCATCCTGAGTCACATGCTAACGACCACTGGGATCTCACACAAACCCCTTACATCAGTTCTTACACAATCCTTAGCACATGGGTTCCACTCTTATCCCCACCTCAAAACACACATCATCTAGTGAACCAAACCAAGCACTTACTATAGGTTCTTATACACCCTCTATCTAAAACAACCTATAATACAAGGGTCTCACCACCTGGGCTCTCACTCTTGCCCCAACTACTCATACATAGGTTCAAATCACTTATAAAAAAACTATAAGTCATCATAATCATTCAAGGATCATCATTTCTCATTTATATTAACCCAAGAAAAGGAAAAATACTCCTACATGACCAGTAGCAGTGGAGGCAGTGGCAGCGGGGGAAGCGGCAGTCGCGAAGGAGGAGGAAAACCCAGTGGTGGCAGAGGCAGCAGCGGTCGCGGCAGAGGAGAAAAACCCAACGGCGGCGGAGTCAGCGGCAGAGGAGAAAAACCCAACGGTGGCGGTGGAGGAGGAGGACGAGGAGGAGGAGGAGGAGGAGGAGGAGGAGGACGAAAAAGAGGAGGAGAACGAGGAGGAGAGGTTGCAGTGGAAGAGGGGCCTGGTTCAGCTTCTGCGAAAGCTTTACCGTGTGTGAGAGAGGAGGGCCTATTAGGGTTATTAAATTAGAAACCTATAGAACCTTTATCAGTGCTTGTTTAAAGCACTGGTAAATGTATGTTTTATCAGCGCTAAAATAAAAGTGCTGATAAAACATAAATTTATCAGTGATTTTTCAGAACTAATAAAGAGATACCTTTATCAGTGCTAAAAAGGCGCTGATAAATAGGTTTCTCTTTATCAGCACTGAAAATGCGCTGATAAATTTATGTCTTATCAGTTCTTTTATTTTAGGGTTGATAAATATAATAATTTTATATAAATTAAGAATAAAAACTTTTATCAGCGCTTATTTTATCACTGATAAAGGTTAGATTTATCAGTGCTTTTAACTAGCGTTGATAAAGGAATACCCCTTTATCAGCACTTTCTGTTTATTTCTGATAAAGGGAATCACTTCCCTTGCCCTATTTTGTGGTATTGATTGGGTTGTTTAAAAATGATGAAGGAAAAATAGAGGTGCGTGATGACTCAAGTTTGGATCCAAAACATATGGTTAGAATATCACTACATATATTGAAATAATATGAGTCAAGAAATATTTAGTTTTTATAATGTATGGAACCTATATCGATCAATCTCAAAGGCAGAGGGGTTATTTTCATATCCTGGTATAGGATTGGAAATAGAAGAATCCCTATGTTTGTATCTATGTAAATTCCCTCGTGTAAAAAAAATGTGAACAGAGGGAGCCCAAACACTGAGATTCTTAGGGATAAAGGTTCATTTTACCCTAGTGTATAATCACATATTCCATGAATTCATCCGTGTATTTATCTATCATGTAGGGTAATCATGCCACATAGAATTATTTAATCTAATTAGTCTAGAGTCTTGAATAATTTACCATGTATCGTATAGTTTACCATTGTATTATGGGGAAAAAGGCATTCTACAGTTTAAGTTCATATGACAAGGACCTTCATATAAAGAGTTTTGTGAAAGTATAACTTATACAAAAAATGAGATAACTAATATCAGTGTGGAAATTATAAAATGATATCTAGAATAAATGAAGGGACCATACACTAAGATTCATCCAGATGTTGGTGGAATTACATATGTTCCTGAGATTAATGATATGGGAGTCACTATGTATCTTAATGCATGGAAATCAATCCACACATGGTTATGATAAAAAATGGTCCTACTATAGATGGTCATTAGAAGAGACATTATGTGAATGGAGAGGCCCCAAGAACAATAATAAAAGGTGAATGAGGGTGATGGATATCCAAAATTGGGCCTAAGATGGACAATCTAGGTATCACTACATATCCTAAGTTAGTAGTAATCAAGTTATATATAGTTCTAATAATGGATCCCTATGTAGATAAATATCTTACATGGGGGTATTTCATCTCAGTGTAGACCAATGAATAAAAGAATGGAATATGCATGGAGAATTCCTACATGGATCTAATTCTTATGTAAGGATAATGGGTATCAAAAATAGAACATCTTGTTCAATTTGAAAGGTCGTGTATGGTGGACTATGTGTCATATAATTTAATGTCATGTAACTTGGACTCGGATATTATATTGTTTAAGCTGATGTGACTAAGACTCAAAGTGCTATATTATTTATCATTATATGATTTGGATGAAAATTCTCCAAAGATTAAATTTAGTAGCTTGGGACTTATGTGATATATAGTTTATAGTCATATATTTAGCACTTATGTGATCCTATTGTGAACTTATGAAAATTATTTCTTGAGGAATCTTTAATTGGTTATAGGTGTGATATTCTCTTCATCTTTTTTATCATGGAATAGGATCCATTATAGTATACCTTGAATATGGATTAAGGTCCCTCCCATTTCAGCTCTAGCTATATGTGTTTCTTCTTGGGTATCATTAGAGTTCTAAGATCCTATACAAGTTCTATTTGATAGAATGAGTGGAGACATAATTTTTTATTTATTTCTAATGTGATTAAATTCTTATGGATTTCAAGTCTATTAAATGTGTGTAACTTTTTATCTTCAATGATCTACAACTCATCCAGATGAATCTAAGATTAATCATATTTCGAAAACTGATTGTAGATGGTAATATAAAGTAAGGTCAATTAAACCTTAATGTTATATACTACCTATATTTCATATAGAAGAGAATATGTGGTCTATTGTATAGTATTATGGTTTTTGGTGTGTTATTCCCACAAAGAATATAGTAGTTTCTTTTTAAAATACTTCTTGTCCATGTCCACCATCTTTTCAAGGACATTAGATAGGGTATTGCTGAAGCATCTATCTATCCATTAACCAATGTATGGTAATGATATGAGTGATTGGGATAAATTTTATATTCCTAATATAACCATTTAATTTTTAAAGAGAATAAATTGGTGTCTTTGTCCATCAATATGGTGTAATGGATACCAAATATGATGATGATATTTTTCTCTATGAAGCTAATGATATCCTTTTTCTCAAATTCCTTAAGGGATGTAGCCTCAACCCAATTAGAGAAGAAATTGGTGGAAATAAGGATATACTTGAACTGTATGACTATAGCTAGGGGTTGCAGCTACATGAAATATATTCCTCAAATAGATAACAACTAAGATTTTTTGGTCGTATTAAATATTTCTAGGGATTTATGGATGAAATTGGAATGTACCTAAAAATCATGAAATTTATTTATGAATTCCAAGTTGTCTTGCATAATTTATAACCACAAGTATCCAAGTATCCTAATTTGATGTAAGATCATGGATCCTGACAGATGGGTGCCTTAGGTTCTAGCATTGAATTCCTACATAGTGGTGAGGTTATATCCTCCTTTAATATAATTTAGGATGACTCTCTCAACTCCTCATTTATAAATGACTTTCTAATATTTTAAGCCATTGTAAAGAACATCTTTTACTACCCACCACTGGATCTATTTCTTATTAGATCAATCTATCAAGATAATTCTAATTTGGTGGTATTATACTATATGATACATCCATATAGTTATGGTTCCCATAGGTGAGGATGTGAGAACAACTTGATCAAGGTTATTGTTGATCTCATTCATTTATTCCATGTCACTACTTATAAATAGAGAAAACACCTTTTGATGTCCGCTATGGATGATTGTATTATACTATTATAGATCATCCAAGGTAGTGGAAATAATATTCGATGTATTAAAATGGGAATTATGTGAATGAAATATATTGGATAGTGTTTGGATAAGAAGGTAATTTTTTCATTAATTCTCATACATAATCAAGAAGGGGGACTTGTTCCTCCGTTTTGATGGCATATTCACCATTGATTTTCTTGATCACCATATTTGAAATTCATTTGATATTTAATCAGGCCATTGGTATCTATATAGACAACTCTAAGCCTAAAATTAGAGCTTATTATTTTATCACATTATTGGCTTATCATTTTGATATAAGGAAGTAGTAATACATAACTTCTTTGGCTAAGGAGATAAGTATTATCCCCATACCCACCCAATTATTCTTCTAGTATTACATCATTCTTCCTATTGGGATTCTAAAAGAACCAACAAAGTACATATCCTATATTTAGAGAGCATCATGGATGGAGAAAACATATTTGTTAGGGATCTCTATATTCAATAGAGACTTCACTATGATAGGGTGTATTGTGAGGAAATTGGTCAATTCCTACCATTTAGTTGCCTTTTGAAATATGAATTAGATGACAAATAACATTAAAATGATAAATCATCTTATTAGATGTCTGTTTTAACATTGGGAAACTAAGGATATATTTGAGTGGATCCATATAAGTGATAAAATAGACCTCATAATGCTTTAGGTAATTTCTCATCTTTTACACTATGAAAATCAATGTTAGATGATTCATCTTGATATTAGAGTATCAAGTATCATAATCCAATATAGTCCTTTTAATAAAATAGAGACCTTTATCATTTTTTTATAATTTTTTTTGGGTTAGGGGTGCATTGAGATATATTTATAGGGTTTCCAAAAAAAGAATGAGAGACTTCTCCTCCACTAGTGGTAACAACACTATTGGGTGAAGATGGTACTACTTGACATTATTGAAGGATTATTGATAGTTATCATCCCATTGATTAGTAACCCCTTTCCTTATAAAAATATTGAAGGATATACATTTAAAAATGATATTTTAAATAAATAATATGATATAAGCAATATATCCTTAGGGTAATCTCAATTTCATAAGGTTTTGAGGTAGTGGAATATCGAGTATCACCCTAGTCTCCTCAGGGTCAACTTTGATACCATATTGTCACACTACAAATCTGAGAAAGTTTCCCAATATTACCCCAAAAGAACATTTTAATGGGTGTATTTTTAGACTCTTTTTTCATAGGTTTTTAAAAATTGACTCAATATTAGTAAGTTGAACATAGTATTGTTGAGACTTGACCACCACATCATTAACATAGCATTTCATTATCTTACCTAGGTGAGGCTTGAAGATACAATTTATGGTATGTTGATATGTAGTGTCTGTGTTATTAAATCCAAATGGAAATACTTAGTATAAATATATCCCATGGGGTACCCTAAAGTTAGTATTCTTCTCATCATTAGGGACTTTTAGGATTCTGTTATACCCTGAGTATCCATCCATAAAGGGCAGGGATTAAAATCTGACCATCACATAAATCTATTACTTTGTGATTGGGGAAAAAATATCTTTTGGTAAATTCTATTTTAGATCCCTAAAATTGATAAAAACTCAGATTTTACCATTATTCTTCCTATAGGGGACAATTTTTTTTTGAACCATTTTAGATATTTTACTTACCAAATAAATTTTTATTGGGTGAGATTTCCATCTTGGCTTCTTCTTAGAAATTTTTTAGTTAGGTTCATTCTCAATGATACCTATTTAAACACACAATGGTCATTTAGAAAACCTAAATGATGTGTATACACATCAATAACCAACCTAGGTATTTATGTATAGTTATATTTAAATACATCCCAGTGCTTCTTGATGAAGGTAATATATGTATCATGTTCTTAAGGGGCCATGGTAGTACTGATAAAAATAAGTCACGGGTCTTTCTTTATAACCAGACTCGCCTGAAGGATTTCATCAAAGGTGGTCGAGAAATCTTAATCCAATATCGAATAGTAATCTCTAAGATCTTATTTTTCTCTTTCTTCCAACTTTATATTATTTTAATGGGAAGATAAAGCGGTATTTTGGGGTCTAATAGATGATATAGGGGAATCATTAGACACTAAGAAAAATGAGAGTGTGTCCTAGATTTTAACCCCTTCCTCCCCAGTATCATCTAGGGTGGATGATGCACTATTATATTTATATTAATAAGATAATATGGGGATATTCTTATCCAGGTAATTATTATCATTTCCAAGATCACATCTCTCTTCTATATGGTAATGTTTGAAAGACGTAACCAATATCATGAGGAGTGGGAAAACATGTTGGGGACTCATAATTTCCTTCTTATCTTGGGATTCATATACACTTATTCAAATATCCTTAGTTTTTCTGGTTGATATTGAAGATCATTCAAACCTACATAGAAGTAAAAATGCTTTGGATCCAAGTTTAAATGCATAGATTATGAGGTAGTATTTTCTTTACTTGGTGGTGGTTACTCCATAAGGTCATTAAAATGGCCATAATATAAAAGGAATGTAGTCTAATGATTCATATTATGTTAAAATGGAACTCATATGACCTAATAACTTCCCAAATCAGGAGTGGTTTCCCCATTTCAATTGATAGGAAACACATAATCTATATCGAGTTCACCCCATGGATTTAAGGGACATTTATAGGATATTGGGGTGGTAATTTTGATGGTTTTATCTACCACCAACCGATCTCCTTCCCTATTATACAACCCTATGTCAATATATTGATATTCACATGACTTAAAGGGGAAATAATCACTATATTGTACCCCAACTTTTCCATTTATAGAATTTTTGAGGCACTAATGGTATGATGATGGTATTCCCACAACTTATAGCTCTAGGGCCCCCCTAATAAAACATTAAAGGATATTTCTTATTGGACTTACATTTATTCTAATTCGGAAATGAAGTCATTGAATTAGTTCTAGATATTGGTCCTACCTAGTGTCTTGTACTCACTATTAGCATATACTTGAATTATCGGGTTGAAGGGAGTTATGCCTACCTCATTATAGCAAAATTGATGGAGGGTATAGAATAGTATGAGGTTAATCCTATAACCATTATCAATCAATGATTTATGGATATCAATTTTCACCAACTTCACATATATATACAAGGGTATGATGTTCCTAGGTATGGATACTTACTCATCTTGCTTCATAAAGGAAATGATTGTGTGATATTATGTAGGACCAATCTTTTCCTGATGTGACTTGGCTACAGAAACATAAGCCTCAAAATGTTCACGGATTGAAATATCCTCAATAAGATCTTCCCTACATTATAGGGAATGTTTAAGAGTATATATAATAGATAATTTATCCAAGAAATGGTAGATACTTTTGAATGTCATATTTTTGGACCACAGGACTATGTTTCATATCTTGGAGTGATTTCTTATCCTAGGATTTGGATTTCATTTATGGTTATATCAATGACTATTTTAATTGATCAAAGTAGGGTTAAGTTTTATGGTTCATGAGATTAGATGAGTTTTTCATCCCTAAATATATAATTAACTAAAAAAATCATATTAGAAAGATAATATATATATATCTACTTGGTCGAAGAGTCTCGACTATTTGAACTAAGACTGATGATCATTCGAACATATATAGTGTTATAGATTCTCTAGATAAAATTTGATATGCATGGATTATGAGCTGGTATTTTCTTTAATTGTTAGTGGTTGGTCCATGATTATATTCTCATAGTCGGGATATGAAAGGAATGTAGTCCAATACTTTGACTTATTATCAAGTGGAACTTAAATGACATAATGAATTCTCAAATTAGGAGTGGTTTCCCCAATTCAGTTTAGGGAAAACACATGGTCTTTATTGAGTTCACCCCATTTATTAATTGTATATACCCCTTTAATTTCACATCTAATAATCTCCCACTTTCACTTAAATACCATAAGGTATTTAAACAAAACTTCACAACTCTTTATGAATTATTCTAGGACTCTTCTGGATATGGTTTGTCATATTATCTTTATTTTAAAACAAACAAATTTTCCAATACTTAATCCTTTTCCAAAGGCCTAACTATGTGACACTTCAGTCCTTAGTAGAAAAAAGACAAAAAAATAATAATAATCGAGACTTAAAATCAATTAAATGGTTCAGATACATAGATCAAATGTCACCAATTAGCTCTATTGAAGACCATATTTTCATTTAAACCATTTATCATAATACCATCTTGAATTATTTGTTTATAGGTCCTTTTAGGCCTACCCATACCTATTTTAATAACTAATTTTTTCATTAAGTTTACCCTATAATCATGTGCATCTATAGGTCTTCTTATGACATGTCCAAACAATCTTAATATAGTCTCAGTCATCTTCTCATCAATTGGATCCATTTCAATTTTTCATCAAACACATTGATTTCTTATCTTATCCTTCTTATTATGTCCGCATTTACATCTAAACATATAAATTTTTTTACCCTTATTTTTTTTTCAAGATGTTCCATCAAAAACAAACCCTCACTTCCATATAGAATAGTTGGTCTAATAAAAATTCTATAAAATTTACCCTTCTTTTTCAAAGGAATTTTATGATCATAAATCACCCTAGATGCATTTCTCCAATTTATCCATATAGTTTTAATCTAATGAGAGACATATTTATTAATATCTCCATCACATTGGAGAAATTATCCAAAGTATAAAAAATGAACAAATTTTAAAATGAAGTGGCATCCTAATATCACATTAATTGCATTACTAGAAAATACTTTTCCAAAACGACACTTTATATATTATGTCTTATCACTATTAAGATGGAAACATTTTGATTATAAATTTTCTATCCAAAGCTCTAACTTTAAATTAATAGTCTCTTTAAATTCTTCAATGAGAACTATATCATCTATAAAAAGTATGCAATTTATTATCTCATCTATAATATACTTATTAATTTTAGATAAGACCAAATAAAAAATGTATAGGCTTAAAGTTAAACCATGATGTAGTCCTATCAAGACAAGCAATTTTTAGAGTCGCCAAAAAAAGTTCTAACTTGAGTAAATCTCCCTTCATAGATGTCTTAGATGAGATTGATATATGCCACATCCACCCCTTTTATTTAAATATCTTTCCATAAAACCTCTCTATGAACTTTATCATATTACTTTTACAAATCAATGAAAACTATATACAAATCTGGGGATTTTTTTCAATAATAATATATAAGACCTATAATAAAATAAATTACTTATGTGGTTGAATGTCCAGGAATAAAAAATATATATATAACTTTTTTCCTTTCAAATACTCTATTAAACCAATTTCCCCCAAAGTTTTATTGTATGAATCATAATATTAATACATTTACACCTTGGTAAAATTAAGAACAAATATGAAATCACAATTTAATAAATGTAAGCGAAGAGAGACCTCTAGAAAAGAATCAATTATTCTCAAGACAATAAAGGGTTTAGTGTGATCTCTATCTAACATACTCATATCTCATACAAACATATCCACAACAAGATGTATCATATACAATATAGGTATATCTATATAATCCCTTTACACATGACATAGAGTGACCACTAGACATTGAACAATATCAATCTATTATAGTTCATATCATACTTTCTTGATTCTCTAAAAAATACTAACGTAGTCCATAAATATATCACTTGTGACTAAACTAAAAATGTTCATATATTTCCTCAGTCTAATTCAATTAAATATTAGGTGTCCTTTCTTATCGTATGGGTGGAAAATCCTATCTTGGTTAAGCTCCAACTGATGATATGATTAGAAATATACCGAACGGCCCCTTGATTAGCTAAGATAGAATGGATTAAATAACAAAAGATATAAAAGAATAAAGGTTTTAATGTTAAGTATATATATAAGCATAGGTAAATAGGATTGATATAAGTATACACCCCTAATTATATCAATCAATATATGAAATTTCATAGGATATACTTGTTGGGTCAGTCCAAATAATAAGCCTCCACTTATTATCTCATGAGTCCACTAATTAGGATAATCTTGACATATCATAATAATCCATATTACTCTGTAATGATCAGTGATTAGGGAAAAATAAAAGTCTTAAATTGAGAGGATATTATCATTTTATCCTTCACCAAAAGAAAATTATAGTACATGTGAATGAATGATAAATAGAGATTGTATTTATTATAAATTCATGATATATTATTTAATTATTACATAAATTTATTAAGTGTCATATACCAGGAGACTCTACATGACCCCTATGATTTTGTTGTGATAAGGGTTTCATCAATGGATCCACTAAATTATTTTCTATAGCCAACCAACATATCCTAACATCACCCATCTCAACAATCTCTCATATGTTATGGTTTTTTAAAAGGATGTGTTTGGTCCTATGGTGAGGTCTAGGTTCCTTGGATTTAGTGATAACTCCATTGTTATCATAGTAAAACTTGATCACTCCCTCAATTCTAGGAAGGACCCCTATTTAATAAATGAACTTTTTTTGTCTAAATAGCTTCCGTCATAATATCTAATATAGTGATGTAATCTGCCTTTGTTGTCAAGTTTTCTATAGTGTCTGGTTTATAACTATTCCAACTGATATCCCACCATTTAAGAAAAACATTAAACAAAATTGAGATTTCATATCATCTCTATCATATTAGAAACTTTCATCTGTGCAACCCTTTTCATAAAGATCATCCTATCCTCCAGAGATCGAGAACATGTCCTTAGTTATTATCAAGTACTTAAGGATGTTCTTTATAGTGATTCGATGACTCTCATTGGGATTGGATTGGTGTCTACTTTTTATACTAAGAGAATACGAGACATAATTTTGGGTACATAGTATAGCAAACAAAAATAAAACTGATAGCAGAAGCATATGAAATTATATCCATCCTTTATGACTCTTGAGAAGGATCTAGAATCTTCCTAATATTTATCCCATGAAACAATGGTAAATTTCCATTTGAGTTATCCATGCTAAAAAAATTTATAACTTTAACAATGTATGTGTACTAACTAATTCTAGGAAACCTATTATATCTATATCTATAGATATTCATACCCATTATACAGGCTGCTTCACCCTCATCTTTCATTTAGAATCATTTTCCCAACCACATCTTACCTAATTAAAGTGTTGGGATGTCATTTATGACAAGTAATATGAAAAATTTTATAAATACTATAAACCAATTACTAATATATTTGTATATACAAGAACCATCCACATTTTTTATGAATCCAAAATCTTTGATCATATCATTAAATTAGATATTCCAACTTCTAGAAGCTAGATTCAATCAATAAATGGTCAATTATAACATTTATACCTTAGAATACATATTTAGTACTAAAAACCATTTAGATATATCATATACACATTATCAACTAAATTCAAATTAATGAAATTATTTTTGATATCCATTTAATATATCACATATTCAAAATGATTTATTATGGTGAGTAATATTTGGATGAAATTTATCATCAATATAGGTGAAAAGGTTTTTTATAGTCAATACCATGAATTTTATTGTAACCTTTTAAAACTAGTAATGTTTTATTTGTACAAATTCTACGATAAATATCAGTTTACTTACAAAAAAACTCACTTACACCCTACAGGTCTCACCCCTTCAGGTGCATCCATTGAGTTATAAAATTGGTTAGTGTGCGTGAATTCTATTTTTGATTCCATGAATTTTAACCATTTCATAGAATCAAAACACTCAATGAACTACCAATAAGTGGTAGGTTTATCTAATATATACACTTCCTCATCATCATTATCCATAAGAAATCTATATATATCAGGTTCTCAATGAATCCTTCTAGGCCTTCGAGTTTCTTATATAGCTTGATTTGGTTCTTCTTCCACAAAACTTTAGGGAACCGACTCAGCCTCCATCTTATAAATACATACTATTTGTTAGTATTTAATTTCTCCAAGTTTAAAACTTATCCCAATAACTAATTGATCCATTTTTTTACTCTCAAGGAAAACTGAAAATTGATCCACAAACACATTATGCTCAGTGGGATTATAGAAATAATATTCCATCATTTTCTTAGAATAACTAACAAAAAATCATTTTTGTAATATAGGGATTACATTTTCAGAATTAAATCATCATACGAGTGATTCACAACCATAAATACTCATAAAATAGATAATGTTACATTTCCCAATACATATCTTATATAGTGTCTTTATGAATTATTTAAATGGAACATGGTTTATTAGAAATGCAGTAGTCTCTAAATCATAGCCCTAGAATGTAATAAGAAGGTTATATAACTCATCATCGATCAAACCATTCCCAACAAGGTATGATTCCTCCTCTAAGATACACTATTCCACTATAGTGTTCTAGGAGGAGTGATTTGTAGAACAATTATGTAATCCCTTGGCTAGTTAGTGATTTTTTGTCCCAAATATTTACCACCTTGATCTGATCAAGGGATCTTAACAATCTTTCCCAGTTGATTCTATAATTTTTTTAAACTCTTTAAACATTTTAAAATTTTCATATTTGTGTATCATTAGAAACACATATCTATATTGACTAAAGTCATTAGTAAAAGTAACAAAGTACTTTAAACCACCACTTTCTTTAGTTCTCATTGATCTTAATATATCACTTTGAATGAGATCCAATAGTCCATTATCCCTTTCACCTTTTTACTAAAAGTTACTTTGAAAATATTTATTAATAAAAAATATTCGTAATTCTTAAATGATTCATAATCTAATGGAATAATATATATCTATAGATTCTTTGTAATTTTTTCCTTGTTTATATGGCCAAGGTGACAATACTAAATATGGGTGGTATTAAAATCAACAATAACCTTCTTATTTTGAATATTTTAAATTGTATTATCCATGTCTAGAATGTATAATATATTTACTACATTCTTGATTCCATTAAATAGTTCATTCATATATATAGATGAACACTTGTTCTTAATAGTGAATGTAAATTCCTTATTGTCCAAACAAGATATGAAAATCAAATTTATAATTATGGTAGTAACATAATAATAGTTATCCAATTATATAACTAATTTACTTTATAAAATAAAATAATATTTGTTGCCTTATAATGTAGCAACTCTTTCTCTATTTCCAACACATAGATCTACTTTACCCTCTTTTAATTCCATCCAATTTTTGAGATTTTATTTTTCCGCACAAATGTGTGATGCTCACCTAGTATCCAATACCCATGATTCATAGTTATTAAAATGTACCTCTATAAAATTCATATTGAAAATCTCAAAATACTTCTTTTCTTTGGGAACACTTATCATCCTTAGATATCAATTTTTTATTTTTCAATAGGTTATAATTATAATTTATACTAATGGGTAGCTCTTTATAAAACCCAAAAGTTTGTGTTACTCACCCAAATATAAAATCCAAACATATTTATACATATATTAATGTGTTCTATGTGTGTGGTATATGAACTCTCCATGTAAACTCATTGTGTTATATGAGATTGAAAATCACTGCATGAGTAAGCCTGGGCAAACAGATATACATTCCCTCGCCTTTCTAGAAGAAGTAATAAGCCTCCAATTTAGTGGATATTCTCAACCCAAGTCCCTCTATGCTAGGAAAATTTACTCAATAAATAATTTAATTCATGGAAACTCTTAAGCCTAATATGAACAAACTATATTCAACAACTATTCTCAAGATCATAACTCTAAACAAAAACTGAGTTCATCATAGATGAGAATTAAATCTTATGTTATCACACCTAACATGTAATGAAGTTTTCTATCACCTAGTAGTAATTTATATCATATATTCAACATACACAATATTCATATTATATAAAAAATGTATAAACATAAACATCTTAAAGGAATAACCTGATAAATAGAACTTTATTTATTTCTTAAAAATTAGAAACAAATATAAAATTTTCTTATTTTATGTAGTAAATAAAAATCCCATTTTAGAATACCCAATATTTATAATTTATAAAATATAATTAAAATATCAAAATAAAATTTTTAATATTTTTTATTTATTTTATATTTTATGACTGATAATATTATTATTAGTCATAAAATATAAATGATACACGGGATATATACAATATGGGAAAAAATTATTCTATGATATACCTTCAATAATATGCTATTATTAGTACCTAATAATATATTTGGTCCAATCATATTGCTCAAATCATATTTTACGATTGAGGCGATATTGTATTTATGCTATAATCCCCTATTTTCACACAAACCCTGGTTTAAATTGTATTTTATAATATCATATATTCTATGATATGGTAGAGTTAAAATAAAAGGGTTTCATATATATAATACCTTATTATATATTCTATTATTACATTACAGCTGATCATAACAAAAAATCTCTATGTATCATATTTTACAATACCATATAAAACACTTTATGATATATATTTCTTCAAAAAAAGGTAAATTTTAAACATTGAATCCGTGAAGAATGAGGATTATATAACACTGATAGGTTTTCCGGTATCATAATAAGATCATTAGAAGTTGAAGAAACCCAGGTAATAGCCTAATCTACCTTCTAATATTCAACATGCATGGAATATTAAAGAACAACCCATGCATAAGAACACTTGAAATAAAATATTGATGGCCTCAATCTTCTTCTATAATGGTGTATACTTGATTAATATCACTAAGGAAACAAAAAAGGTTTCCTATATCTAATTAATAACACGGGCCTAGGGATCCTAGATCATAACTTGAGGAGCCTCAATCACCTAAGGAGTGCTAGTGCTTTCACCAAGTGGTAAACAGTAATCAATGAAGAAGATAGGTCCAACTATGGAATGCAACAAAAGGTTTAACGTCAATAAAGGGAACTCTTACCCTTTATTGTACCAACATAATGTTATTTATTGAATATATATTTTCATCTATATTGGGTTCCATCACATGGAATAAATACATTATACACAATTGGTATTCATTCATTAAACTCTTTAATAAAGGTTTACAATCCATGTTTGAACAGAAGAAACCATGTGTGAGGTACGTAGAAGATTCAAGACACCCATTCATGCAATTACTATATTTCACAATAATTCTTTGTAAGGTCTTATAGATTTGACTCAGGTATTTTCTTGACCACGTGTGTTGGGAACCAGTGGAGGTGTTTCAAGTTTATACATAGGCTAAAGAACAATATTTCATAATTGGGTCAAACATGGGGTTTTAATTTTTATAAATGTGGTCATAAATTTTATAGCCTGAATTTTCATTTATTTAAGGGTTTAGAGATTTTTTGAAGCCGTAAAAATTAATTTTTAGGGTTTTTTGGTTTTTTGGACTTGCAAATGATTTTAAAAATTTTAAAAAAGGTATTTAAGTTAGGTGATTTATAATTAGGAGGATTCCTAAGTAAAGATATTCTTAAATCATTGTTCATAAGTAAGTGAATTCCTAAGTAAGATAATTCCTAAGTAAGTTGATTCTGAAATCTCCATTCAAAAGTAAGGGAATTCCTAAGTAAAGGGATTCTGGAATCACTGTTCATAATTTAAGGGAATTCCTAATTGAGGGGATTTAAAAGTAATGGGGTTATGGAATCACATTTTTCAGGGAATTCGTAAGTAAGGGGACTCATAAGTAATTGGATTTTTAAGGATATTCAAAAGTAAGGTTTTACCAAATATTGGATTGGAAGAATAGTGTTTTAAAAATCATCCAATTTAATAAATGAAGGTTAAAAACACTTATTTAAGAGAAATTATGTCTCCCTACTATCTACACAGTAAGAAAATCATCCAAGAGTCCCTCATGTACCTTTATTCTTATTTAATGGAGATCTCCTATATTTATTATTTTAGTCATGTGTTATATGAAGAAGTAGAGAGATACATGTAAGGATAATCCTTCACATTCAACTAATGTCTATATTTCTCATTATTTCTTCATCCCTCATTGAAAATTACTAATTTCAAGATTTTCTTTTTAGTTTTTTATAAATATTTTGATTAAGGCTAAACTTGAAAAAGATTCTTAACAAGTGGAGTCCTTTAAACACTAGGTAGGTGGTTCCTAGAATATTTTTTAAGTATAATTTTATTATGTAATGCATAATAAATTAGAATTAGTGGGGTATTTTAGGTATGAAAAGTTATGAACTGCATAGAGTTTTATTATTCCTAGGAGATACTGAAGGGTAGTATCATTTGTGAAATGGTGTGGTTGATCCTGGTATGGCATGGTGGGTGTGATATGTGATTCCTTGGTTGGTTGGAAATAATGATGTCAGTTATGGAAATTATTTTACCGATGCAAGTACTAAGATAGATTCATGGAATTTTTTTGGGTGTGGCACGTGTTTCTATGGGTGATGTTGATCATCATAAGTTAGGAAACATTGTTTTCTAGGATGAAATAGATGGTTTTGACCATTAACAAGGTTAGATGACATGTTTAGTAGGTGATGATAGAAGTTAAATGAAGGTGTGGACTACATTGTTAGTGATGTTGCTCACTTTGGGTGGTCGATGGGGTTTTTGAGATCCTTTTTACATAGAGTATAACCAATGAGGTGGTGTTTACCACTCATTATTGGTGGATTCCTTCATAAATTAAGCAGAATATGGGAGTTTTTTTACCATCATTATGGAGGAGGTGATCACCAAAGAAGGTCATGGTTGGTGGTAATTGAGACTACTATTTGGGGATTGATGCTCTCTATTTATGTTGGGGCTGATGGGATAGGGTTATGGAAGGATGGTTATCTTTGTGTATTCATTTCATTGGGTTTTTGATCCAGTGGTTGAAAATTTAATGTGGACATCCATGTGACTTTTGATATAGTTTTTGGACATGCCTTGGGGTGCTGATATGAATTGGGTTGGTTATATGGTTAAGTTTTCATGTAATGATATGTAGTATAGACTTGTTTAAAAGGTTAAGGGATCTTCCAAAATGATATACTATAGATGTATTGTTCCACTCTAGCATTAGTTAAAGAGAGCAAAGGCTCATCACGGATTGATGAGAATGGGTGGAGAAATTTATGTTATAAGTTGTTGGTTTTTGTGTGTTTATGATTTTTTATACCCCAATATATGTATGAATAGAATCTAGGAACATTGTTGGTGACCTACTGAGTTCACACACTCACCCTGCATAGACCCCCTAGGGTGTGTACAAATTTTATAGTTCTCAGTGCAGGTAAGGGAAATGTTTTATTGTCTAGAACCTAGTAGATAGAGATATGAATATATTACACTAATAAATTCAAGATTTTTCATATGGGTTGGGTGGTTCTTTAGTACTAGGATGGTGGTTTATTTTAGTAATTTTGTACATGTACATATGTGATCATCCCACATATGATCTTGTTTTATTTTGTATGACTGTAATGACATGGTAGACTTTTTCTGGATTATCGTATGTTTATATTTGGTATTTATTGATGTTGTTTAAAATTTATTCCATTATATAATTATTAATATTATTTATTACTAGAGAGTATAGTCTCCCCACTATAACCCTATAACACCTCACTACTATGTTGAAACCTTTGGTGTACGGGGAGGCGCACCTAAGGTCACATAACACATTGTTTATCCAAGAATCAGTAGAGTGGTTCGATTGGAAGGACGTTAGAAAGTTGTATTAGATCTTGGGTATTACAAGGTAATACCTGAGTATGGTGGTTCCAATATGGTATCATTGAGTGGTGTTAATGATTGGTTATTTAAAAGTGGTATTGTTATTTTTGATGTGGTATAACTATGGTCTATGAATGAGTTGAGGTCTAGGAATGTGATGAAACATGAAATGGATGTTGTGTTGTGTGTTTGGAAAAAACATGCATGAGGTGGATTCCAAGTAACCAGGGGAACTGGGATTATTTTCTAGTTTTTGTTGTTACAATTGTAGTTATTTAAAATTGTTCCTAACATGATGTATAATGTTTTTATGTTATTTATTTATTTTTTATAATATTAACCTAGAGAGGCAGTGGTGGTACTCATACAGCATATTTACCACATACAGGTTTCCTAATATACATGTGTGGCTTTTGATTATTGTTTGAAACGTATAATAAAATAGAAGGGTTTATAAATTTAAAGTTTTAATAATAGTTTATACAATTTTTTTATGTATAGAATCTTAGTGTAATTATAGTTAGACAACCCAATAAGGTTAATGGTTCTAGAAATGAGAAGGGGTTTTGTTGTTTAAAGTGTCAGTAACAACCTATATGATTTTTTCCTATATATATTTTTTGGGGAATTATACTCACCTATCCTAGGTGTGTGATCAGTATATAATCCTACATGTGTATTATGGATGTGTTTAAGACCCTAATATGGATAGGTGGATAACCAAAATGTCGGATGATATGTGAATAGTGTATGATAGGGAAGTGTAATGTCGAATGGGTCATATTGTATGTTATATATTTCCCTTTTTATAGTATCTATACTATTAAATATATGTTGATTATAGTGTTTGGTTCATTATTGGATTCAACCTAGACGGACTCAATTATAGAATTAGGAGGGTAAAGATGTGGTGTTTCTAGGGTGTTCATGGGATGAGGCCCCTGAGGGTGAGGGTGATCATGATCCACATGTTGAAGAACTAAGTTAAGCAAGAGAGCCACAATGGGAAGATGATTAGGGGAAGTGTTTAGATGAGAATATTAAGGTGATATTGGTGTGGGTTATTGAGTGTATTGAATTAGGAGCTTAGTGAGTTTAGTTGTATATGGATTATTTGATGTAGGGGTTTCATACACAATATCAACCTTTATTATAGGGGGAGGGTGGACCACAGGTGATGGAAAATTGGATAGAGTTGGTGTAGATTATATTTGATCATATTAAGACACCCCAGGGTAAAATATAAAGTTGAATAGGTATATTCTTAAAGTAACAACAAAACATTAGTAGGACATACATGTATAGGTACGTAGGTATGAGGGGATGTCATGGAAGGACTTTGAGGCCATGTTTTTTGAGTGCTTCTTATCATGACTCCCTCCCTCCAAAGGTTCCCCTCCTGAGGTTCTAATAAAGGAAGGGATATAATGACCCCTGATTCCTACCTTCAATGGGCCCTAGGTTGGAAACTAGCACCGAGGGTATAATATATATCACTTATGGAAGGAATTACCCTTAATTATATAATAAGGGATGATATATAGAATGAAAACTACAAAACGACTCAATATCATAGAAGAGAATGGGTAAAAAAACCAAACCATGATATATGTATAAAGTACACAAGTACAAATAGTGTCTCCAAATGAAATATCAAAAACAATACTAAGATAATAACATAGTAATAGATCCAATTTCTAGTCTAGTAATGTCCATCTCGGTCTTTAAAGTCAACCTGGAAACTTGAAAAATAGTTTGTACATACATGGGGTGAGTATAGAATGTTTTCTCAGTAGGATCATACCCAATTAATTTCATTCACATTTGAAAAGAGTGAGCTAATACACCAACAAACAAATAATCAAACCAACATACACCTAAATAGATCAACTAACCAATATCATCCTCACCATGGAATTCTCACCAAATTACACATCCAATATAGTAATATAAGAATAATCATATGGATAGAATCATACTCCATAATATATGTATAAAGTACAAAAGTACAAATAGTGTCTCCAAATGAAATATCAAAAACAATACTAAGATAATAACTTATTAATAGATCCAATTTCTAGGCTAGTAATGTCCATCTCGGTCTCTAAAGTCAACCTAGAAACTTGAAGAATAGTTTGTACATACATGGGGTGAGCATAGAATGTATACTCAGTAATATCATACACAATTAATTTCATTCACATGTGAAAAGAGTGAGCTAATACACCAACAAACAAAAAATCAAACCAACATGCACCTAAATAGATCAACTTACCAATATCATCCTCACCATGGAATTCCCACCAAATTACACATCCAATATAGTAATATAAGAAGAATTATATCGATAGAAGCATACTCCATAATGTTTTCCCACTAATTTTCCACTCTCATACCCCATTGTCAAATGTATTGGTGCTCTCATACCTTCCATATTAACCATTCCTAAATTCACCTACTAAAACGCACCACATACCACCCAAAGACATCTAGGTAACCACATCACATTATTCCCAAAGACACTGGGGTAACCATATCACATCCTACTTGAATAAAATTGGGAAACCAAATCACATCCATTTCCATTGAACATGGATAATAGGGTATCGAGAAAATGAAGGACATCAACCTCATTCCTTCCTCCTAACATGAACAACCCCCACCGTGAACCACATTATCCTCTAGTTCACTTTTACTTTTTTTCATCACTACTCATGAATATCAATATTTACATGAAGATAGAATAGGGAATAGGGGTTAGTCATACATTCTTCCTCTCCATCATAGATGTTTAGGAGAAACACCTGAAACCAAAAACCTTTGGTTTTCATTGTAAACACACAAATTGAGTGGGCTGAGTATACAAATAATAATGAAAATACAATATATAATAGTCATTAATAATCTCAACTTATGTGTTCATAAAAATAGTATAATTCCAACTTACAATATCACCTTAAGGACTCACAACCTTTTCCACTATAGGTGCCACTTATAAATTCATCACATAACAAAAGAAAACCATATGCACATGCCACATTACATCTATTGAACTTCTGTGAGGATGATGTTGTATTAGTTATCAATACAAGAATAAATGTGATGATTGTTTCAATGATTTTCATACAAAAGGAAATTATTGATGGTTGATGTAATATTATCTTATATAAGTTAAAAATGTTTTTAAACAAATTGAGAATTCTAGAGTGAGTTTTATAAGGTTTTGATTTGAATAGAGTGAAATATGGAAGAACCAAGTAGTTATGTAAAGGTATTCATTGATTTTCATAAGCTGTATAAAGTTAAGTTTGACCTGCATGAGTGTAAACTTAGAATTTAACTATTTGTGTAAGGGTATATTTTCCATTGAAATAAGTTAATCCACACTATATAAAGGTAACCATTACTTATGTATGGGTAATCGGGCATGGCGTAAAGGTATCACAGGTAGCTTCGTAAGGGTACATCAGTCATGTGTAAGAGTTACGAGGCAGCATAAGGGAACCATCATAAAGGTGTGAGGTTGTGTAAGGGTATGGAAGGTTGCATAAAGGTGTAATTGGTGTCTTGGAGGTTGTGTAATGGTAACTCGTGTGTTCTAAAGCTCATGTAATGGTCAGTACTATCTCATGTAAGGGTAGACTAGATCTTATATTACCCACATAAGGTTAAAATCATACATGTGTAATGGTATTTTTGAGTTTCCCCTGTTCATGTAAGGGTAATACACATAACAATAATCTTTGAGGGTTTTGAACTCAATAGAAGATATATCGTAGGGATGATCACCTCATCACAGAATTCTCATGGATAATGATATGGCCACACCACAGCTTTGTTACGCATCGTGGATGGTTTAAATTTAACAGAGGTAAAAAAATTAGGGTATATTGGGACTACACCATAGTATATGTGTAAATTCCATAAATCTAGAATCTCAGATTCAGTGGTTACATTATTACATTGGTACTAGTTACTAGTGATCACATCCAAAATTATTGAATAGTTTAGTAGTTTTGGAAAAAATAGTTACATACTTGAAATTTCACATACATTTGAAAACATAAAATACAAAAAAGTATTTTATTTTATAACACCTTTATTCCCTATAAAATATCTCTCTATATTAATCATAATAAACTTCTTATAATACTAGGGAAATTAAACATAATAAATGAAAAAGCTCAGATTCTTAGTAAGGGTATGCATATAGTGAAATCTATTAAATCGTGAATAATATGGTGAGAATAAATGATGATCAAATAACTCCATTCATAAAATAACATGAGATAGAAACTTATACATGGATATAATAATTATTAAAATAATAACATGTTCATCAATAACTAATTTTATAATGATGGAATTCATAACTTCATACATTTTAAAATTATTGCCAATAACTTATGCTAAGATATATAAAAATATAGTCAAGACCTCTTTCCTATACATCTACATAAATGGGTAAGGCCTTAGAAAAATACCCAATCTAGTTTTTCTTATGGGACATACTAATGCATCGAGTGGAAATGTAATTTCAAGCCCCATTCATCACTTAATAAGTATAATTCATTTATTATATGAATAAGTAGTACTACTTAATCAAACTTCCTTAAAATCAATAATTATCCATATTGGAAGGACTGGTATATGGAATACCAATACTTTCCCTAGTAAATCTAATCATAAACCACCTAAATAAATATGGTGTATGGTATCATTATATTATATCCTAATTAAATCATAATATTCCAAAAAGGATGTTGACATATATGAAAATACTTTCATAATACAACTATAAAAACTTTTTGAGGAAAATACCCTTTTGACTTAGAAATCACTAATCTAAAAATATCACAAATATTAAGTAAAACATTTTACTTGAAAATAAACTTGTAAAATTTTAAATGAATCTTAATAATTTTAATGCCTCGGCCCTGGTTATACAGATTCGGTGCATGATTATATAACATTGGCATGATCACAAGAGATCAAGTCACGAAAGAACGATTAGTTTAGTAGCCTTGGAAGTATTAGATACATACCTATGTTTTACATTACATCATGAAATGAAAAAAAAACAACATTGTGTCCCCTTTTAACACACTCATATCCATTAGAATATTTATATAGGTTAATAGTAATAAACTTCTTCACATCCGGAGAAAAATAAAACATAGAAAGGGGTGAGCTCAGATTCTCAGTAAGGATAACAATATAGCAGAGACTATCATAAATAAGAATAAACATTTAAGGCAATGTATAAGACTAAAACACAAATCTTTTAAAAATAAACCTCAGCATAATATGGAAAAGATAAATCAAATAATTCCATTTACATATTCACATAGATATTCTACTAGTCAAATAATCACATGTAATATCAATATCTAATTTCATAATGATGGAATACATAATGCTGGACATCATAACCACAGAGTCAAGGCCTTGTGCCAAGACTACAAATAAATATTTTTTCAAGGCCTTGTTCCAAGACACTAGTTTGTCTCATGAGATCTACTGATGCATCAAGGATCTATAGCGAGATCCACCCGTCACTTACTAAGTCCAATTCATTCCTCATATTAAATGGTTGAAACATAATCTAAACATTTGTTTTAAAACTAGCATACAAAATGTCAATATTTAACCACAAACCATGAATGGTATAAAAATTTCACATCCACAACCAAATATAACTCATTAAATACAATATGGAAGATTTTATTATAATAAATCAACCTCAATAAAGAATAATTAAGGATATTGACATAGATGAAAATAATCAGTAAAACTATTTGAGATAAATATCCCCTTTTTCTTGAAAACATTTAAAAGTCTCACTATTTATCAAGAAGCTGCTAAAAATAGATTTTTGAATCAAAGTATCCCATACCACTTCAAAAAATTTAGATGGAATTTTGATTTTAAAACATTCATGTCCATATAAATAAATCCTTAACAATATTTTTAAAACATGTACATTAATGATATATATTTAGAAGAATAAATCTATAAAACATTTAAAATGATATTTTAGTTAGAGTTCCTAACAAAATGAGAGATGCTTGAATAAAAAATAATTGAGGTAATAAAAACTATATAATATCATGAGAATAAATAGATTAATGATATACTGTGTCAAAGTACAGTATGTACACCATATAAAAGTGAATTGGTGCATAACAACAAAGTGGTCTCAATGGAATGTAAATTGAGATGAAATCCATTATAAATATTGTATCCTTAGGTTGAGGATAAATCAATGACAAAATTATGTGTGAAAATTATAAATACACTCAATATTATTGGATATTCAGTGTAAATAAATCATATGACATTCACACATATTCTTGTAAAAACAACACCAATGACTTTGATGTTTAACTCAATGAATGAAAATTGAGTTAAGATTACTCTTATTAAGTTCATATAAATGACTTTAGAATTTATAAATGGATTTATTATGGGTATCAAAAGTATACCCAAAAAAAGGTGAGTGGAAATTACTACATAAATAAATAAATAGTGATTTCACATATAATCTTAGAGTAAAATAATCAAGGAAGTTTGCGTAAAACCAAATGAGTGGAAATCGAAATTATAAATTCCCTTACCGATTTGGTAACTTATGAAACATACACCCCATGAAATAAGGATCATAAAATGAAGATGTAAATACCCATAAATAAAATTTTATTACACAAATAATACAAGAATGGTTAATACATACACCACACAAAAGGAAATTGTGGCAATATGGCATGAATCTCCCCAGAATAAAAAGTGAGATGAAAACCCCTTACATTGTAATTTTCCTTAGTAGAGGGTAGGTTAAACTACTCTATAATGGTGAAATAATTGATATTAAATTATAAAAGAACCACATATATAAATATTATATCATATATGACCTTCTAATATTGTTTTGTTAATGATATTTCAGTAGAATCATTGTTTTGGGTGTTAACTGATTCGTTTTCCTTTATATGTTTTATTACGTAAGTCAGGTTTGTTATGGATAGGATGTATTTGATTCATATACAGAATGATATTATGTTCTTAAACATTATTTTTATTCATAAAATGAAAATTATTCTTAAATGGTTATGATGGGGAATGAATCTCATCGTGTTCGAGGAGACGGTAATCTGTACGTACGCACGAGCGACAATATCATTTTATTGATGGTGAAATAGTATATAATTGGATATAATATCATATATAAAAAATCATTAACATGTTATATTTATTATTTAAATCAATTATCCTCATTATTATACCCATCCAAATAATTAAGTGTTGAATAACCAACTACACCACGACATGGAGACAGTAATTTGTACGTAGGCATGTATGGTGACTTTGTTATTGATAGTATGGATGTAATAATGAATATGGTTATACCATATTTATAATAATATCATAGTGTGTAGAAGATACTTTAGTTATTATTCTGGTTTTGAAATAACAAAGAAAGAAGAAGTGGAGGAAGAAAAGAACTTTGAAAGAGGTGATGAAATAATTACCTCTTCTTCGGGTGCTTCCTTTTGATTTGATCAAAAGGGCTCCTTAGGTTGGATTTATGATCAACATAAGGCCTCTAGGTTTAGTTTAGGGTAGTTGGGAGGATATTTGAACAGGGTTTGGCCAATCCAAATGGATTTGGAAGTATTATTTTGAGAGAAGGGGAAGTACCCTTTTATAACGGAGGTGAGGGTCAATTTTGTAAAAGCTTGAAATATTATTTTATTATACAATCATTTTTTGTTTCTAATGGCACCAGAAGGATTTATTTCAATTATAAGGTGGGTATGGGTCGAAAACCTCATAGCCAATAGGTTTTACACAGGTTTATGCCACCATATTAATCTTATTTTTTAGATTTAACTCTTTATTAAATAGTTTAACTTTTACCATGTATTATTGTATTATTGTAATAAATGGTTAGTAAACATACTATAAAAATCCAAGATAACCCCACGTGGTTAATTAATGACATATATATAATTATATGATTCATTTGGCCTAACCTTATATTTTTAATAATATTATAATATTTAATAATATAGTATTTGTTTTAAAAACTCATTTGTGCCAATTTTGACACTATTTAGGCAATATCAAAGAGTGGTGTGCACTTTTTAATGTAATAGTGCTTATAATAATGTATAATGTGTAGGGTCACACATATTTGACCAATAATGGTTGAAGGTTATGTTTGTACATATTTTACTAGTAATGAGGTAATTTTCCTAGAGATAAGGTAAAGGTTAGCCCAGTTTGAATGTAATCCCAACACCACTAATGTAGACAGCCTCAAAGAAGGTGCACATAGTTTAAGGTCATAGTGATTGGGAAAATAAAATTGAGATAGAATATGTAGAAGGGGAGAGATAAAATCAATGTGAATGATGATCCCAATGCTAATATAGACTATATCATGGAAGTGTTCACATAGTTTAAAATCATTATACTTAGACCAATGGTAAGTGGGTGCAATATGAAAACCCAAGTGGATCTCGTGAGAAAATATCATCCCAACACCTTTGAATAAGGAATTTAAATTATGTAAATTATGACCTGAGGTATTTTTATTAGGATAATAAGGTGTAGTAAGTATAATGAGGATGATCACTAGTCAACATTCAAATGATGGGTTTCACAATGATGTTGTTGAAGGCATATGAATATTATAGGACCTTATCATTAGAATTAAATATACCTATGGTTGGTAGGGATGAATATTGAAAAACCAAAATCATTACCAAGTAGAGGTGACACTTGGATCCAAATGTGTTCATTACCGATATCCATGATAGGTTTATGGCATTTCAAAACACTCAAGGTATGAAGTGTGTAATATCGAAGAGAATATTAAAAAGAAAGTTTTTGATCCCAATCTTGAACTATTGCATGATTGGGTTGTTTAAAAATGATGAAGGAAAAAATATAGGTTCACGATGACTCAAGGTTGGATCCAAAACATATGGTTTGAATATCACTACATATCTTGAAATAATAGGAGTCATGAAATATTTAGTTTTTATAAAGGATGGAACCTATATCGATCTATCTCAAATACAGAGGGGTTATTTTCAAATCCTGGTATAGGATTGGAAATAGAAGAATCCCCATGTTTTTATCTATGTAAATTCCCTGGTGTAAAAACTAATGTGAACAGAGGGAGCCCAAACACTGCTATTCTTAGGGATAAAGGTTCATTTTACCTTAGTGTATGATCACATATTCCATGCATTCATTCGTGTATTAATATATCATATAGTGTAATCATGACACATAGAATTATTTAATCTAATTAGTTTAAAGTCTTGAATAATTTACCATGTGTCATATAGTTTACCATTGTATGATGGGGACAAAGGCATTCTATAGTTTAAGTTCATATGACAAGGACCTCCATATAAATATTTTTGTGTAAGTATAACTTATACACGAAATGAGATAACTAATACCAGTGTGGAAACTATAAAATGATAACTGGAATTAATGAAGGTACCATACACTAAGATTCATCCAGATGTTGGTGGAATTACATATGGGCCTAAGATTAATGATCTGGGATTCACTATGTATCCTAATGCAAGGAAATCACTCCACACATGGTTATGATAAAAAATGGTCCTACTGTAGATGGTCATTAGGAGAGACATTATGTGAATGGAGAGGCCCCAAGAACAATGATAAAAGGTGAATGAGGTTTATGTATATCCAAAACTGGGCCTAAGATGGACAATATAGGTATCACTATATATCCTAAGTTAGTAGGAATCAAGTTATATATAGTTCTGATAATGGATCCCTAAGTAGATAAATATCTTACATGGGGGTATTTCATCTCAGAGTAGACCAATGAATAACAGAATGGAACATGCATGGAGAATTCCTACTTGGATCTAATTATTATGTAAGGATAATGGGTCTCAAAAATAGAACATCTTGTTCAATTTTAAAGGTCATGTATGGTGGACTATGTGTCATTAATTTAGCGTCATGTAACTAGGACTCAGATATTATATTGTTTAAGCTCATGTGACTAAGACTCAAAGTGCTATATTATTTAGAATTATATGAGTTGGATGAAAATTCGCCAAAGATTAAATTCAGTAGTTACGTAATTATGTGATATATAGTTTATAGTCATATAGTTAGCACTTATGTGATCCTATTTCAAACTTATTAAAATTATTTCTTGAGGAATATTTAATTGGTTATAGGTGTGATATTACCTTCATCTTTTTTATAAATTAATAGGATCCATTATAGTATACCTTGCGTATGGATTAAGGTCCCTCCCATTTTAGCTCTAACTATATGGGTTTCTTCTGGGTATCATTGGAGTTCTAATATCCAATACTAGTTCTAGTTGATAGAATGAGTGGAGACATACTTTTTTATTGATTTCTAATGTGATGAAATTCTTATGGATTTCAAGGCTATGCAGTGTGTGTAACCTTTTCTCTTCAATGATATACAACTCATCTAGGTGAATCTAAGATTAATCATTTTTAGAAAACTGATTTTAGATGGTAATATAGAGTATGGTCAATTAAACCTTAATGTTATGTACTACCTCTATTTCATATAGAAGAGAATATGTGGTCTCTTGTATATTACTATGGTTTTTGGTGTGTTATTCCCACAAAGAATATAGTTGTTTCTTTGTAAAATACTTCTTGTCCATGTCCACCATCTTTTGAAGGACATTAGATAGGGTATTGTTGAAGCATATATCTATCCATTAACCAATATATGGTAATGGTAAGAGTGATTGGGATAAATTTTATATTCCTAATATAACAATTTCATTTTGAAAGAGAATAAATTGGTGTCTTTTTCATCAATATGGTGTAAGGGATACCAAATATGATGATGATATTTTTCTTTATCAAGCTAATTATAGCCTTTTTCTCAAATTCCTTAAGGGATATAGCCTCAACCCAATTAGAGAAGAAATTGGTGGAAATAAGGATATACTTGAACTATATGACTATAGCTAGGGGTTGCGGCCCCATGAAATATATTCCTCAAATAGATAACAACCAAGAGTATTTTGTGGTATGAAATATTTCTAGGGATTTATGGATGAAATTGGAATGTATCTAGAAATCGTGGAATTTATATATAAATTCCAAGTAGTCTTGCATAGTTGATAACCACAAGTATCCAAGTATCCTAATTTGATGGAAGATCATAGATCCTAACTTATGGGTGCCTTAGGTTCTAGCATTGACTTCCTATATAGTGGTGAGGTTATCTCCTCCTTTAATATAATATAGGATGACTCTCTCAACTCCTCATTTATGAAGGACTTTATAATATTTTAAGCCATTTTAAAGAAAAACTTTTACTACCCACCACTGGATCTATTTCTTATTAGATCAATCTATCAAGATAATTCTAATTTGGTGGTAGTATACTATAGGATACAGCTATATAGTTATGGTTCCTATAAGTGAGTATTTGAGAACAAATTGATCAAGGTTATTGTTGATCTCATTCATTTATTCCATGTCAGTACTTATAAATAGAGAATCCACCTTGTGATGTCCGCTATGGATGATTGTATTATACTGGTATATATCATCCAAGGTAGTGTAAATAATATTCAATGTATTAAAATGGGAATTATGTGAATGAAATATATTGGATTGTGTTGGATAGGAAGGTAATTTTTCCATTAATTCTCATTCATAATCAAGAAGGGGGACTTGCTCCTCTATTTTTATGGCATATTCACCATTGATTTTCTTGATCTCCATCTTTGAATCTCATTTGATATTTAATCAGGACATTGGTACCTATATAGACAACTCTAAGCCTAAAATTAGAGCTTATTATTTTACCACATTATTGGCTTATCCTTTTGATATAAGAAAGTAGTAAGACATAACTGATTTGGCTGAGGAGATAAGTATTTTCCCCATACCCACCCAATTATTCATCTAGTATTACATCCTTCTTCCGATTGGGATTCTAAAAGAACCGTCAAATTACATATTCTGTATTTAGAGAGCATCATGGATAGAGAAAACCTCTTTGTTAGGGATCTCTATATCCAATAGCAACTTCACCATGATAGGGTGTATTGTGAGGAAATTGGTCAATTCCTACCCTTTAGTTGCCTTTTGAAATATGAATTAGATGAAAAATAAATTTAAAATGATAAATCAACCTATTAGATGACTAGTTTAACATTGGGAAACTAAGGATATATTTGAGTGGGTACATATGAGTGATAAAATAGACCTCATAATGCTTTAGGTAATTTCTTAGCTTTTACACTATGAAAATCAATGTCAGATGATTCATCTTGATATGAGAGTATCGAGTATCATAATCCAATATAGTCCTTTTAAAAAAATAGAGACCTTTATCCTTTTTTTATTGTTTTTTTATGTTAGGGGTGCATTGAGATATCTTTATAGGGTTTTTAAAAATGGATGAGAGACTTGCCCTCCACTAGTGGAAATAGCACTGTTGGGTGCAGATGGTACTACTTGATATTATTGAAGGATTATTGATATTTATCATCCCATTAATTAGTAACCCCTTTCCTTATCAAAATATTTAAGGATATACATTTAACAATGAGATTTTAAATTAATAATTTGATATAATTAATACATACTTGGAGTAATCTCATTTTATGAAAGTTTTGAGGTAGTGGCATATTGAGTATCACCCCAGTATCCTCAGTGTCAACTTTGATACCATATTATCACACTCAAAATCCAATAAATTTTCCCAATATTACCCCAAAAGCACATTTTAATGGGTTTCTTTTTAGACTATTTTTTCGTAGTTTTTTGGAAATTGACTCAAAATTGGTATGTTGAACACAGTATTGTTGCGACTTGATCACAACATCATTAACATAGCATTTCACTATCTTAGCTAAGTGAGGTTTAAAGATACAATTTATGTAATGTTGATATGTAGTTTCTATGTTATTCAATCCAAAGGGAAATTCTTAGTATCAATATATCCCATGGGGTACCCTAAAGGTATTATTCTCCTCATCATCATAGACTATTAGGATTCTGTTATCCCCTGAGTGTTCATCCATAAAGGGCAGGGATTAAAATATGACAATCACATAAATCTATTACTTTGTGATTGGGGAAAAATTATCTTTTGGGAAATTCTAGTTTAGATCTCTAAAATTGATAAAAACTCGGATTTTACCATTATTATTCCTATAGGGGACAACTCTTTTTGAACCATTTCAGGTATTTTACTTACCAAATAAGTTTTTATTTGGTGATATTTCCATCTTGGCTTCTTCTTAGACATTTTTAGTTGGGTTCATTCTCATGGATACCTATTTAAACCCATAATGGTCATTTAGAAAACCTAAATTATGTGTATACACATCAAGAACCAACCTTGGTATTTATTTATAGTTATATGTAAATACATCCAAGTGCTTATTGATGAAGGTAATATATGTATCATGTTCTTAAGGGGCCATGGTAGTACTGTTCAAAATAAGTCAAGGGTTTTTCTTTATAACCAGACTCGCCTAAAGTATTTCATCAATAGTGGTGGAGAAATATTAATCAAATACTGAATAGTAATCTCTAAGATCTTATTTTTCTCTTTCTTCCACCATTATATTATTTTAATGGGAAGATAAAGCGGTATTTTGGGATCTAATAGATGATATAGAGGAATCATTAGACACTAGGAAAAATGAGAGTGTGTCCTAGATTTTATCCCCTTCCTCCTTAGTATCATCTAGGGTGGATGATGCACTATTATATTGATATTAATAAGGTAATATGGGGATATTATTATCTAGGTCATTATTATCATTTCTAAGATCACATCTCTCTTCTATATGGTCATGTTTGAAATATGTATCCAATATCATGAGGAGTGGGAAAACATGTTGGAGACTCATAATTTACTTCTTATATTGGGATTCATATCCACTTATTCAAATATCCTTAGTTTTTTTGTTGATATTCAAGGTAATTCAAACCTACATAGAAGTACAAATGCTTTGGATCCAAGTTGAAATGCATAGATTATGAGGTATTATTTTCTTTACTTGGTAGTGGTTACTCCATAGAGACATTAAAATGGACACAATATGAAAGTAATGTGGTCTAATTATTCATATTATGTTCAAATGGAACTCATATGACCTAATAACTTCCCAAATCAGGAGTGGTTTCCTCAATTCAATCGATAGAAAACACATAATCTATATCGAGTTCACCCCATATGTTTGTAAAGGCCATTTATAGGATATTGGGGTGGTAATTTTAATGGTTTTATCTACCACCAACTGATTTCCATCTCTATTATAGAACCCTATGTCAATATATTGAGATTTATAGGATATAGAGGGGAAATCATCACTATATTGTACTCCAACTTTTCCATTTATAGAATTTTTGAGGCACTAATGGTATGATGATGGTATTACCATATACTTATAGAGCTAGGGCCTCCCTAATAAAACATTAATGGATATGTCTTGGTGGACTGCCATTTATTCTAATTCGGATATGAAGTCATTGAATAGGTTCTAGATATTGGTCCTCCCTAGTGTCTCCTACTCACTATTATCATATACTTGAATTATCAGGTTGAAGGGAGTTAGGCCTTCCTCATTATAGCATAATCGATGGAGGGTATAAACTAGTATGAGGTTAATCCAATAACCCTTATCAATCAACAATTTATGGATATCAATTTTGACCAATTTTACATTTATATACAATGGTATGATATTCCCAGGTATGGATACTTACTGATATTGCTTCATAAAGGAAATTATTGTGTGATATTATGTAGGACCAATCTTTTCCTGATGTGCCTTTGCTACAGAAACTTAAACCTCAAAATCTTTATATATTAAAATATCATTAATAAGATCTTCCCTACATTATAAGGAAAGATTAAGGGTATCTATAATAGAAAATTTATCCAAAAAATGGTAGATACTTTTGAATGTCATATTTTTGGACCATGGGTCTATGTTTCATATCTTGGAGTGATTTTTTATCCTGGGATTTGGATTTCATTTATGATTATATCAATGACTATTTTACTTGATCAAAGTAGGGTTAATTTTTATGGTTCATGAGATGGGATGAGTTTTTCATCCCTAAATATAGAATTAACTAAAAAAATTCATATTAGAAAGATAATATTAAGATCCACTTGGTCGAAGAGTCTCGAATATTTTAACTAAGACTGAGGATCATTCGATCTTATATAGTGTTATATATTCTCTAGATAAAATTTAATATGCATGTATTATGAGCTGGTATTTTCTTTAATTGTTAGTGGTTGATCCATGATTATATTCTCATAGTTGGGATATGAAAGGAATGTAGTCGAATACTTTGACTTATTATCAAGTGGGGCTTAAATGACTTAATTAATTATCAAATTAGGAGTGGTTGCCTCAATTCAGTTTAGGGAAAACACATGGTCTCTATCGAGTTCACCCCATGTATTCATTGGATATACCCCTTTAAGTTCACATCCAATAATCTCCCACTTTCACTTAAATACCATAAGGTATTTATAAAAAACATCACAACTCTTTATGAATTATTCTAGGACTCTTACGGATATGGTTTATCATATTATCTTTATTTTAAAACAAACACATTTCCCCGTACTTAATCCTTTTCGAATGGCCTAACTATGTGACACTTTAGGCCTTATTAGAAAAAAAACAAAAGCAAAAAAAATAATAAAGACTTAAACTCAATTAAATGGGTTAGATACATAGATCAAATGTCACCAATTAGCTCTATTTAAGACCATATTTTCATTGAAACCATTTATCATAATAACATCTTGAATTATTTGTTTAAGGGTCCTTTTAGGCCTAACCCTACCTATTTTAATAACTAATTTTTCCATTAAGTTTACCATATAATGATGTGCATCTATAGGTCCTCTTATTACATGTCCAGACAATCTTAATATAGTCTTAGTCATCTTCTCATCAATTGGATCCACTTCAATTTTTTTATCAAACACATTCATTTTTTATCTTATCCATCTTATTATGTACACATTTCCATCTAAAAATTTTCATTTTTTTACCTTTATTTTTTTTTCAAGATGTTCCATCAAACACAAACTCTCACTTCCATATAGAATAGTTGGTCTAATAAAAATTCTATAAAATTTACCCTTCATTTTCAAAGGAATTTTATGATTATAAATCACCCAAGATGCATTTCAACATTTTATCCATCTAATTTTAATCTAATGAGAGACATATTTATTAATATCTCCATCACATTGGAGAAATTATCCAAATTATAAAAAATGAACAACTTTTAAAATGAATTGGCCTCCTAATATCACATTAATCACATTACTAGAAAATACTTTTCCAAAATGACACTCTATATATTTTGACTTATCCCTATTAAGATGGAAACATTTTGATTATAAATTTTCTATCCAAACCTCTATATTTAAATTAATATTCTCTTTGGATTCTTTAATGAGAACTATATCATCTATAAAAAATATGCAATTTATTTTCTCATCTAGAATATACTTATTAATTTTAGATAAGACCAAATAAAAAAGGTATAGGCTTAAAGTTAAACCATGATGTAGTCCTATCGAGACAATAATTTTTAGATTCACCTAAAAAAGTTCTAACTTGAGTAAATCTCCCTTCATACATGTCTTAGATGAGTTTGATATATTCCACATCCACCCCATTTATTTCAATATATTTTCATAAAACCTCTCTATGAACTTTATCATATTACTTTTACAAATCACATAAAACTATATACAAATCTTTGGATTTTTTTTCAATAATAATATATAATACATATAATAAAATAAATTACTTATGTGGTTAAATGTCCAGGAATAAAAAATATATCTAAAACTTTTTTTTCCTTTAAAATTCACTATTAAAGAAATTTCTCCCAAAGTTTTATTGTATGACTCATAATATTAATACATTTACACCTTAGTAAAATTAAAAAAATATATGAAATCAAAATTTAATAAATGTAAGCGAAGAGAGAACTTAAGAAAAGAATCAATGATTCTCAAGCCAATAAAGGGTTTAGTGTGATATCTATCAAACATACAGATATCTCTTACAAACATATCCACTAAAAGATGTATCATATACAATATAGGTATATCTATATAATCCCTTTACACATGACATAGAGTGACCACTAAACATTGAACAATATCAATATATTATAGTTCATCTCATACTTTATTGATTCTCTATAAAATACTAATGTAGTCAATAAATATATCACTTGTGACTAAACTAAAAATGTTCATATATTTCCTTAGTCTAATTCAATTAAATATTGGGTGTCCTTTCTTATCATATGGGTGGAAAATCCCATCTTGGTTGACCTCCAACTGATGATATGATTAGAAATATACCAAACTGCCCCTTGATTAGCTAAGATAGAATGTATTACATATCAAAAGATATAAAAGTATAAAGGTTTTAATGTTAAGTGTCTATCTAAACATAGGTAAATAGGATTGATATAATTATACACCCCTAAGTATATCAATGAATATATGACATTTTATAGGATATACTTGTTGGGTCAATCCAAATAATAAGTCTCCACTTATTATCTCATGAGTCCACTTATTAGGATAATCTTGACATATCATCATAATCCATATTACTCTCATAATGATCAGTGATTAGGGAAAAATCAAAGACTTAATTTTATGGGATATTATCATTTTATATTTCATCAAAAGAAAATTATAGTACATGTGAATGAATGATAAATAGAGATTGTATTTATTATAAATTCATGATATATTATTTAATTATTACAAAAATTTATTAAGTATCATATACCAAGAGACTCTACATGACCCCTATGATTTTGTCGTGACAAGGGTTTCATCAATGGATCCACTAAATTATTTTCTATAGCCAACCAACATATCCTAACATCACCCCTCTCAACAATCTCTCATATGTTATGGTATTTTAAAAGGATGTGTTTGGTCCTTTGGTGAGGTATAGGTTCCTTGGATTTAGTGATAACTCCATTATTATCACAATAAAACATGATCACTCCCTCAATTATAGGAACGACCCATAGTTAATAAATGAACTTCATTGTCTAAATATCTTCCTTCATAATATCTGATATAGTGATGTAATCTGACTCTGTTGTCATGTTTTCTATAGTGCCTTGTTTATAACTATTCTAACTAGTATCCCACCATTTAAGAAAAACATTGAACAAAATTTAGATTTCATATCATCTCTATCATATTAGAAACTTGCATCAATGCAACCCTTTTTATAAAGATAATCGTCTCCTCCAGAGATCGAGAATATGTCCTTAGTTATTATCAAGTACTTAAGGATGATCTTCATAGTGATTCTGTGACTCTCATTGGGATTGGATTGGTTTATAATTTTTATACTAAGATAATACGAGACATAAGGTTGGGTACATTGTATAGAATACAAGATAAAACTGATAGCAGATGCATTGGAAATTATATCCATCCTTTATGACTCTTCAGAAGGATCTGGAATCTTCCTAATATTTATCCCATGAAATAATGGTAAATTTCCCTTTTGAGTTATCCATGCTAAACCAATTTAGAACTTTAACAATGTGTGTGTACTAACTAATTCTAGTAAACATATTATATCTATATCTAAAGATATTCATAACCATTATACAGGTAGCTTTACCCTCATCTTTCATTTAGAATCATTTTCCCAACCACATCTTCCCTGATTAAAGTGTCGGGATGTCATTTATGATAAGTAATATGACAAATTTTATAAATACTACAAAAATAATGCTAATATATTTGTATATACAAGAATCATCCACATTTTTTATGAATCAAAAATCTTTGATCATATCATTAAATTTGATATTCTAACTTATAGAATCCAGATTCAATCAACAAATGGGTTGTTACAACTTGTATACCTTAGAATACATATTTGGTACTTAAAAACCATTGAGAAATATAATATACACATTATCAACTAAATTAAAATTAAGGAAATTAGTTTTGATATCCATTTAATATATCATATATTCAAAATGAGTTATTATGGTGATTAATATTTGGATGAAATTTATCATCATTGTAGGTGAAAAGGTTTTCTTATAGTCAATACCAAGAATTTTGTTGTAAACTTTTAAAACTAATAATGTTTTATTGATAGAAACTATACGATAAATATCATTTTACTTACAAAAAACTCACTTACATCCTATAAGTCTCACCCCTTCAGGTGTATCCATTGAGTTTTAAAATTGGTTAGTGTACGTGAATTATATTTTAGATTCCATGAATTTTAACCATTTCATAGAATCAAAACACTCAATGAACTACCAATAAGTTGTATGTTTATCTACTATATACACTTCCTCGTCATCATTATCCATAAGAAATATATATATAAAGTTCTCAATGAATCCTTCTAGGCCGTCGAGTTTCTTGTATAGCTTGATTTGGTTCTTCTTCCACAACTCTTTAGGGAACCGAATCAGTCTTCATCTTAGAAATACTTACTATTTGTTAGTATTTAATTTCTCCAACTTTAAAACATATCCCAATAACTAATTGATCAATATTTTTTCTCTCAAGGAAAACTTCAAATTGGTCCACAAACACTTTATGCTTATTGGGATTATAGAAATAATATTCCATCATTTTCTTAGAATAACCAATAAAAAATAATTTTTTAACTTAGGGATTCCATTTTCATAATTAAATCATCATACGAGTGATTCACAACCATAAATAGTCATAAAATAGATAATGGTACATTTCCCAATACATATCTTTTATGGTGTTTTTTTGAATTATTTAAATGGAACGTGGTTTATTAGAAATGCAGTAGTCTCTAAATCATATCCCTAGAATGTAATAATAAGGTTATGTAACTCATCATCGATCAAACCATTCCCAACAAGGTATGATTCCTCCTTTAAGATATACTATTCCACTATAGTGTTCTAGGAGGAGTTATTTTTAGAACAATTATGTAATCCCTTGGTTGGTTAGTGATTTTTTGTCCCAAATATTTACCACCTTGATATAATCAGGGGATCTTAATAATATTTCCCAGTTGATTCTATACTTTTTTTAAACGCTTTAAACTTTTGAAAAGTTTCATATTTGTGTCTCATTAGAAACACATATCTATATTGACTAAAGTCATCAGTAAAAGTAAAAAAGGTACTTTAAACCACCACTTTCTTTAGTTCTCATTGATATTCATATATCACTATGTATGAGATCCAATAGTCCATTATCCCTTTCACATTTTCTACTAAAAGTTACTTTGGAAATATTTCTTAAAAAAAATATTCATAATTCTTAAATGATTCATAATTGAATGGTTTCAATAATCCATCTCTATAGATTCATTTTATTTTTTCTTGTTTATATGGCCAAGGTGACAATACTAAAGGTGGGTGGTATTAGAATCAACCATAACCTTCTTATTTTGAATATTTTAAATTCTATTATCTATGTCTGGAATGTATAATCTATCTACTAAATTCTTGATTCCATGAAATATTTCATTCATATATATAGATGAACACTTGTACTTAATAGTGAATGAAAATTCCTTATTGTCCAAATAAGATATGAAAATCAAATTTATAATTATGGTGGGAAAATAATAATAGTTATCCAATTATATAACTAATATAATTTGTAAAATAAAATCATATGTGTTGACTTATAAAGTAGCAACTCTTGCTCTATTTCCAACACTAAGATCTACTTTACCCTATTTCAATTCCATCTAATTTTTGAGATTTTATTTTTCCACACAAACGTGTGATGCACAACTAGTATCCACTACCCATGAGTCATAGTTATCGAAATGTACCTCTATAAAATTCATATTCAAAATCTCAAAATAATTCTTTTCTTTTGGAACACTTCTCAGCCTTAGATATCAATTTTTTATTTTTCTATAGGTTATAATTATAATTTATACTAATTGGTAGCTCTTTATACAACCAAAAAGTTTGTGTTACTCACCCAAAAATAAAATCCAAACATATTTATAGATATCTGAATGTGTCCTATGTATGTGGTATATGAACTCTTCATGTAAAATCATTGAGTTATATGAGATTGAAAATCACTGCATGAGTACTCATGGGGAAATAGATATGTATTCCCTCACCTTTCTAGAAGAAGGAATAAGCCTCCAAGTTAGAGCATAATCTCAACCCAATTCCCTCTCTGCTGGGAAACTTTACTCAATAAATAATTTAATTCATGGAAACTCTAAAACCTAATATGAACAAACTATATTCAACAACTATTCTCAAGATCATAACTCCAAACAAAAACTGAGTTCATCATAGATGAGAATTAAATCTTATGATATCGCACCTAACATATAATGAAGTGATCTATCACCTAGAAGTAATTTATCTAATAGATTCAACATACACAATATTCACATTATATAAAAAATGTATAAACATAAACATCTTAAAGGAATAACCTGATAAATAAGCACTTTATTTATTTATTTAAAATTAGAAACAAATATAAAATTTTCTTATTTTATGTAGTAAATAAAAATCCCATTTTACAATACCCAATATTTATAATTTATTAAATATAATTAAAATATCAAAATAAAAAATTTAATATTTTTTTATGTCATATTTTATGACTGATAATATTATTATTAGTCATAAAATATAAATGATACACAGGATATATACAATATGCGAAACAATTTTATTCTATGATATACCTTCAATCATATGATATGATTAGTACCTACTAATATAGTTAGTCCAATCATACTGCTCAAATCATATTTTATGATTGAGGTGATATTGTATTTACGCTATAATCCCCTATTTTCCCACAAACCCCAGTTTAAATTGTATTTTATGATATCATATATTCTATTATATGGTAGAGTGAAAATAAAAGGGTTTCATATATATAATACCATATTATATATTTTATTATTATGTTACAGCTAATCATAACAAAAAAAATCTCTATGTTTCATATTTTACAATACCATAGAAAACACTTTATGATATATATCTCTTCATAAAATAGGTAAATTTTAAACATTTAATCCTTGAAGAACGAGGATTATATAACACTGATAGGTTTTCAGGTATCATAATATGATCATTAGCAGTTGAAGAAACCCATGAAATATCCTAATCTACCTTCTATGATTCAACATGCATGAAATATTAAAGAACATACCATGCATAAGAACACTTGAAATACAATACTGATGGCCTCAATATTCTTCTATAATGGGGTATACTTGATTAATATCACTAAGGAAACAAAAAATGTTTCCTATATCTAGGTAATAACATGGGGCTAAGGATCCTAGATCATAACTTGAGGAGCCTCAATCACCTAAGGAGATCTAGAACCTTCACCAAGTGGTAAACAGTAATCAATGAAGAAGATAGGTCCAACTATGGAATGTAACAAATGGTTTAACGTCAATGAAGGGAACTCTTCCCCTTTATTAGACCTACATAATGTTCTTTATTGAATATATATTTTCATCTGTATTGGGTTCCATCACATGGAATCAAGACATTATACCCAATTGGTATTCACTCATTAAACTCTTTAATAAAGTTTTACAAACCATGTTTGAACAGAAGAAACTATGTGTGAGGTACGTAGAAGATGCAAGACACCCATTCATGCAATTACTATATTTCACACTCATTCATTGTAAGGTCTTATATATTTGAGTCGTGTATTGTCTTGACCAAGTGTGCTGGGACCCAGTGGAGATGTTTCAAGTTTCTACATAGGCTAAAGAACAATATTTCGTAATTGGTTCAAACTTGGGGTTTTTATTTTTATTAATGTGGTCATAAATTTTATAGCCTGAATTTTCATTTATTTAAGGGTTTAGAGATGTTTTTAAGTCATAAAAATTAAGATTTAGGGTTTTTTGGTTTTTTGGACGTCCAAAAGATTTTAAAAAATTTAGAAAAGATATTTAATTTAGGTATTTTATAATTAAGAGGATTCCTAAGTAAAGATATTATTAAATCATTGTTCATAAGTAAGAGAATTCCTAAGTAAGACAATTACTAGGTAAGGTGATTCTGAAATCACCATTCAAAAGTAAGGGAATTCCTAAGTAAGGGGATTCCTATATAAGGGGATTCTATAATCACTATTCATAATTAAGGGAATTCCTAAGTGAGGGGATTTAAAAGTAATGGGGTTCTGGAATCACATTTTTAAGGGAATTATTAAGTAAGGGGATTCATAAGTAATTGTATTTTTAAGGATATTCAGAAGTAAGGTTTTGCCAAATATTGGATTGGAAGAATAGTGTTTTAAAAATCTTCCAAATTAATAAATGAAGGTTAAAACCACTTATTTAAGGTAAATTAGGTCTCCTTACTATCTACACGTAATAAAACCATCCAAGAGGCCCTCATGTACCTCTATTATTATTTAATGGAGATCTCCTCTATTTATTATTTGAATCATGTGTTGTATGAATAAGTAGGGAGATACATGTAGGATAATCCTTCGCGTTCAACTAATGTCTATATTTTTCATTATTTTGTCATCCCTCATTGAAATTTACTAATTTCATGTATTTTTTTAGTTTTTTCTAAATATTTCGGTTAAGGCTGAACTAGAAAAATATTCTTAACAAGTGGAGTCCTTTAAACACTAGGTAGGTGGTTTCTAGATTATTTTTTAAGTATAATGTTATTATGTAATGCATAATAAATTGTAATGAGTGGTGTAGTTTAGGTATGAAAAGTTATGAACTGCATAGAGTTTTATTATTACTAGGAGATACTGAAGGGTAGTATCATTTTTGAAATGGTGCGGTTGATCCTAGTATTCCATGTTGGGTGTGATATGTGATTCCTTGGTTGGTTGGAAATAATGATGTCAGTTATGGAAATTATTTTACCGATGCAAGTGCTAAGATAGATTCATGGAAATTTTTTGGGTGTGGAAAATGTTTCTATGGGTGATGTTGATCATCAGAAGTTAGGAAAAATTGTTTTCTAGGATAAAATATCTGGTTTTGACCATCACCAAGGTTGGATGACATGTTTAGCAGGTGATGATATAAGTTCAATGAAGGTGTGGACTACATTGTTCGTGATGTTGCTAACTTTGGGTGGTCGATGGGGTTTTTGGGATCATTTTTACATAGAGTATGACCAATGAGGTGGTGTTTATCACTAATTATAGGTGGATTCTTTCATAAATTAAGAATAATATGGGATGTTTTTTAACATCATTATGGAGGAGTTGATCACCAAAGAAGGTCATGGTTGGTGGTAATTGGGACCACTATTTGGGGATTGAGGCTCTCCATTTATGTTGAGACTGATGGGATAGGGTTATGGAAGGATGGTTATCTTTGTGTATTAATTTCATTGGGTTGTTGATCTAGTGGTTGAAAAATTAATGTGGACATCCATGTGAATTTTGATATAGTTTTTAGACATTCCTTGGGGTGCTGATATGAATTGGGTTGGTTATATGGTTAAGTTTTCATGTAATGATATGTACTATAGACTTGGTTAAAAGGTTAAGGGCTCTTCCAAAATGATATACTATGGATGTATTGTTCCACTCTAGCGTTGGTTGAAGCAAGTAAAGGCTCATCATGGATTGGTGAGAATGGGTGGAGAAATTTATGTTATAAGTTGTTGGTTATTGTGTGTTTATTATTTTTTATACCCCAATATATGTATCAATAAAATCTAGGAACATTGTTGGTGACCTATTGAGTTCACACACTCACCCTGCATAGACCCTCTAGGGTGTGTACAGATTTTATAGTTCTTAGTGCAGGTAATGGAAATGTTTTAATGTCTAGAACCTAGTGGATAAGGATATACATATATTACACTAATAAATGCAAGATTTTTCATATGGGTTGGGTGGTTCTTTAGTACTAGGATAGTGGTTTATTTTAGTAATTTTGTACTTTTACATATATGATCAACCCACATATGATCTTGTTTTATATTATATGACTGGAATGACATGGTAGAATTTTTTGGGATTATCATATGTTTATATTTGGTATGTATTGATGTTGTTTAAAATTTATTCTATTGTATAATTATTAATATTATTTATTACTAGAGAGTATACTCTCCCCACTATAACCCTATAAAGACTCACTACTTGGTTAAAGCCTTTGGTGTATGGGGAGGCACACCTAAGGTCACATAACACGTTGTTGATCCAATAATCAGTAGAGTGGTTCGATTGGAAGGACAATATAAAGTTGTATTAGAGCTTGGGTATTACATGGTAATACCTGAGTAGGGTGGTGCTAATACGGTATCATTGAGTGGTATTAAATATTGGTTATTTAAAAGTGGTATTTTTATTTGGGATGTGGTATACCTATATTCTATGAATGCGTTGAGGTCTAGGAATGTGATGGAACATGGAACAGATGTTGTGTTGTGTGTTTGGAAAAAACCTACAAGAGTTGAATTCCAAGTAACCAGGGGAACTGAGATTATTTTCTAGTTTTTTTGTTACAATTTTAGTTATTTCAAATTTTTCCTAACATGATGTTTTATGTTTTGATGTTATTGATTTATTTTTCATAATATTAACCTAGAGAGGCAAGGGTGGTACTCATGCAGCATATTTACCACATACGGATTACCTAATATACATGTGTTGTTTTTTATTATTGTTTGAAACCTATAATAAAATAGAAGGGTTTAGAAATTTAAAGTGTTAATAATAAGTTAAACAATGTTTTTATTTATAGTATCTTTGTGTAATTATAGTTATATGACCCAATAAAGTTAATGGTTCTAAAAATGAGAAGGGGTTTTGTTTTATTAAAGTGTCAGTAACAACCTATATGATTTTTTCCTATATATATTTTTTGTGGAATTATACTCAGCTATCCTAGGTGTGTGATTAGTCTGTAATCCTAAATGGGTATGATTGATGTTTTTAAGACCCTAATATGGATAGGTGGGGAACCAAAAGGTCGGATGATATGTGAATAGGGTATGATAGGGAAGTGTAAGGTCGAATGGGTCATATTGTATTTTATATATTTCCCTATTTCTAGTATCTATACTATTAAATATATGTTGATTATAGTGTTTGGTTCATTATTGGATTCAACATAGATGAACTCAATTATAGAATTAGGAGGGTAAATATGTGGTGTTTCTAGGGTGTTCATGGGATGAGGCCCCTGAAGGCGAGGGAGATCATGATCCACATGTTGAGGAACTGAGGTAAGCAAGAGAGCCACAATGGGAAGATGATTTGGGGAAGTGGTTAGATGAGTAGATTAAGGTGAGATTGGTGTGGGTTATTCAGAGTATTGAACGAGGAGTTTAGTGAGTTTAGTTACATATGGAGTATTTGATGTAAAGGTTTCATACACAATATCCACCTTTATTCCAGGGTGAGGGTGGACCAAAAGTGATGGATAATTTGATAGAGTTGGTTTAGATTATATTTGATCATATTAAGACACCCCAGGGTAAAATATGAAGTTGAATAGGTATATTATGAAAGTAACAACAAAACATTAGTAGGACATACATTTATAGGTAGGTAGGTATGAGGGTATGTCATGGAAGGACTTTGAGGCTATCTTTTTTGAGTGCTTCTTATCATGACTCCCTCCCCCCAAAGGTTCCCCTCCTTGGATTATAATAAAGGAAGGGAGATAATGACCCCTGATTCCTACCTTAAATGGGCCCTAGGTTGGAAACTAGCACCTAGGGTATAATATATATCACTTATGGAAGTAATTACCCTTAATTATATAATAAGGATTGAGAGATAGTATGAAAACAACCAAATGAATCCATATCATAGAAGAAAATGGGGAACCCAAAACCAAACCATGTTATATGTATAAATTACACAAGAACAAATATTGTCTCCAAATTAAATATCAAAAACAATCCTAAGATAATTATTTATTAATAGATCCAATTTCTAGGCTTGTAATGTCTATCTCGATCTCAAAAGTCAACCTGGAAACTTGAAGAATAGTTTGTACATACATGGGGTGAGCATAGAATGTATACTCAGTAGGATAATACCCAATTAATTTAATTCACATGTGAAAATAGTGATCTAATACACCAATAAACAAACAATCAAACCAACATGCACCTAAATAGATCAACTAACCAATATCATCCCCACCATGTAATTCCCACCAAATTACACATCCAATATAGTAATATAAGAAGAATTGTATCGATAGAAGCATACTCCATAATGTTTTCCCACTGATTTTCCACTCTCATACCCCAATGTCAAATGTATTGGTGCTCTCATACCATACATATTAACCATTCCTGAATTCACCTACTAAAACGCACCACATACCACCCAAAGACAACTAGGTAACCAGATCACATTATTCCCAAAGAAACTAGGGTAACCATATCGCATCCTACTAGAATACAATTGGGAAACCAAATCACATCCATTTCCATTGAACCAAGATAATAGGGTATCAATAAAATGAAGGAAATCAACCACATTCCCTCCTCCTAACATGAACAACCCCCACTGTGAACCACATTATCCTCTAGTTCAGTTTTACTTTTGTCCATCACTGCTCATGCATATCAATATTTCCAAGAAGATAGAATTGGTAATAGGGTTTAGTAATACATTCTTCCTCTCCATCATAGATGTTTAGGAGAAACACCTAAACCCCAAAACCTTTGGTCTTCATTGTAAACACACAAATTTAGTGGAGTGAGTATAGAAATAATAATGAAAATATAATATATAATAGTCATAAATAATCTCAACTTATGGGTTCATAAAAATAGTACAATTCCAACTTACAATATCACCATAAGGCCCCAATACATTTTCCACTACTAGCGCCACTTATAAATTCATCACTTAAAAAAATAAAACCATATACACATGCTACATTACATCTATTGAACTTATGTGAGGATGATGTTGTATTAGTTATCAATACAAGAATAAATGTGATGATTGTTTCAATGATGTTCATACAAAAGAAAAGTATTTATGGGTCAAGTAATATTATCTTATATAAGTTGTAAATGTGTTTAAACAAATTGAGAAGTCCAAGAGTGAGTTTTATAAGGTTTTGATTTGAACAGAGTGAAATATGGAAGAACCAAGTAGTTATGTAAGGGTATTCAATGATTTTCATAAGTTGTATAAAGTTATGTTTGACCTGCATCAGTGTAAACTTAGAATTGAACTATTTGTGTAAGGGTAGATTTTCCATTTAAATAAGTTAATCCACACTATGTAAAGGTAACCATTACTTATGTAAGGGTAATTGAGCATGGCATAAAGGCATCACAGGTAGCTTCGTAAGGGTACATCAGTCATGTGTAAGAGTTTTGAGGCTGTATAAGGGAACCATCATAAAGGTGTGAGGTTGTATAAGGGTATGGAAGGTTGCATAAATGTATAATTGGTGTCTTGGAGGTTGTGTAAGGGTAACTCATGAGTTCTAAGGCTCATGTAAAGGTTAGTAATATCTCGTGTAAGGTTAGACTGAATATTCTATTACCCACATAAGGTTAAAATCATACATGTGTAATGGTATTTTTGAGTTTCCCCTACTCATGTAAGGGTAATACACATAAAAATAATCTTTGAGGGTTTTGAACTCAACAGGAGAAATGTCGTAGGGATGATCACCTCATCACAGAAGTCTCATGGATAATGTTATGGCCACACCATAGCTTTGTTATGCATTGTGGATGGTTTAAATTTAACAGAGGTAAGGAATTTAGGGTATAGTAGGACTACACCATAGTATATGTGTAAATACCCTAACTCTAGAATCCTAGATTCAGTGATTACATTATAACATTGGTACTAGATACAAGTGATCACATTTAAAATTATTTAATAGTATAGTAGTTTTGGAAAAAATAGTTACATACTTGAAATATCACATACATTTGAAAACATAAAATACAAAAAAGTATTTTATTTTATAAAACCATTACTCCCTATAAAATATCTCTGTATATTAATCATAATAAACTTCTTAGAATCCAAGTTAAAGTAAACATAATAAAGGAACAAGATCAGATGTTTAGTAAGGGTATGCATACAGTGAAATATATTAAGTCATGATTAATATGGTGGGAATAAATAATGATCAAATAACTCCATTCAAAAAATAACATGAGATAGAAACTTATACATGGATATAATAATTACTAAAATAATAACATGGTCATCAATAACTAATTTTATAATGATGGAATGCATAACTTCATGCATTTTAAAATTATTGTCAAGACCTTATGCTAGGATATCTAAAAATATCTTCAAGACCTCTTTCCAATACATCTACATAAATGGGTAAGGCCTTAGAAAAATACCCAATCTAGTTTTTATTATGAGACCTACTAATGCATCGAGTGGAAATATAATTTCAAGCCCCATTAATCACTTAATAAGTATAATTCATTTATTATATGAATAATTAATACTACTTAATCAACCTTCCTTAAAATCAATAATTATCCATATTGGAAGGACTGACATATGGAATACCAATACATTCCCTAGTAAATCTAATCATAAACCACCTAAATAAATATGGTGTATGGTATCATTATAGTATATCCTAAGTAAATCATGATATTCCACAAAAGATATTGACATATATGAAAATAATTTCATAATACAACTATAAAAACTTCTTGAGTAAAATACCCTTTTGACTTAGAAATCACTAATCTAAAAATATCCCAAATATTAAGTAAAACATTTTACTTGAAAATAAAATTGTAAAATTTTAAATGAATCTTAAAATAATTTATCATACATAATTGTAACACCCTATCCCTATTTATCTAGAGTCGGTGCATGATTACATAACATTAGAATGATCACAAGAGATCAAGTCTCGAAAGACCGATTAGTTTAGTAGCCTTGGAAGTATTAGATACATACGTAAGTTTTACATTACATCATGAAATGGAAAAACAAAACAAAATTGTGTCCCCTTTTAACACACTCATATCCCTTATAATATTCTTATAGATTAATTGTAATAAACTTCTTCACATCCTGGGAAAAATAAAACATAGAAAGGGGTGAGATTAGATGCTCAGTAAGGATAAAAATATAGCAGTGACTCTCATAAATATGATTAAACATTTAAGGCAATGTATAATAATAAAACACAAAGCTTTTGAACATAAACTTAATCATAATATGGAAAAGATAAATCAAATAATGCCATTTACATATTCACATGGATATTATACTAGTTGAATAATCACAAGTAATATCAATAGCTAATTTCATGATGATGGAATGCATAATGCCGGACATCATAACCACATAGTCAAGGCCTTGTGCCAAGACTAAAAATAATGATTTTGTCAAAGCCTTGTGCCAAGACACTAGTTTGTCTCATGAGACCTACCGATTCATCGAGGATCTATATCAAGCTCCACCCGTCACTTACTAAGTCCAATGCATTCCTCATATGAAATAGTTGGAACATAATCTAAACATTCGTATTAAAACTAGCATACAAAATGTAAATATTTAACCACAAACCATGAATGGTATAAAAATTGCACATCCACAGCCAAACATAAATCATTAAATACAATATGGAAGACTTTATTATAATAAATCAACCTCAATCAAGAATAATGAAGGATAATGACATAGATGAAAATAATCAGTAAAACTATTTGAGAGAAATATCCCCTTTTTCTTGAAAACATTTACAAGTCTCACTATTTATCAAGAGGCTTCTAAAAAAGTTTTCTAAATCAAATTATCTCATACCACTTTGATACTTTTAGAAATAATTTTGATTTTAAAACATTCATGTCCATATAAATAAATTCTTAACACTATTTTTAAAACATGGACATTAATGAGAAAGATTTAGAAGAATAAATCTTCAAAACATTTAAAATTATATTTTATTTAGAGTTCCTAACCAAATGAGAGATTCTTGAATAAAAAATAATTGAGGTAATAAAAACTGTAAAATTTCATTAGAATAAAAGGATTCATGATATACTATGTCAAAGTATAGTATGTACACTCTATAAAAGTGAATTGGTTCATAACAATAAAGTGGTCTCAATGGAATGTAAATTGAGATGAAATCCATTATAAATACCGTATCCTTAGGTTAAGGATAAATCAATGAAATAATTATGTGTGAAAAATATAAATACACTAAATATTATTGGATATTTAGTGTAAATCAATCAGATGACATTCACACATATTCTTGTAAAAACAACACCAATGACTTTGATGTTTAACTCAATGAATGAAAATTGAGTTAGGATTACTCTTATTAAGTTCATATAAATGACCTGATAATTTATAAATGGATTAATTATGCATATCAAAATTATATCCACAAAAAGGGGAGTGGAAATTACTACATAAATAAATAAATAGTTATTTCACACATAATCTTGTAGTAAAATAATCAATGAAGTTTGCGTAAAACCAAATGAGTGGAAATCGAAATTAGAAATTCCCTTACCGATTTGGTAACATACGAAACATACACCCCATTAAAGAAGGATCATAAATTGAAGATGTAAATACCCATAAATTAAATTTTATTACACAAAGAATACAAGCATGGTTAGTACATACACCACACAAAAGGAAATCGTGGCAATATGGCCTAAATCTCCCCGGAATAAAAAGTGAGATGAAAACCCCTTACCTTGTAATTTTCCTTAGTAGAGGGTAGGTTAACCTACTATATAATGGTGAAATAATTGTTATTAAATTATAAAAGTACCACATATATAAATATTATATAATATATGACCTTCTAATATTGTTTTGTTAATGATATTTCAGTATAATCATTGTTTTGGGTGTTACCTGATTCGTTTTCCTTTATATGTTTTGTTACGTAAGTCATGTATGTTATGGATAGGATGTATTTGATTCATATACAGAATGATATTAAGTTATTAAACATTATTTTTATTCATAAAATTAAAATTATTCTTAAATGGTTATGATTGGGAATGAATCTCATCGTGTTCGTGGAGACGGTAATCTGTTCGTATGCACGAGCGACAATATCATTTTATTGATGGTGAAATAATATATAATTTGATATAATATCATGTATAAAAAATAATTAACATGTTATATTTATTATTTTAATCAATTATACTCATTATTATACTCATCCAAATAATGAAGTGTTGAATAACAAACAACACCACGACGTGGAGACGGTAATATGTACGTACACATGTATGGTGACTTTGTCATTAATAGGATGGGTAGAATAATGAATATGGTTATACCATATTTATAATAATATCACAGTATGTAGAAGATACTTGAGTTATTATTATGGTTTGAAAATAACAAAGAAAGATAAAGTGGAGGATGAAAAGAACTTTGAAAGAGGTGATGAAATAATTTCCTCTTCTTCGGGTGCTTCCTTTTGATTTGATCAAAAGTGCTCCCTAGGTTGGATTTCTGAACAATGTAAGGACTATAGGTTTAGTTGAGGGTAGTTGGGAGGATATTTGAACAGGTTTTGGCCATGCCAAATGGCTTTGGAGGTATGATTTTTAGAGAAGGGGAAATACCCTTTTATAAGGGAGGTGAGGGTCAATTTAGGAAAATATTGAAATATTATTTTATTATACAATCATTTTTGGTTTCTAATGAAACCAAAAGGATTTATTTCAAGTATAATGTGGGTCTGGGTAGAAATACTCATATCCAATAGGTTTTACACATTTTTATACCACCATATTAATATTATTTTTTAGATTTAACTCTTAGTTAAATAGTTTAACTTTTACCCTGTATTCTTGTATTATTATAATAAATGGTTAGTAAACATACTATAAAAATCCAAGAAAACCCCAAGTGGTTCATTAATGACATATATATAATTATATTATTCCTTTGGCCTAACCTTATATTTTTAATAATATTAAAATATTTAATAATATATTTTTTGTTTTAAAAACTCATTTATGTCAATTTTGACACTATTTAGTATTTGATTTTTATGAAAGTCAAAAAAAAACTTGATTAATTCGAAAAAAATAAATTTAATCAATATTAACATGTCATATTTACATAGAAAATTATTTTAATGCATCAAAAGTCTCAATTTACATTTATTTGGATATTTATAATATCAATTATTTTAATCTTTCATTAATAAGGTACTTACTACATTATCATTGTGTCATAAATAAATTTAATTATTTATTGTATAAAAATTATAAATAAAATACCATTATTTAGGAAATATTTTTATATTTCTAATTAATATTTATATTTGAATTTATATTATGTATAACCCTATATTAAAAATGGTTTATTTATTAAACAATGAATTTAACACTTTTAACTCTTCTTTAAATAAAATAATAATAAATGTACTAATCTAATACAAGTGGATAAAAAGGATCATATTTTATTCATAATATTTACTTTGTTCTAAATACACTTATCCAAAATAATTAGGACATGTGTTAGGGTAATTATAATATCTTTTTTACCTTTAATTACCCAATTTACTTTTAACCGTGGTAAATAAAATTGAAAAGTAATTATTCACAAAAAATTATTTTCATCCTATTGAAGCAAATTTACTTAATTATGTCAACCATTCCTCTCAAATTTTTTAAATTCAATTCACAGAAGTGGTAAAACTACGTTTTATGCATATTTTCAAAAGTTCCTAGAAGGTCGGTAAAAGACGTTGAAAAGTTCAATAAAATTTTATACATCTACTTTTATAAAATGTCTCTAATGAAAAAAATTGACCTTATATTGGTATAATGTATCTATTTTGACTTAAAATAAATTTAAATAAAATAAATAATTATTTAAATAAAAAGTAGGTTTTAAACAATAACGCATTGTTTTTCACTATTTATCAAAAATTAAATGTTTTCAGAAAAATATCACAAATTCACACAAAGATAATTTTTGTATTCCAAATTCTAAAATTATTTATATTTTAAAAAATTCAAAACATAGAAGTTATTTTAATTAATTTAAAAAATATCCCCGTTTTCAAAACCAGAAAGCAGGTTTTTGAGGAGTAAAAACTATCAAAATATTGATATGTTTTTATGTCCAATTTAAATGTAAAATTACTTACAATGACCAAAATTATATTAAATTATAATAATATAATATAATTATACTTAAAAACCATTCAAAATTATAATTTAACACTCTAAATTATTTTGATTAAAAAAGTTGTTTTCAATTAAAATTTAGTATTTTTTCACTATTTGTCAAAATATGAAAGTTATTAGAAAAGCACTGAAACTTTATCTAAACTAAATTATTATGATCCACTTCTAAATAAGAAGTTTATTTTGGAAAATTGAATATATAAAAGTGTCAAATATTGGGTTTAAAAAGGGTTGACCAGAAAAAGGCGGTAAAATTTCATTTTTTGAAAAATACTTCTTTTATCTAAAAAATTAAATTTTTTCTTATATTATGTCTAAGAAACACAAAATGTGGATTTTGAAATTATATGGAGTATATAAATTTCAAAATGAAGTTAATATTATTCATAACCATTTTTTGAATTGTTAGTTTGGAAAGTCATGGTGCGCTCGAACTCGATGTTCCGTGTAGCACAAGTTATTAAATTAATTTAAATAAAATAACTTACTATGAAATCAAGGGGTGTTACATAATGGTATAAAATTATATTCGTGTCTATAAGTGAAAAAAATATTACTTTCACTCTTCTGTAAAAAGTTTAAAAAATTACCTCATTTAGAAAATAACAAGAAGATTCATTTTAAACAATTTTTAAAAAATTAAATCATGGGTAAAAATGTATTTAATAAATAATTGATTAATATTAAAAATATTATTTAAAACAATTTAATAAAATTATTTATATAAAATAAAATTATTCCCAATAAAGTAGAAAAACAATTTCGTTTTTCCTTAAAACATTATTCTTGTATCTTGAGTAAATAAATAGAGGTATATGAAATGAAAACTTTTTATTCATTGAAATAAATATATAATAATAAAATATATATGTTTTAAGATATAAATATCAAATAATTTCCCTAGTTTATACTTAAACATAACTAATCCTGAATAATGATGAGATTCTGAAATAAACCCTTACCTTGGGTCAGAATTCCTTTGTATGTGTTTGACCCTAATATATAATAAATATATAATTATTATAAATATATTAAAACCCATAATTTTATATATATAATTCGATATATTTTTTATGACCTTTTATTACCCATTTATTAGCAATTATTGATTAAAATCATTGTTTCGAGTGATAACTACTTCGTTTTTCATGTATGTTTTGGTTCGATAGTTTTGGTCCTTGTACTTTGATCATGGTTAAATCATATCCAAAAATTTTATAATGATATAAATATCATATATATTCATTATATATATATATATATATATATATATTCATCTATAAAAGTATATATGGAAAAATGAATTACATTATTCATGGATACGGTAGGTCGTACATACGCATAAATGTTGTTTTCATTTTTTAATGGATGGAATGAAAGAAAGGTGAATAATAATTAACATTTATAGAATCATTATAATATCATATAAATCATATATATATATATATATATTAAATCATTCCTTATCACCATCCATAGAAAACAAAAATGAAAAATTGATCACATCACTTCATGGATGTGATAGTCCACACGTACGCACAAGCAACACTATCATTTTTCAATGGAGTGGAAGGTAAGAATATAGATATGATATTATAATTACAGAAGAATAATTATGTCATAAATATCATATAGAGACACTAAAAACATTATAATACCCATCCATGAGATATAGTGATGTAAAATGAATTGTATAACTACATGGAGATAGTAATTCATATGTACGCACAAGCAATACTTTAAATTCCTATCTGATGGGAAAGAGGGTGTATAATGGTGGTTTAATAATCATAATAACATTTAAGTGAATTTATGATACTTAATTTTTTATTTTATGATAAATATCATAGATTTAGATGAGGTAAAAGAATAATTAAATTGAAAGAGGTTAGGTAAGACGATTACCTCTTCTTTGATAGACCTCCTCTAGATCCTTTATTAAAGAACCTAGGGTTGGTATTTTGAGAGAAAAACCAATAAAAATTTTATAATTATGTTTATAAGAGATATTTTTAGGTATTTACTAATCTACATGGCCCAAAATGTTGTTAATAATTGAGAAAATGGGTGTCCTAATATAAGGGAGGGAAAGGATACACTTGGAATTTTTAAAAATATTAAAATATAACTAAGTAATTCTCAAGATAAATGATTCAAAATGGAAATATATTAAAATAAAAAAGATTTTAAGTTATAAATATCATTATAAAATGAAATATATATAGGTTTTATTATCATTTTACTCTATCTTTTGGTTTAACCACTTAGTAAACTAATTTTAATCTTAACCATGGTAATGAATTTTTAATATTAGAGGGTGGTAATTTAACTTATAAGTTGAAAATTGGATCATAAATGCATAAGGTATGAAATTTTAGACCATATATTATCCCCCTTGTACTATTTAAATGTTTTTATGATTTATAAATAATTTAATAAAATATTATTTTCATAAGATAGCATTAATGTCATTTTTGACACCCGCCCGAATAGCCCGAAGGCCTTATTTTTATTTAATAAATAATATATAGGTGTTATGTAATAATTTAAGTTAACTATATAATAACTAAAAATTGAAAATAAATTACTGCAATGAAAATAATTTCATTATTCTCAAAATAAACTTTAATATTACTTCACAAATTTCTTTTACCCCTATGTGAACACATTAGAGATTTTTAATAGTAATAGAGTGGCATTTTGTATTTTTCTTTACTTTAAATATTATATAGGTCATTTTCATGGATAGGTGTCCCTTAAATAAATAAATTTATATAATAAAGGGATAAGGGTATAATTAATCTCATCCAATAATAATTAATAGGCAAATAGTTACCTTAACACTTAGTTTTAACCTAGGTTAACCCGATTTATCCTTTACAAGGGTGATAAATTTTTCTATAGTTACTATTCATAATGAACAAAAATAAAAAGTGCCTATTTACCAAATTTTTAACTCATGATTAAAAATATAGTATCCATTTTTCAATATTATATCTCTATAATTTTCCTGAATTAATTTTAAAATAAGTGCACAAAATGCGATGAAAACCGCTTTTTTGAAAAATATGGTTTTTAAGCATAAAACTGGATTTATTATTATATCATGCCTAGTTAAAACTCTAGAGTAATATTAAAATAGTTTATTGAATATATAATATATAAATTTCATTAAAATAATTCACCAATAGTGATTAATTTAATTTATTAATATAAAAACACATTATGTGTATAAAATAGGTTTTCAGAAAAAACATATCTTTTGCCTTCAAATAGTATTTATTTTTATTTATAATCAATTGATAAGGAATGAATTTATTTTATACATGTATAAACCAGAAATTTTAAATAATTTTGTTGTTATTATTTATACCTTATAACTTTAATATCTATGTTATAACAGTCACATTTAAATAATATTTTAATAGAATATTATGGTTTTTTTAAACTTAGTTTTGCATGTTACACAAGATTTCGATGAAATTAAATTTATTTAAAAATAAATATATTATAAAAATATCAAGGTGTTACATTATACCCTCTTATAAGAATTTATCCCTTGAAATTCCATCACTATGATACAAAAAACTGAGGATACTTATGTCTCATCGCATCCCCATGTCCCCACATAGCTTCTTTAATTTTTTGATTTCCCCATAAAACTTTGACCAGGTGAGTGGTCTTTTCTCAAAGCACTTTTTCTCTATTATCAAGAATAACCACCAATTGTTTCTCATAAGAGACATCATTATCCTACGGAATGAGCTCTGAGATTATTATATGTCAAAAATTAGGTATGTACTTCCTCGAGAGAGATACAAGGAACACATCATAAACTTCAGAGAGGTTTTTTGGAAGTGAAAAATGATAAGATACCATCCCAATATGATCAAGAATATTAAAGGGTACAATATACTTAGTTCTCATCTTTCCCTTATTTTTTAATCTCATTATCTTCTTCTGAGAATATATTCATAAAAATACAAGATCACTAACTTTAAACTCTAAATATCATCGATGATTTTCAGTATACATTTTTTATCAACTCTGATCTACTCTTATTTGTTGTTGAATGGATCTAACCCTATCTACTATTTCTTTATATAGATCAGGTATAAATATATTTATTTCTCCAACTTCATTCTAGTACGTTTGAGTTTCAAACTTCGTTCTATAAATGGATTCATAAGGAGTTATCTGAATACTCGAGTGAAAGATATTGTTGCAATAAAATTACACCAAAGGAAGGTATTGATCCCAACCACCTTTGAAATCCATAGAGAAAGATATCAATATGTCTCCTAGAGTTTTAATGGTTCCCTTAGATGGACCATCTATCTAAATATGATAAATAGTGATGAAACTTGACTCTGTATACAGAGCTCACTAAATACTTTTCCAGAACTTCAAGGTAAACCTCATATCCTAATTAGATATAATATAATACAGTAATCCATAAAACCTTAACACATCCTTAATTAATATTATGGATATACGATCAATAAATAAATCTTTTATAATAGTAATAAAATTGTTTTATTTCATACGGTGTTCAACTACAACCCATATAGCATTGTACACTTTAGATTTTATGGGGATTCCAAAAATGAGATCCATAGTGATGTTTTCCCATTTTCATTCAAGTATGGGTAATGGTTATAACATCCTCCTAGACTTCATTCTACCAGTCTTAAATTACTAACATTATACGCATCGGGATATGTACTCTACAATATCCATTTTCATATTATCCCACCTGGAATACTCTTTCAAGTCTCTATACATATTCGTACTTCTCAGATGAATAGATAATGATAAACTATGATATTCATCTACCAAATCCTTATTTAATTCTAGTATAGATGGAACACTTGCTTGGTTTCTAAACCTTATCATTCTAGCATAATCATGGTTGAGCTCAAAAACATCCATCACCTTCTTATGTAATTTCATATCTTCATTTTAATCCTCTTGTGGATGGATTATTGAAAATTCATATGATAAATATAATATATTTCCCTTTTTTCATGACTTGTCCCCTAGGGACCATGCCATGACTACCAAAATCTGGCCCTCCATAGGCCAGGGGTTTCCCACTATCACTGTAAAGGAATTTATCTAAAATTGGGAAGACATTGCCTTTAAGTCTGCAAACACACAAACCAAGAACATGACAAGATGCAAAACACATAGTAAAACTACAGTATTAAAAGTGTGTATTGAAGGTGAAGGGGGTCGGAATACAAGACAAACTTAAAGATACAACTACAATAGAAAACATCTCCTGAGATCATCCACCAAGGATATTACCTGAATGGTAGGTATATCTCATCTCCACAACTCTTCACGTCAACCAGACACCTCTATGTACGGCTTGGTCCTAGCTCCCTAAAGTCTCAACCAAGATGCTTGTTGTCTTCCCAAGACATGACAAGGTGTGGTTGAAGCCCGTGTAGGGGTGAGTATAAAAATACCCAGTAGGGACCCTGAGACCCCCGAAGGTCTCCCAGAATTCCACAAATGAAAAACCACAAATCATGACCTCAAACACAAAGCATGAAATAAAGTTAACTTACACTAGGTATAAAACTCAGAGATCGGGAATAAAGATGATTAGTCTTAAGATATATCATTTTATTCTGTTATAAAGTTCCACAAATGAACCACAAATAATTTTTTCCATTTTCAATCCACACAGGTTTGTATGTCGCAGATCCACGACGGGCCACTCTAAGGCTGGTCCTCATCAGGTCGCGCACTGTTGATGCACACAGGGTCGCTAGGATGTTGATCCACACAGGGTCGCTATGATGTTGATCCACACAGGGTCTCTATGATGCTGATCTACATAGGGTCTCTATGATGTTGATCCACATAGGGTCTCTATGATGTTGATCCACAAAGGGTCGATATGATGCTGATCCACATAGGGTCACTCTCTAATTGACAGTGAGCCATAGGATTCCCCGCACTCTGTGCGCTTGAGTTCTGTAGAATCTGTTTCTCAAGATATCTGTCATGTATCAACTACCATAAAGTTCCAAAAATGAGTAACCCAAAATACCACCATGTTATAAGAGTTCCAATATGACAGAGCGCACGTCAATCGGACACCCGGTCCGTGAGTTATAAGCATTTTAGTACCAAGGGCTTGGTTGGATTTGGGTTTGATCCAACCCATTCCTACTACGACATTCTTAAAAACTCAGGTGGAGTTTCTCAAAAGGATCTTCTTGTTCCAAGGATTCCTGCATAATAGATGGTTCATCAAACGGATGTCTGGTTTGTGAGATACGACCTTTTAAGTGAAACTAGGTCGAAAAGGGTCCAGGTCCGGTCCGACCCTGCCAGACCGACTTGACCCACCCTGACCCTGGCAGTCCCGACCCAGTTTGGGTTGACTCGACCTGGTCTGGTTCTGACCCGAGTCTGACCCGGCCCGGCCTGAATCGACTATGCTGGCCCGATCGAGTTGGGTCGTCATGGGCTCGGCTTGCTGGGCCGCGGACCGGCCCAACCCACCATGGCTGGGCACAACCCACCAAGCCGCATGGGGGTTATCTCCCCTCTTGAATGGCCCTTATTTCATTTGGTTTGCAATGGCGGCCCCACGTGGCACTTCCCCCTCTGTCAGCGCGACACGTGGGGTGCGGGTCCCCCTCCATCACGGTTTAAAGCCACAGCTTCCCTCCACGGCACGCGACAGCGCACAGCCTATAGCCGACCAAGGGTCGGCCACCCCTGATATCTATTAGGGCACCTTTGGGTTCCACCTTCCTCCATGGACGGTGAGATTCAGCCACCACATTCTACTTCCAGTGAGGCGTGGGCTTTCGCAGGAATCCGGGTGAGCTCCGGTGGTCTGTTTTCCCTTCTGATTGTACCTACAGGCCTCCCAAGATTCTGCCAACATTGTGCGGATCCTAGATTCATCTTGCCGCCATATTTTTCTATTTTCCCATGAAGAACGCAATTCAAAGCAGAAAATACGGAGGGTCTGGGCCTTGTTCAGTTGGTATGAGCCCTCCGCTTTAGCAATATAACAAGGGTGAGAGTTCAAACATCATTGAGAGAAGACTAAACCCCATTAAAAACTCCCACAATAACCACCATTAATTTCATATGAATCACAGATTAACTTATTTTGGTTAATCCACATTCGTCGCATTTTTCAAGGATGGTAGATTGAAACTAAATCACTTGAATTTAAACAAAAAACCCTACCTCGGATTCGTAGGAGATGTTGTGGTTGTGGGAGAAGAATCCACGTTTGTTGAAGCTGCTGATGTTCATCATTTTTGGATTGATTCCTCCAAAGTCATCATTTAATCCTTCATTATTCGTTGGAGGTGAAGTTTGTTATTTGGTTATTCTTCAAGAATTCTCCCATGATTCCCTAAATTTCTTTTACCCACCACTTCAATAATCTAAAGGATAAGTTAAGAGTTTAACTCTCCTGTCAATTAATGGTTCATTAATTGGTGTAATTAATGAACCTTATTAATTATATGAGGGATGGTTACACAACCTATGTATAACCGATCATTTAATGTCCCTCTTTAAATGATTGACCACCTCCTTAGTCCCTTCCACAATCACCCAAGAGGTGGTAGAAAAATAAAATAACATATTATGTTAATTTATTATTGTTTCAAAAAGTTTGTAAAACTATCTTTTTCACCCAACCTTCTACATTCAAAGTTAAGCCTCCCTTAAGAAAATCCCAACGTTGCATGTTCAATGGTGCCCTCGATTTTCAATTCCGATCACCGGTTCAAAATATAGTAAACACCACCTGTACGTTTGCTGAACATACTTTAAAAAAGTTCAAAATTTCATTATGGGCTCTCTGGGGATCAGAATCTCATACCGTAAATTTTCGCAAAATCTTAATAATTCCGTTTATTTTTTAAAAAAAATTACATAGAATTTTTGGGTCTTTACATTATCCCCACCTTAAGTACTTTTATCCCTGAAATCTACTACAAAAGCTAGAGAAACAAATGGGGGTACTGAGCACAAATCTGAGCCTCTCTCTCCCATGTGATCTCCTGGAGGTTCATGTGCTGCCATCGAACTCACACCAGAGGAATTGACCACCCATGTAGCACCCTCTCTTTTTATCCTCTCTATGCACCGAGAAATCTGCAAATATCACCCCATCATCAATTTCCATCTCACCATAGTCGATAACATGTGATGGATCTTGCACGTACCTCATCATTTGTGTCACATGGAAAACGTTATTCACCTAGTGCATCTGTGGGGGAAGAGCTAAATAGTACACCACCTCGCCTACTCTGTTGAGGATTTGGAAAGGCTAAATGAACCTTGGAGATTGTTTTCCACCCCAGTCAAGTCTATTCAATCATCATCAAGGTGAGACCCATATGAAGACATGATCTCCCTCCTCAAACTCCAAGGATATTCATATCCTGACGGCATAAAACTTCTGCTGGCTCTGTGCAATCTTCATTCTCTCCTAGATGATTTGTACCTTCTCAGTGGTATCCCATACCAACTCTAGAACCATAAGTGTTGACTCCCCTGGGTCTGTCTAGCAAAGAGGTTATCTTCATGGTCACCCGTATAGGGCCTCAAATGGAGCCATACCGATTGTGGAGTAATAACAGTTGTTGTATGCGAACTCCACCAGTGGTAGGTGGTCCTCCCATCTGCGACCAAAATCAAGGACACAAGCACAGAACATGTCCTCGAGTGTCTTTATGGTCTTCTCCATCTGACCATCTGTCTAAGGATGGAAGGTGGTGCTCAAATGTAACTGAGTCCTGAACACCTCCTGTAATCCCTTCCACAAGTAGGATGCAAAAATGAGCATCACGATCTAAGACGATCGTCGATGGAACCCCATGAATCCTTAAAATCTTCTGTACATAAAGACGTCCCATGCCCTCTATTGATCCCTACTCTCAGATGGGTAAGAAGTGGTCTGACTTGGTGAGTCGGTCAATGATCACCCAAATTGAATCGTGGACCTTAGATGTACATGGTAGTCCTATCATGAAGACCATGGAGATACCATCCCACTTCCACTCTGGTACCTCAAGTGGTTGTGCTAAGCCTGTTGGAACCTGATTCTCAGCCTTCACTTGCTGACAAGTGAGCCATCGTGATATGAACTCTTCCACTTCTTTCTTCATCCCTAAACACTAGTACTAACATAATAGGTCCTAGTATATCTTTTCCACACCATTATGTACCACCAAATGGTATTTATGAAACTCTCATAACACCTCCTCTCATAGCGTCATGATCGCACTAGGATTCACTGTTTCATTTTCACCCTTACACCACTGTGCTAAACTAGTTATGTATTGAAAATTATAAAAATAATAAAGAATTTAATTTCATGTTTGAATCATTTATTTTGTGGTGATAAATTTTAAAAAGTTCAATGATACTTATTTTGATAATCTCATTGAATTTGGAGGTGATATGGAGGGCCCATGATGATGTCTAAGAAAAATGGGCCAAACTGCGCAAGATCCATGCACACCAGTGGACTCATCCACACACTTATACTGAAAATTGTATTTAAATGGGATGAAATTTTGTGATCTGGTCCAAAATTTATTGGGATACATTTTTTCTAAAGAAACTAAAGACTCATTCAGCCATCTGGTGCCCAACCAACCTGATCTATCCAGCACACCGAATCTGCATGAAGTCAAAAGTGTTGTGTTGTGATATGTCCATATATTAGGATCTAATTGTCCAATTTGTTCCAAGTATTCATTGGATACATCCAAGAGGTGGTTATAAAACTTTTTTATATTCTCCAAAGCATGATAAGGTAGTCTGGAGATCAAAATCTATGTGAAAATTGGTTTTAATAAATTTGTGTGCTCAAAACCACCTTCCCATTTTTTTATAAAATGGAACCTTGGGCTCCCCATTGGTAAGTTCGGCCAAGAGGAAAAGATATGGTATTTTGGAGACCCAAATGATTCCTCTCATCATCCAAGGAGTATTTTAGGCCCCTTCCATCATAGGGGAATCAAGGATGAAGGTGAAGTTCAACCTGAGCTTCCTCCTCCTCCCAATGTTGAGCTAAACGGTGGATGGTCATTTCGAGGGAGCTAAAAAAACTTGGGAGGGAGTTCTAGAACTTTTTATTATATTGGTTTTGTGTAATTTTTGTTCTAAATATTTCACTTATTTCTTATCTTGACATTATTCTACTTTGATTGCATTTTTATCGTTAAAATTAAGTGAAACATTTTTTATTTCAACACCGATTGGGTTGAGATTTCAAGTGGGAATCTTGGGTTGTTCTGATTGGACAAGATAATAGTCCTATTTATCTCACACATACATAATATTTCAGTATGACTTGGTAGCATTTATTATCTATGCTTGATACCCAAACCATGAAAACACAATTTTTGTGTCAAGGAGTGGTTCTTTGAGCATTTTTTAAGAGGCAAGAGGGAAGTTGAGATCTTGACAACCCTCAACCAAAGGATTCCATTAAACCATGTGTATTTTTCAGAATGATGAACTCACCAAGTTTTGTAGTGAACTTGAAATGATCTCCTTATCTCATAATTCTAAAACACCACTTCTATTTATCAACTATTAAACTCTTTAAATCAATTCATTTTCTTTAAAGAGTTTTAAAACCACCCCTCTTTTAGTAATTATTAAAAACGCACACTTTAAACCCACGAACGCTCCTTGAGAGATGTCCTAGGGTCCTACCTAGACTACAAATCAACCTTAAAATCATAATCAATTTGAAATTTCATGACATTGTGGTCACATCACTGGTAACATGGTGCATCCTATAAAGAGGATGACATGCTCCCCACATTTAGAAAATACATTAGAAGCCTATGTTGAGGATATCTGAGCACATCGGGCCTCACAGTATACATCCCCAAGCTATGACTCCCTGACTTTCTGAAGTAATGGGGGAGTAACTTTAATAGACTTGAGGTTAGCATCTCCATCACTATCCATGAAGGATAATTTATGCATGACTAGCTGCTATGTTGCCTCACTCAGCAACTGTAAACAATACCTCATGTTAAGTGAATCTTCCACCACGTTCCCCTTCCCTGGAGTGTAGAATATCTAAAATTCATAGTCTTCGAGGAACTCTATCCATCATCGTAGTCTCAGGTTCAGGTCCTTCTATGAGATGATATAATTGAGACTCTTTTGATCAGAGTAGATAGTAAAATGTTCTCCCATAAATTAGTGTCACCACATCTTTAAGGCAAAGACCACTGCTGCTAACTCCAGGTCATGGGTATCATAGTTATTCTCATTATGTATTAGCGTACATGAGCCATAGGAGATCATTGATTTCTTCTGTATCAAGACACATCCTAGACCAGTACCTAATGTGTTTCAGTAGACTACATACCCAACGCCCTCTTCGGGTAACCTCAACAAGGGGGAACTCATCAGTCTCTGGCTCAGCTCTTGAAAACTCTATTGGAATCTCTCTGTCCACAAAAAAGTTTTTCCCTTCCTATTCAAGGCTGACAAGGGTGTCGCAACTCTGTAAAATTCAGGTACGAACCTCCAGTAGTACCCTGACAACCCCAGAAAACTCTGCACCTCAATCACACCTTGGGTGGCTCCCAAGAAAGTACCGCTTCTATTTTCTCTAGATCCACTGTGACTTTAGCCTCTGAGATAACATGTCCCAAAAAGTGGACCTCTCATATCCAGAATGGGAACTTCGAGATCTTACCATAATTATGGTACTCTCAGATTGTATCCAGAATAATCTGGAGTTGTGTGGAATTTCCTCCTCCATCACTGAGTAAACCAATATGTCATCAATGAATACCACCACGAAGCAATCGAGGTAAGGCTGGAAGATCCTATTAATGAGTCCCATGAACACTCATGGGGTGTTTGTCATGCCGAAAGGCATTACCAAGAACTCATAGTGGTCATACCTGCATCTGAAGGCCATCTTCGGTTCATCCTCATCTCATATCCTGTGATGATGATGGCCTGATCTAAGGTCTATCTTTGAAAACCATAGAGCTCGCTTCAGTTTGTCGAAGAGATCATCAATCCTCACGAGTGGATACATGTTCTTCATGGTTACCTGGTTCAAGAGCCAATAGTCCATGCAAATCCTCATACTCCCATATGCCTTCTTGGTGAACAAAACTGGGGATTCCCATGGAGAAACACTAGGCCTTATGAACCCCTTCCTCTACAAGTCCTCCAGCTTTACCCGCAACACACGAAGCTCTGCATGAGCCATCCGATATGCTGGAGTATATATTGGGGTCATCTCAGGGTACAATTCGATGTATAAGTCTACCTCTCTGCTAGGAGGTATTCCCCGAACATCCTCATAAAAGACATTAGCATACTAGTCTGCCACTACAGGATAGCTTGGAATCCTATCATTAACTGCTCCAAGAGTAAGGCTAGCCAACTGATGTTTGATCAGATTCACCCTCCTCTAGGAAATTCCATCCTGAGCTACAAAGGTTTCCTTCTCACCGGTGAAGGAAAACCTAGTCCCATTATCATGGAAACACCACACTTTGCACCTAAAATAGTCGATATGATCATGGACGGTAGATAACCAGTCCACACCCAAGATGACATTGTAAGTCCTCGATGCTGCTACTAGAATATACCAGCCAAATATCTCACCTCCTAGAGTAATATCACACTTCTGTCACCAGTGTGTAATCATATAATCCTCTCCTGTAAAAGTATCCAATTGTAAGGATCAAGCCAATGGCTCTGCCAGAATATCCGAGCTCCGAACGAGATTTATGGAAATTAAAGAGTGACTGGAAGCTGTGTCTATAAGTACTGCAGCTAGGGTGGAGTAGACATAGATCATACCTCTAATCATATATGGATAAACATGGTCATAGGCCTCAGCTTCTTGAAGTTGAGCTCATCCATGGCTGCCTGCTCCCTAAGGTCGGGGTGGACAACCTAGAGGTGGTGGCGGTAGAACCTCAAATTGATGTCCACCGCCTATTACATGGTATTATCCTCTTCCAAATTTACTACCCTGCAGACCTCCTCACTCGAATATCTTCCTCTACCTCAGTGGTCTCTTGACCATCTACCGATCATTGATACAACAGGTCAGGCAGTCACGAGACATGTGGCTCTACCCACCGCACGTAAAGCACAGTCAGCTCCTCTACTAGCCTTCTCTACCTCGTGAGCTCCACACCTCTGACCATGTGTCCTTGGGTCATCCTCTAGGATTTCTGGCCCACTTGGACCTTTTCATCATCTTCCTACTATCTCGTTAAGATGACTCGTCTACCCGTCGTCTGGTGGTGGCTCTCACTTTTAGTGCATGCTCAGCTAAGAATCTCTCCACCAATAATTCTCTCTTGAGTACTCCAGCCTATGCTAGGATATTGAGTGATATCATCGACACTCAGATCTCCTGCTAGAGACCATGATCAAAGGTTCAAGCCCTGAAGAAAGGGTCTTGTACCATGTCATTTGAGTAGTGGGAGTGGTAAGTGAATCTCACCAAGTATTGGGCCACTGTTAGGTTTCCTTTTTGTAAGTATAGGAGTTCTTGAATACACACATGGCATAATGTCACTAGAACTAAATTCTCCCTAAAGATTCTCTCGAAGTCTGTCTAGTTGAGAGTAACCTTATCATGTAACTGGAGCTTCAAGATCCACCATCTCTCTATCATGCCCTGGAAAAGACTAGCAACTATGATCACCATCTGCTCTTCTGGTGTCCCAACTAGGTGGAAAACTCTAGCCACAGCCTCCATCCAGTCCTCAGCTTCCTATGGATCCGTCTCTTTTTGAAATATCATAGGCCCATTCCACTAGAACTCATGAAACATGCTCAGTTAGCATACACCATCCGCTAGTGGGGCCAGTGGAAACTGCTACCCAACGAGTAGTGGTGCTGTTGGTGCACCACCCGAAGGTGCTATTGCTGTAAGAGGGCCCTACACCGAAGCATCATCATTCGGTGGGCCATCATCATGAACTCTATCTATAATTCTATATGTATTTCTATATGGAGGAATCTTGAAAAGAAACAGGTGTGCCATGGTCAATAATTTATACATAGTGAGTTGACTCAAAAGAGATCAAAAGTAAAACATTTCCACAACACATTCAATCAGTGTTTTCATGCACCGAATCGAAAATTAGAATTCAAGGTTTTGGTGTATGGATACATCAACTGCCGCACCAACATTGGACTCCCCAAACTAAAAAACATACACAAAACACTTAACACTATTACTCCATTGGAAAGATCAGATTTCTATTTCTTCAGTAGAACTGACTCCTCTGATACCACTTTGTCACAACCCTTCCCTCAGGGCCCATGCCCAAACTACCACAAGTCCTCCTTCCAGGGGATAGGGTTTGGTTACTAGCAACGGAAAGTAATTTCCCTAAAATTTTGAAGGCATTTCCTTTAATCCTTCAAACACAAAAACCAAGAACACGACAAGATTCAAACCACGTAGTAAACCTACAGTGGTAACAGTGTGTACTCAAGGTAAAGGGGGACAGAGTTCAATCCCAACTAAAAGATACAACTAAAATAGAAAATATCTCCTAATATTTCCACCAAAGATCCTACCTTAAGGGTAGGTAAAAATCGTCTCTATAGCTCTTCACATCAACCAATCACCATCGTGTACCACCTGGTCCTAGCTCCCTAAAGTCTTAGCCAAGCTGTTCGTCATCTGCATAATACAAAATAAGGTATAGGTGAACCCCATGCAAGGGTGAGTATAACAATACCCAGTAGGGTCCCCGAGACCCCTGAAGGTCTCCCAAAATTCCACAAAGGAAAAACCCCAAAGCATGACCTCAAGCACCAAGCACTAAATAAAGTCAACTTACACTAGGTATACAACTCAGAGATCAGGAATAAAGATGATTCTTAAGCTATATCATTTTATTATATTTTTAAGTTCCACAACTAATCCATGAATAAGTTGTTCCATTATCTATCCACAAAGGGTTGTATGTCGTTGATCTATAATGGGTTTCTATAAGGTCGGTCGTCATCGGTTCGTGCACTGCTGATCCACACAAGGCCGCTAGGATGCTGATCCACACAGGGTCTCTATGAAGTGGATCCACACAGGGTCGCTATGATGTTGATCTATATAGGGTCACTATGATTTTGATCCACACAGGTTCTCTATGATTTTGATCCACACTGGGTCGCTATGATATTGATCTGCACATGGTCGCTCTCCAATTGACAACCAGCCACAGGATTCCCCGCACTCGATGCGGTTGAGTTTTGTAGAATATTCTACTTAAGATATCAGTCAGGACTCACCTATGATGAAGTTCCAAAAAGGAGTAACCCAAAGGACCTCCATGTCATAAGGGTTCCAATGAAATAGACGGTGTGTCAATAGGATGCCCGGTCTATGAATTATAATCATTTTAGTACCAAGGGCCCGGTTGGATTTGGGTTTGATCCAAGCCAGTCATACTCCAAAAATCTCCAAAACTCTGGTGGAGTATCTCAAAAGTACCATCCTATTACAAGGATTCCATCACCAAAGACAGTTCATCAAACGGATATCTGGTTTTTGAGATACGACCTTTTAATCGAAACTAGGTCGAAAAGGGTCCAGGTCCGGTCAGACCCAGCCCGACTAGAACCGGCTGGGCCGGCCCAAGTGAGTTGGGCTATGGCTGGCTTGGTCCACTAGTTCGTGGACCGTACAAACCCACCTTGTCATGGCATGACCCATCGGGACACACTGGGGGGCGGCTTTCCTCCCGAACGGACATTCTTCTGTTCGGTTTGTAACGGCGGTGCCAGATGGCACCGCCCCCTCTGTCAGTGGGACCCACAGGGCATGGGTCTGCCTCTGTCATGGCTCGAAGCCGCTTCCTCCCTCCACGGCGCACGATGGCATGCCACCCTTGTTTTCCTCCACGGTGCGTTCGGTTGCTGCCTTCATCCACGGTCGGCCGCCACCGTCCCCCTCCGCAGTCTCCTACTGGCACCGGTCGCTAGCGCCACCGCACCGGTGAGGCTTCCACGGACCACCAGGTGAGATCTGGTGGTCCGTTTTCCCTTGTTATTGCACCTACGGGCCTCCCGTGATACTACAAATACTATGTGGCTCTTGGATTCATCTTTCCGCGGTATTTTCTAGTTGCCCACGAAGAATGCAATTTAAAGCAATAAAGGCGGAGGGTCCAAGCCTTGTTCGATTGGCTTATACCCTCCACGTTAGCAATATAACAAGGGTGAGAGTTTAAAAATCATCGATAGAAGAATAAATCCCATTTAAAAATCCCAAAACAACCACCCTCAATTTCGAATGAATCATGGATTAACATATTTTGGTTAATCCACATTCGTCATGTTTTTAAGGATGATTGATTGAAATAAAGTCACTTGAATTTAAAAAAAACTCCTACCTTGGATTCGTAGAAGATTTCGTGGTTGTGGGAGAAGAATCCACATTCGTTGAAACCATTGACATTCATCGTTTCCAGATTGATTCCTCCAATGTCATCATTTAAGCCTTCATTCTTTGTTGGAGGGGAAGTTCGTTCTTCAGTTCTTCATCAAGAATTTTCCCACAATTACCCAAATCTCTTTTCCTCTCCATCTCAATAATCTAAAGGATATGTTAAGAGTTTAAATATCCTTTAAATTAATGGTTTATGAATTGGTTTAATTAAATAACCTTATTAATTATACAAGGGATGGTTACACAACCTATGTATAACTGGGCATTTAATATCCCTCTTTAAATGCCTGACCACCTCTATGGTCCCCGCCACCATCACCCAAGAAGTTTTATAAAAATAAAATAACATATTATGTTATTTTATTATTCTTTCAAAAAGTCTATAAAACTATATTTTTCACCCGACCTTTTGTGGTCGAAGTTGAGCCTCCCTTAAACAAATCCCAGTGTTGCGAGTTCAATGGTGCCCTCAGATTTCAATTTTGAGCACTGGTTCAAAAGATAGGAAATGTTTCCCAAATGTTTACAGAACGTACCATAAAAAGTTCAAAATTCCATTGCGGGCTCTCCAGTGCTTGGAATCTCATACCGTTAATTTTCTCATAGTCATTATAATTCCATTTCATTTAAAAAAAATACATGTAATTTCAGGGTCTTTACACCTTTTCTCATGATTTGAAGATCCATATTCTAAAACTACATAAATATTATATCTCTTTTAATCCACATCATAGAAAAACTAGCATGTTCTTTCAGTATTAGATCATCAGTCACCTTGTTCACCTTTCCAAGGTGGTAATGTATTGAGAAACAATAATCTTTGATCAAATACATCCATATTATTTGGTGTATATACAACTCCTACTATGTAAATATATACTTAAAGATTTTAAGATTTGTATATATATCACACTTTTCAACAAACTGATAATTCATCCATATCTTCAATGAAAAATTTATCGTTTCCAACTCTAAATCATTATTCAAGTAATTTTTCTCATGAACCTTCAATTAGAATGAGGAATAAGTTTTCACCATATCATTATGCATCAGGATGCATCCTAGTACCCTCTTTGATACAATATTATATATCACAAACCCTTCTCTACTATAGGGTAGTGTGAGCACATGCATGTTGACTAAACTTCTATTCAGTTATTTGAAACTCTCTTCACATTTATCTATCCAAAAGAACTTAACCCCCATCCAAGTTAACTTGGTGAGTAGATTAGATAATCATGAGAAATATATCAAAAAATATTGGTAATATCTAGCCAACCCAATAAAAATATAAATTTTGATTACTATGGTTGTTCTAGGTCATTGATCAATAACTTATGTCTTTGAAGGATCCACCAATATACCCTAACTTGAGATTATATAACCCAATAATGAAACTTTATAAATCCAAAATTCACCCTTGCTAAATTTATCATAAAAATTATCCTTCCTCAGGGTATTCATTGCAATACTAAAATGTTCTTCATGATTTTCCTTGCTCTTTGAATATATAATAATATACTATATAAATAATATCATAAAATAATAAAGGTAATATTTCAATATTCTATTCATTAAATCCATGAATATATCAAGAGAATTAGTAAGTCTAAATGGGATAAATATGAATTCATAATGACTATACCTTATATAGAAAGTTTTCATGGGTGTATCATCCTCCTTGATCCATAGCTGAAGATATCTATATTGAAGATCAATCTTGGTAAAATATAGAGATCCTTGTAATTGATCAAACTAAATATCAATATGGGGTAGAGGATAATTTTTCTTAATATAGATCTTATTATGTTCCTGATAATCAATGAAATGATTATTTGACCCATATTTCTTCTTAACAAAAAGAATAGGTGCAACCCATGGATAAGTACTATGCCCAATGAATATTTTATCTAGATCATCCTAGAGTTTTTTCTTCAATTATTATAACTAAACTGGGACCATTCTAGAAGTATTATTTGAAATAGGAATAGATCTAGGTATGAGCTCTATTGAAAAATCAACTTCACAATTTGGGGGAAGACTAGGAAAGTATTCATTAAATACATCATAATATTCCTAAACAATAAGAAAATTTTCAATGTTTAGCTTCACCCCAATCATTTGAGATAAATATCCCTCATGAATAGGTAGAAAGACCCATATGATGGAAGTAATTTCCACTAGGTGTTTAGATTCATTCTTACACTGATAGACAATTGAAGGTTGATTTGGAATATAGAATGTACCTTTCCATTTGTGAAAATTAATATGGGTTATATACTAAGAGATCCAATCCATACCCAAAATTACATAAAATTTAATTAGATTAATAATAACATGATTCATAGGAATAACATTCCCACAAACTTCTATTAAAGAGGATATATATACTTGAGATGTTTTTATCCTACCATTAGGATTTTTCATTACTAACTCAACATCTAATATTGTAGGTGGTGATGTGATACCCTTAGAATATTATTAAGATATAAAAGAGTAGGTAGAAACAAAATCAAATAAAACATTTACAATCATGGATTGGATGATAAGGGTGTATTTCACCATGTTTCTAGGAACATCCACTTCAGCTACAGTAATTGCATGAATTTGGCCTTCTCCACTTAGATTATTTTCTGGTAAGTTACCTTGATGTTTGGGGAATTTATTGGAATATTTTCCTATATAATTATAGTTAAATAATTTTACTTTGGTGGATTATCCCTTACCTCTTCATTCATGAAAATGATATCCTTTTCTACATACTTGAAGCAAAATCCTTTTGTAAGAACCCGATTTTTTACTCAGGTATGGATCCTTTATTTTTTTAGTATAAATATTTAATTTGGACCTAATATAGATGTATAATGGGTTAGAAGAGGTATCAGGGGTTTCTAGAGAAAGTTTAGATCCTAGAAAACATATGTTTATGGAAAATAGGCTTGGTTCAAGATTTAGAGTAAACTGTGTCGTAATTTCGCACGGTTTAGAAAACTTTGCAGATTGTTTTTTTTTCTGGATAGAGCCACCTCACACGGTTGGTGCTCGTCTATACAGCCTAACTATGTGAGTGACCCTTTTTTTAGGTGCCTTTGAAAGGTTTGGGCATGGTTTTTCAAATCGTGTGGACAAACTGTGCACTGGCTAAATTTTGGGTAAAATTTCAGTTTTTCCCTTAATGATCTAATTAAGCTCCCCCTTTCTTCCTTAATCCAGGTTTATGTGGGATTAACCTGTTTATTTCTAAATTTGGGGATTTTTGAAGATCTTAACTTGGAATCAAGAGATCTCCATCATTCAGAAACTGATTTAGATTCCATTCATCACGTTAGACGCGCAACAGTAAGTACTCAATTCCTATTGAGTTGTTCTGCTTCTCTTTTGCTCTCAACCGAGATATCATGGTAAGAGTATTTTTCTATTTTTCTTAGATCTACTCTGATCCAAGGAAAATCAAGGTATGATACCGAATGAGGAGAGTCGTACCACCCTAAGTTGGTTGGTCTATAATTTATCCCTAAATTTCTTCAATTTTAAAAAATACATGTCGGGCCCACCAATTTCATCAGGTGGCGTTTCTTAAATTTATATGCCATAATTATACTCATTAGAACCGTAAGGTTATGATCTTTCTGAATATATGATTAGTTGTTAGTGGTTACACCCACAAATCAATTCGCCCCATGTCGATGGTTATTCTACATTTGGGTTTTTAGTGTTTTGACACATTTGAGATATCGTTCTGGTGTGCCTTCACTTAACCTATCTAAGGGTAATATTTCTATATTAAATGACATGATTATATAGTGAATTGCATAATGGAAAGTACCATATGTTCTCACCAATTTACCCGCCTAAGGTAAGTGCTTCAAATTTATAATTAAATGTGAAATCCAAATTGGAAAGTATACTAGGTATATGACTTGGATGTAAATGAAAATGATTAATTGGTTACATATCCCTAGCACCCCTTACCACATTAATGGAAGGTATCATACTGAACCATAAATCTTGAATATGCCTTAAATTTAATAAATAAAGGTTGAATTCTACTTTTCCTTTTCACACTAATGAAAGGTAAGACTTGAACCAAATAGACTTATTGATTAGTTATGACTTCATTAAAAGGTTGTATGTTACTTAACCTTATCACACTAATGAAAGGAAAGTCTTTAACCAAATGACTATATAAAAAGGTTTCATACAACTTGACCTTATCAAAATAATGAAAGGTAAGGCTTGAACCAAAGGAGATATTACATGACTTCATAATTAAACAGAAATGGCTTGACTCGAGCTCACCTTGAATTATGATTGGAGAATTCCATGAGCACTTAGGAGCCCCATTCTTATTCAAGGACACGGCTTGCTTAGGTTGATACCCACCTATATCTCGATACTTTTTTGTTCTTTTATTCCCAGTATGACATCGTAGGATCCTTTCATTATCATTATAGGATGTCGTGGATACACTCCTTGGATCCAGCATTGACATGTAGGTACCATGGTTACAACCCATAGGGCCCTGTCTCTGTTTAGACCTTTTTTACCTTAGATAGTCACCTTGGACTCGGTATGCACCTTATTGTGGAATGCCTTGGAACATGATCCTTATATTACACTCTTATCCTTAGCCAGGCTACAGTTACTACTAAGTTGGTGACCCTTGAGGTCTACATTTCCTTGGTTACTACCTTAGAAATTCATTATTAAGTATCATTGATCATGGTTTCCTTATTACATCTTGGAACCTTTGTTATCTATACTATCAAAAGGTCGTGTTAGTGTTGGATATGCCTCATGTGACCTATCAATATGAAATTGGTAATTACTTAATTAAATGAACTGGTTACATGTTCAGACACTAGCTGAGAGTTGAAGTAGGTACTTTGGTATTTAGTTACATTGTACTACTTTACTTTATATACATATATTCTTGAACAATGTTATATTTCTATTACACAGGACGGATTTTATAGACACCATTGGTGGTGGATTGCTAAGATTTATCTCACACCCTCTCTAAGAATTTTTTGGTACCTGGGGTAGATTACATGGTTACAGGTGTTGACAAAGGGAATCATGCGACATTGAACAATTGATTTCTTTTTTTTTAGTATAGAGCTTGATAGAAAATGACCGAGTTGGAACTCAAGATTCTTGGTATAGTCTATTGATTCATTTTTACTTTTGTGAAACATGTTATGCATTCTGTTTTGTATCCATATTTTCTAGTTTTCTAGTGACATGATATACCATTAGTTGTTGAATTCTATTTTAGTTGTTTTAGTTATTGTAATTGTTGTCTTGATTTTCCATTATGCCTTCAGTTTACCTATATTTCTTCCACTATTTTCATATTTTTACTTTCACCTGCAACTCTGCAATTTGGTTATGAGGGTATAGTATCCCCACAGATACACCCTAGGCCCTCGATTCTAGTCATAAACCTTTAGAATTCGGGGAAATTCACTTGAGGCCAGGTGGACATCCAGGATCAGGGCACCTATCGAGTACTATCCAGGTCTGAGACGTCACAAAGAGGTATCAGAGGTTTTTTTTCCTTTCCTACCTTACTATTTAGAGATAATAGATTGAAGATTAATAATGTTTGGGACTTGGCCGTAAGCTATTCTTGGATGTCTCAAACCCATGTTCGAGGTAAAAACAAAGTTGCCTGAATTATAATTTTTATTATACTTTTTCCTATTACATTTTATATTATTTCATTGTTGGGTGATGCACATGTTGTGTGGTGTTGTTTATTATTACTCTGGTTGAGGATTTTATTTCATTCTTGGTCCAATGATATAAGGGTAAGAATCATTGTTACATGCATCATTATAGGAACTTATAATTCAAATTTAATTCTTATTTCCATGCCATATAGGTGCATTTAGCTGATTTTCATTGCTTGATATGCCTGTGACTATTGAGTGATGTTGTGGTAGTTAACTTTTTCTTGTATTACTTTTAGTTGTGATTTAGTGATTATTTGTATCAATTCATGAGGTGTATGTTCCCTCATGGGTTGGAATGAGTAATTTACCAATTCGATCCATTATGCTATAAATAAATGGGTATTGTTCCTGGTGATAATTGTATGGGAACTAATTCATCGGTAATGGATATCCATTATAAAGTGAATCATGAAATCTAAAATGAATTGGTTTCACTTCCTTATCCCACCTTGTCATGTCTATAAAAGGTGAAGGAGTTAACTTCGAAATTAAATGTAAAATGAAATGAAACTTATACTTGAGAACTTACTGATACATGGGGGTCTAAGCGGGTAGTTAGGGTAGTATGCCTTCGGTAGTGATTTTTCATTCTTTCAACTTTCATTAGTGATGTTGTCTTATGTTTCTAAGCTTGTTCTAAGTAATGTGCTTGGAATTTTTAGACCAATGATGCCATGACATCCTCATGTTGTTCACCAGGATGGTGGTAACGACCATGCTCTAGATATGGTGGGCCCTGAGCTGCCAGTCTTACCTCTATGAGTGCCACTTGAGGAACCTTCTGTTGTACCTGATCTAGGCATTGATTCCCAAGTTAATAATAGTTTCTTATTTTTGATTTAGTCCATGCATGGTGCTACATAGATTTCATCTATGATGGATGATCTTACACATGAGTACTAGCAGCTATATCCACCAACTTTCTCAAGGGATGGCATTTCGCAGGCTGTTTACTCTTGGATAGAGGTCATCCTATCTATATTTGATCATCTAGAGATGCCTCCAAATTGGAGGGTCAATATTTCCACATAAATTAATTGGGATTCAGGAAAACGTTGGTGGGATATGATTACTTAGGCTGGTCTTCATCGGGGAATCTTATTGGCTGATTTCCAGACTGCCTTCTATGATTTGTTCTTTCCGCAGACGTTGAGAGCTGACAGAGCTAGAGATTTCATGCATCGCAAGAAAGATTCTATGTTAGTCATGGAATATTTATCATGTTTCACAAAGTTATATTTATTTTAACCTCTTCTAACTGGTGATGATCTTTCTCATGAAAGAAATTTCAAGGACGGGCTTCATTAAGCCATCCGTACACGGGTCAATGTCTTTTTCTAGCTCCTTTTTTTCTGAAATAGTCAATCAAGCTCTTATTAGTGAGCTTAACTTGAGGGATGGAAATAGTACTGGGTATAGAGGACCAGTGTCATGTTAGGAAAGTAGTTCTTCCAGTGGTAGGAAATTTTCCCTCGAGGTTTCCTATCAGGGTAGTGACAAATAGAGTAATCACTTAGATAACTGTATAGAGTTTCATCAGGGTGGAAGATGGGGACACAAAAAGCCTCAGTGTAATAGATACGCAATGGAGTGTCGAGCTTGCGGCTTAATGGGGCATCTTCAGTGTTTTTGTAGGACCTTTCCACCAGCTTCGAGTAGGAAAGGATCCACACTAGCTCCACCTTCCAAAGTAGGTTCTTTTTCACCGCGTCAAGTGGGGAGTTGTAATAGCACCCGATGGTCTAGCTAAGGAGGAGGTCTTGGTCGTGGTAGCCATACCTCTGATCACCGGTAGCACCAACAGAGTAGTTATGATCATGGTAGTCCATTTTTTGCACAAGGTTGTGGATTGGGTCAGTTGCAAGCACTTCATCCAATACCTGGGGATCAGGCTACAACACCATCTATATTATGAGGTACTATTCTAGTAGCCTCTACTATAGTATCTACTTTATTATATATAGGTGATTCAAACTCTTTTATCTATGTATCCATCGTGGAAATTCTTGGAATAGATATATAGTATTACTATGGTGTAATGACCCTAGATACGCCATTAGGGGTAAGAACAGAGGATATAATCTGGTGTATGGATTTTCCTCTTGAGGTAGGTAGTTACCCTTTATTATGGAACCTTTTTATTCCAGAGATGATGGGATTCTATGTTATGCTTGGAATGGACTGGTTGGTTCACTATCATGCTTTTGTAGACTGCTATCGCCAAAGGGTATTGTTTACATCACCAGAGGGCAGCATTTATCTACATAAGGGTGAGTGGGATGTCCAGGATGGTAGATTTGGACTAGAGAATCATGGGATAGGTGGATTGACCACCTAGATTGCAAATCTCTTCATGGGGTATCAAGGTTTACATAAGGCTGATTTTCCTCCAGAAGTGGATTGTTTTAAGGATGTCTTCATCAATGATTTTTCTAGATTACCTCCTGATAGAGAGGTAGAGATTACAATTGATATTATAATAAGAGAATATCTAGTTTCCATTTCTCCATACAGGATAGAACCAATAGATATTTAGAAGATCAAGCAGTAGTTAGAGTATTTAGAGTCCAAAGGTTTCATATGGCCCAGCACATCCTCTTGGGGTTCACTCATGATTTTCACTAAGAAGGTGAATGGAACATTACATATTTGCGTGGACTATAGAATTTTTAACCAACTTACGGTCAAGAACCATTTTCTACTTCTTCTAATAGATGATCTCTTTGACTATATCTGAGGATCAAAGGTCTTCTCCAAGATTGACTTGAGATCGGGTTATCATCGGGTACAAGTTAGACCATTAGACATACCTTGTATAGATTTCCATAGCAGTTATGGTCTATATTAGTATCTTTATATACCATTTGGTATTACGAATACACCTTCCATTTTCATAGATCTGATGAATAAGGTGTCCCACCCCTATTTGGACCCTTTTTCGTGGTCTTTGTGGATGACATCTTGGTGTATTCCCATAAGCGTAGCGATCATGCCAATCATCTTGATATTGTTCGTAGTACACTGAGAGAGCACAATATTTACACCAAGATTGATAATTTCCCCTTATAGATCAAAAAAGTCCACTTATTGGGTCATATTATATTAGAATCAGAAGTATATGTGGACCAAGAAAAGGTTATTGCGGTAGTTTTATGGGAGCATCCCAAAAATGTGTTTAGTATCAAGAGTTTCTTGGGGATGGATGAATATTACAAGCATTTCATAAAAGACTTATCACATCTTTCTTCAACTATTACTGGTTTTATAAATAAGGGTTTCAGGTTTTTTTGGTCTGAAGCATGCGAGAAAGCCTTTCAAGAGATGAAAGGGAGGCTTGTCTCTACACCATTCTAATTCTTCTAGAGCCTGGAAAAGGCTATACTGTCTTCTATTATGAATCAAGCATCATCATAGGAGTAGTGTTGATGTAAGAATATTGAGTTGTTGCATAAGGATCTTGGTAGTTGAGGCCTCATGAGAAAAATTACCCAACGCACGACCTTGAGCTAGCAGTAGTTGTCCATGCCTTACGTTGCTAGAGACACTATCTTTTGGGTGAGCACTTTGTGGTGACATGGATCACAAGAGCCTCAAATATATCTTTTCTCAATGTGACTTGAACCTTAGATAGAAGATATGGGTCGAATATCTACAATCCTTTTATTTTGAGCTTGACTATATGCCTCAAAAGGGAAATGTGGTTGTAGATGCACTAAGTTAGAAAACTTAGACATAGGTCATACAGGAAGCCAATGATGAATGGATGTTAATGGCCCTATTTTCTAAGCATCATCTAGAGTTTAATGAAAGTCAAAACCAGTCTTATCTCTCATACTTGATAGTTACCTCTTCTCTCCTGGAATTCATGAAGAGTAGGAAGTTTTCAAATCTAGAATTCTTGGTTCTCCATAAGAGTATATTGGGAGATAACCCACCTCTGGATTGATCTGTAGACAGATATGACGTCCTTCATCAATGTGGACGTATATGGGTCCCTGTAGAAATTAGAGAGGATTTTATGAAAGAGTCCCACAAATCTCAGTGGGAAGTTCATCCATGAATCTTGAATATGTATCGAGATATGTGACCCCAGTATTGGTGGATTTGGATGAAACATCAGATAGTATGCTTTATCACTAGGTGTTCCACCTGTCAGCTCATGAAGGCAGAGAACCATAGACCTGAAGGCTTTTTATATCCACTTACAGTCCTGGAATGGAAGTGGGAAGATGTTATTATGGATTTCATAGTTGGATTACCTAGGTCGTTGAGGGGTAGTGATGCTATATGGGTATTCATTGAGTAAATAAAAAAAATAATCCCACTTCATTCCTATATAGAAGACTTTATAAGTTGATGAGTTTGGAAGGATGTTGTCTATCATATCGTACAACTACATAGGATTCCTCATACTATCATTTTAGATCAGGACTCTCATTTCATTTAACTATTTTAGAAAGTTTTGCAGAAATCTATGGGAACTTAGGTGATTCTAAGCATATCTTTTCACCCTCAGACCGATGGATAATTGGAATAGATGATATAGGTTCTAGAGTATATGCTCCAAGAATTTTTCCTTGATTCCAGTGGTTCTTGGGAAAATAATATCTCTCTCGTTGATTTTTCCTATAATAACAGTTTTCAAGAAAATATTAAAATGAATCATTTTTAATCCTTGTATGGTAGGCCATGTCGTTCACCCTTGTGGTGGATGAAGGCAGGTGTGGCATCCCTACTAGGTCCTCGTCTCATTTAGGAGGCTTCAGAGTAGGTTTGGCTGATAAGAAAGCATATGAATACTTCTCAGACTATAAAAAAATCTTATGTCGATCGTCGTTGATGACCTCTTGAGTTTGAGGTTGGGGATCGTGTTTTTCTTTTGGTATCACCCAAGATAAGGCATAGAAGTTTATGGAATCAAGGAAAGTTGTTTCCTCATTACGTAGGGTTATTCGAGATCCTAGAGTGAGTCGGCCCGGTAGTCTATTGATTGATACTAACTTAGAGGTACCATGTCATGCATGACATCTTTCATGTCTCAAACTTTGATAATATCATGTTGACCCATCGTGTACTTTTGATCCTAAGGAAGTTGAGTTAGATGTCGATTCTACCTTTAAGGAGTATCCAATGCGCATCATTGACTGGGGAACAAAGTCTCTTCGAGTCCAGTTTGTCCCTCTGGTATGGGTCCTATGGTAGCATGGACAGGTATAGGATGAGACTTAGGAGAGGGAAGCCAATGTACATTCCCAATGGCCAGAGTTTTTCTCAGACAATGTTTCCCCAACCTTAGAATGTGAACTTGGGGACAAGTTCTTTTAAGGGGGGAGATTGTAAGAACCTGATTTTTCACTCAGGTATATATCCTTTATTTTTCAGTCTAAATATTTAATTTGGACCTAATATGGATGCCTAATGGGTTAGAAAATGTCTTTAGGGTATCGTGGGAAAGTTCAAATCCTGGAACCCATCTTTTTGGGAAAAACAGGCTTAATTCACAGTTTAGAGTAAACCGTGCAGGAATTATGAATAGTTTGGAAAACCATGTAGATTTTGTTTTTATAGATACAACCACCTCGCATGGTTGGCACATGGACATGTGGACTAACTGTGCGAGCTCCCATTTTTTCCAGGTACCCGTGCATGGTTTGCGCACAATTTTTCAAACCGTGTAGACAAACCGTGGACGAGCTAAATTTTGGGTAAAATTATAGTTTTTACTTTAATGATCTAATTAACCTCCCTCCTTATTCATTAATCTAATTTTATGTGGGATTAACCTATTTATTTCTCAATTTAGGGATTTTTTAAGATCTAAACTTGGAATCAATAGATCTCCATCATCCGGAAACTGATCGATCTTTCATTCATCACGTTGGATGTGCAATAGTAAGTACTCGAGTCCTCTTGATCTGTTCTCCTTCTCTTTTGTTCCCAATCAAGATATCATGGTATGTAAATTTTTCTCCTTTTCTTAGATCTACTCCGATCTGAGTAAAATCAAAGGCTGATACTAGATGAGGAGATTCTTAACACCCTAAGGTGGGTATTCTATAATTTTTCCCTAAAGTTTGTTAATTTTGGAATATATCTATAGGGCACATCGATTTCATTGGGTTCCATTTATTAAATTCATATTCCATGAACATAATCTTTAGAAATGTATGGTTATTCTCTTTCAAAATATTTGATTAGGTGTTAGTGGTTACACCCACAACTCAATCCGCCCTATGTTGATGGTTATTCCACATTTGGGTTTTTAGTATTTTGACACATTTGAGACACTGTTCTGGTGTACCTTCGCTTGACCTATATAAGGGTAAGATTTCTATGTTAAATGACATGATTATATAGTGAATTTCATAATATAAAGTACCATGTGTTCTCACTACATGATCCACCTACGGTAAGTGCTTCTAATTAATAATTAAATATGAAATGTGAATTGGAAAGTATACTAGGTATATGACTTGGCCTTAAATATAAATGATTAATTGGTTACATATTTATAGAACCCATTAACAAATTAATGGAAGTTAGTGGAATAAACCTTGAATATTGAATATGCCTTAAATGGAATAAATAAAGGTTGCATGCTACTTGGATTTTTCACACTAATGAAAGTCAAGGCTTGAACCAACTGGACTTATTGATTAATTATGACTTGATTAAAAGGTTTAATTCCACTTGACCTTATCACACTAATGAAAGGAAAGTCTTGAACCAAATGACTATATAAAAAGGTTGCATGCTACTTGACCTTATCACACTAATGAAAGGCAAGAATTTAACAAAAGGAGATATTACATGACTTCATAATTAAATAGAAATGGCTTGACTCAGGCTCGCCTTGGATTCTGATCGAAGAATGCCATGATCACTTGAGAACCCCATTCTGATTCAAGGAAACTACTTTCTTAGGTTGATACCCACCAAGATCCCAATCCTTGTTTGTTCTTGGGTGCCCATTATGGAATCGTAGGATCCTTTCATTGTCATTATAAGATGCCTTGGATACACTCCTTAGATCCAGCATTGACATGTAGGTGCCATGGTTATATACCATAGGTCCCTGTCTCTGCTTAGCATTGTTTTACCTTGGATGATCACCTTAGACTCGGTAGGCAACATATTGTGGAACACGTTGAAACATGCTCCTTGGATTACACTCTTATCCTTATCCGGGGTACATTTACTACTGAGTTGGAGACATTTGAGGTCTATGTTGCCTTGGTTACTACCATGGAACTTCATTATTAAGTAACATTTATCATGGTTCCCTTGTAACATCTTGGAACCTTCATTATCTATACTATTATGAGGTGATGTTAGTTTGGATATTCTTCATGTGACCTATTAATATGAAATTGGTAATTACTTAATTAAATGAACTGGTTACATGTTCATACACTTGCCAAGGGATGAAGCAGGTACTTGGGTATTTAGTTACATTGTACTAGTTTACTTTATATATATATATATACACTTGCATACTGTTATATTTCCATTACATGGTCCGGATTTTATAGACACCATTGGTGGTGGTCCGCTGAGATTTATCTCACAACCTCTCCGGGCGTCGTTTGGTACCCAGGGCATATTACATGGTTGCAAGTGTTGACAAAGGGAAGTATACAGCTTCGAACACTTGACTGATTAATGTTTAGTATGTATATTAATAGTAGAGGATGAATTCGGAACTCAGGATTCCTAGGATAGTCTTTTTATTCCTTTTTTATTTTGTGAAACATGTTATGCTAGCTATTTTGTATCCATGTTTTCTAGTTTTCTAGGGACATGACATACCATCAGTTGTCAAAATCTATTTTAGTTGTTTCAGTTATTGTTATTATTGTCTCTATTTTCTATTGTTCCTTCAGTTTACCTATATTTCTTCTACTATTTACATATGATTACTTTCACCCGCTACGCTACACTTTGGTAATGAGGGCATAGTCTCCCCATAGACACACCCAAGGCCCTCGCTACTAGTTGGTAGCCTCTGGAGTTTGGGGAGATGTGCATGAGGCCATGTGGCCCACCAAGCTCAGGGCACCTATCGAGTGGAATATGAGTTCGAGACGTCACACCTTTTCCTTTTAAGCATTTACTAAGGTGTTTCCTTCTACATGGATCACATTTTGGGAAATTCCTTATTCTCTTCTTCCCCTTATCCATTTTTTCTCTACCATATTATTCTTCTCTAGGTTTCCTTTAAATCCATAAGACTTGGAAAATTGCTTCTCTATCTTGATAACACATGATACTATGTTCACATATGATGATAATTTTTGAAAGACCAGTTCCCTTAAAAAGATTGGATTAATCCCATCAAATAAATGGTTAGTATTTCTCTTTAGATTACATATATAGTATGTGGCATGTCTTGATAACCTTGTAAATTTATCTTCATACTTAGAATAATTTTCTTATTCCTTTTATCTTATACTTATGAACTGTATCTCCATATCCGCTCATTGTTCGCATGGAAAATATTTTTCTAAGAAAAGTAACTTAAAATCCTTTTATTCCATGTTTTTTATTTCCTCCTAATTCATAGTGATTGGAATCAATGAAAATAATTAATCCACATCCCCTGAGATATGATAAACTATCATGAAAATCTTCTTCTTTTAATTACTTCCCAAAGCAAGAAATATATTCTCTAAGGAACCTATCAATTTCTCAGCTACAAATGTATTTTTAGTCTCATTGAATGATGGACGTTACTGATGAATGAAGTGGTCTAACATTATTACACTATGTTTTGAACATTAATTTTCTCCATAAATACAATTTTATTGGTCATAACCTAAGTGAGATACCCCAATATAGTTATAATTTGATTAGGTCCAACTCTATATCCATCTCCAATTTTATTATCTTTCCCATGAAGAAAATACCTACATGGATTATGTGTATTGATACAGTTCCCATACCTTTCTCTATGTGGAATTTCTGAACAATGAAATATACTAGATTAGATCATAGAAATATGAAACATAATTTATAATATAGAAATTAGTGAAACACTTAAAATAAATTGAAAATTTATTCATAACTAATATCATAATCATAAACTTGGTTTCTTTAATAATGTTCTCAAATCCTAAATATAATTTCAAATATTCCATAATGGTTTGTGATTAAAATGTGAATTAATACAATCATATCCCCTGGGAGTATCAAACAAAGTGTGTAGTAAAGAAACACTCATTGTGAACTATAATAATGATTGGTATGTACTCAACCAACTCTTTTTAGGGTTATTATCCCAAGATACATTTGTGCCAAAACTATGTCCACTTGTAGTATCTAGAAATGAGAAGGGGTTTTATTGTTTAAAGTGTCAGTAACAACCAATTTGATGTTTTTATATATATATTTTTTGTGGAATTACACTCAGTTATCCTATGTGTGTGATTAGTATTTAATCTTACATGGGTATGATGGATGTGTTTAAGAACCTAATATGGATAGGCGGGGAACCAAAAGGCCGGATGATATGTGAATAGGGTACGATAGGGAAGTGTAAGTTCAAATGGTTCATATTGTATGTTATATATTTCCCTATTTATAGTATCAATACTATTATATATATGTTTATTATAGTGTTTAGTTCATTATTGGATAAAACCTAGATAGACTCCATTAGAGAATTAGGACGGTAGAGATGTGGTGTTTCCACAGTGTGCATGGGATGAGGCCCCTGAGGGCGAGGGGGATCATGATCCTCATGTTGAAGAACTAAGGTGGGAAGGAGAGACACAATGGAAATATTATTTGGGGAAGTGGTTATATGAGTAGCTTAAGGAGAAATTGTTGTGGGTTATTCAGAGTATTGAATTAGGAGATCAGAGAGTTTAGTTATCTATGGAGTATTTGATGTAGGGGTTACATACACAATATATACCTTTATTCCAGGGGGAGGGTGGACCATAGGTGATGGAGAATTGGATATATTTTGTGTAGATGATATTTAATCATATTAAGACACCCCAGGGTAAAATATGAAGTTGAATAGGTATATTCTTAAAGGAACAACAAAACATTAGTAGGACATACATGTATAGGTAGGTAGGTATGAGGGGATGACATGGAAGGACTTTGAGACTATATTTTTTGAGTACTTATTATCATGAATCCCTCCCTCCAAAGGTTCCCCTCTTGGTATTCTAATAATGGAAGGGAGATAAGGACCCTTGATTCCTACCTTCAATGGGCCCTAGGTTGGAAACTAGCACCGAGGGTATAATATATCTCACTTATGGAAGGAATTGCCATTAATTATATAATAAGAATTAAGAGATATAATGAAAACTACCAAATGACTCCATATCATAGAAGAAAATGGGGAAAAAAAAACCAAACCATGATGTATGTATAAAGTACAAAAGTACAAATAGTGTTTCCAAATGAAATATCAAAAACAATCCTAAGATAATAACTCAGTAATAGATCCAATGTCTAGGCTAGTAATGTCCATCTTCATCACTAAAGTCAACATGGAAATGTGAAAAATAGTTTGTACATACACGGGGTGAGAATAGAATGTATACTCAGTAGGATCATACCCAATTAATTTCATTCACATGTGAAAAGGGTGAGCTAATACACCAACAAAAAAACAATCAAACCAATATGCACCTAAATAGATCAACTAACCAATATCATCCTCACCATAGAATTCTCACCAAATTACACATCCAATATAGTAATATAAGAATAATCGTATAGATAGAAGCATACTCCATAATGCTTTCCCACTGATTTTCCACTATCATACCCCAATATCAAATTTATTGGTTCTCTCATACCTTCCATAGTAACCATTCATGAATTCACCTACTCAAACGCACCACATACCACCCAAATACATCTAGGTAACCACATCACATTATTCCCAAAGACACTATGGTAACCATATCGCATCCTACTTGAATACAATTGGTAAACCAAATCACATCCATTTCTATTGGACAATGATAATAGGGTATCTAGGAAATGAAGGACATTGATCTCATTCCCTCCTCCTAAAATGAACAATCCCCACTGTGAACCACATTATCCTCTAGTTCACTTTTACTTTTTTCCATCACTTCTCATGCATATCAATCTTTCTGAGAAGATAGAATAGGGAAGAGGGGTTAGTCACACATTCTCCCTCTCCATATATGTTTAGGAAAAACACCTGAAACCCAAAACCTTTGGTTGTCATTTTAAACACACAAATTTAGTGGGGTGAGTATAGAAATAATAAGGAAAATATAATATATAATAGTCATAAATAATCTCAACTTATGGGTTCATAAAAAGAGTACCATTACAACTTACAACATCACCATAAGGCCTCACAACCTTTTCCATAACCGGTGCCACTTATAAAGTAATCACATCACAAAAGAAAACTATATACACAAGTCACATTCCATCTATTAAACTTATGTGAGGATGATTTTGTATTTGCTATCAATACAAGAATAAATGTGATGATTGTTTCAATGATGTTCACATAAAAGAAAAGTATTTATGGGTGAATTAATATTATCTTATATAATTTATAAATATTTTTAAAGAAATTGAGAAGTCCTAGAGTGAGTTTTATAAGGTTTTGATTTGAACAGAGTGAAATATGGAAGAACCAAGTAGTTATATAAAGGTATTCAATGATTTTCATAAGCTGTATAAAGTTAAGTTTGACCTACATGAGATTAAACTTATAATTGAACTATTTTTTGTAAGGGTAGCCTTCCCATTGAAATAAGTTCATCCACACTGTGTAAAGGTAACCATTACTTATGTGAGGGTAATCAGGCATGGCGTAAAGGTATCATAGGTAGATTAGTAAGGGCACATTAGTCATGTGTAAGGGTTGCGAGGCTGCATAAGGGAACCATAATAAATGTGTGAGGTTGTGTAAGGGTGTGGAAGGTTACATAAAGGTATAATTGGTGTCTTAGAGGCTGTGTAAAGGTAACTTGTGAGTTCTAAATCTCATTTAAAGGTCATTAATATCTCGTGTAAGGGTAGACTGGATCTTCTATTACACACATAATGTTAAAATAATACATGTGTAATGGTATTTTTAAGTTTCCCCTACAAATTTAAGGGTAATACACATAAAAACAATCTTTGAGGGTTTTGAACTCAATAGGAGCTATGTCGTAGGGACGATCACCTCATCACTGAAGTCCTATGGATAATGATATGGCCACATCATGCCTTTTTTATGCATCGTGGAAGGTTTAAATTTAATAAAGGTAAGGAATTTAGGGTATAGTGGGAATACACCATATTATATGTGTAAATACCCCAACTCTTGAATCCCAAATTTGGTGGTTACTTTATTACATTGTTACTAGATACAAGCGATCACATCCTAAATGAATGAATAGTTTAGTAGTTTTGGAAAAATAGTTACATACTTGAAATATCACATACATTTGAAAACATAAAATACAAAAAAGTATTTTATTTTATAAAACCATTATTCCCTATAAAATATCTCTATATATTAATCATAATAAACTTCTTAGAATCCTAGTGAAAGTAAACATAATAAAGGAACAAGCTTAGATACTCTGTAAGGGTATGCATACAGGGAAATCTATTAAGTTATGAATAATATGGTGATAATAAATGATGATCAAATAACTCCATATAAAATAATAATTATTAAAATAATAACATGGTCATAAATAACTAATTTTATAATGATGGAATGCATAATTTCATACATTTTAAAATTATTTTCAAGACCTTATGCTAAGATATCTAAAAATATCATCAAGACCTCTTTCCAATACATCAACATAAATGGGTAAGGCCTTAGAAAAAAAAACCCAATATAGTTTTTCTTACGGGACCTACTAATTCATCGAGTGGAAATTTAATTTCGAGCCCCATTCATCACTTAATAAGTATAATTCATTCATAATATTAATAAGTAATAAAACTTAATAAACTTTCCTTAAAATCAATAATTATCCATATTTGAAGGACTGACATATGTAATACTAATACTTTCCCAAGTATATCTAATCATAAACCACCCAAATAAATATGGTGTATGGTATCATTATATTATATCCTAAGTAAATCATAATATTCCACAAATGATGTTGACATATATGAAAATACTTTTATAAGAGAACTATAAAAACTTCTTGAGGAAAATACCATTTTGACTTAGAAATCACTAATCTGAAAATCTCCCAAATATTAAGTAAAGAAATTTACTTGAAAATAAACTTGTAAACTTTTAAATGAATCTTAAAATAATTTATCATACATAATTATAATGCCCTAAACCTAGTTACCCAAAGTCGGTCCATTATTACATAACATTGGCATGATCACAAGAGATCAAGTCTCGAAAGACTGATTACTTTAGTAGCCTTGGAAGTACTAGATACATACCTAAGCTTTACATTACATCATGAAATGGAAAAACAACAACATTGTGTCCCCTTTGAACACACTCATATCCCTTATCCTATTTCTGCAGGTTAATAATAATAAACTTCTTCGCATCCTAGAAAAAATAAAACATAGAAATGTGTGATCTCAGATGCTCAGTAAGGATAACAATATAGAGGAGACTATCATAAATAATAATAAACATTTAAGTCAATGTATAAGACTAAAACACAAACCTTTTAAACATAAACTTCCGTATAATATGGAAAAGATAAATCAAATAATGCCATTTACATATTCACATGGATATTATACTAGTCAAAAATCAAATTTAATATGAATATCTAATTTCATAATAATGGAATTCATAATATCGGACATCATAAACAAATAGTCAAGGCCTCATGCCAAGACTACAAATAAAGATTTTGTCAAGCCCTTGTGACAAGACACTAGTTTGTCTCATGAGACCTACCAATGCATCGAGGATCTATAGTGGGCTCCACCCGTCACTTACTAAGTCCAATACATTCCTCATATGAAAAGTTTGGAACATAATCTAAACATTCATATTAAAACTAGCATACGAAATGTCAATATTTAACCACAAACCCTGAATGGTATAAAAATAGCACATCCACAGTCAGACATAACTAATTCAATAAAATATAGAATATTTTATTATAATAAAACAACCTAAATCAATAATAATGAAGGATATTGACATAGATGAAAATAATCAGTAAAACTATTTGAGAGAAATATCCCTTTTTTCTTGAAAACATTTAAAAGTCTCAGTATTTATCAAGAAGATGCTAAAAATAGTTTTTTGAATCAAAGTGTCCCATACCACTTTGAAAATTTTAGAATGAATTTTGATTTTAAAACATTCATGTCCATATAAATAAATCCTTAACACCATTTTTAAAACATGTACATTAATGAGAAATATTTAGAAGAATAAATCTTTATAACATTTAAAATGATATTTTAGTTAGAGTTCCTAGACAAATGAGAGAAAATTGAATAAAAAATAATAGAGGTAATAAAAACTATATAATATCATGAGAACAAAGGGATTCATGATATACAATGTCAAAGTACAGTATGAACACCATATAAAAGTGAATTGGCGCATAACAACAAAGCGGTCTCGATGGAATGTAAATTGAGATAAAATCCATTATAAAGACCGTATACTTTGGTTGAGGATAAATAAATGACATTATTATGTGTTAAAAATATAAATACAGTCAATATTATTGGATATTTAGTGTAAATCAATCAGATGACATTCACACATATTCGTTTAAAAACAACACCAATGACTTTGATGTTTAACTCAATGAATGAAAATTGAGTTAAGATTACTCTTATCAATTTCATATCGATGACTTGAGAATTTATCAACGGATTGATTATGTGTATCAAAAGTATATACAAAAAAAAGAGGATCTAAAATTATTATATAAATAAATAAATATTTATTTCCCACATAATCTTGGAGTAAAATAATCAATGAAGTTTGTGTAAAACCTAATGAGTGGAAATCGAAATTAGAAATTCCCTTACCGGTTTGGTAACATACAAAACATACACCCCATGAAATAAGGATCATACAATGAAGATGTAAATACCCATAAATTAAATTATTTAACACAAGGAATACAAGCATGGGTAGTACATACACCACACAAAAGGAAATAGTGGCAATATGGCATGAATCTCCCCAGAATAAAAAGTGAGAGGAAAACCCCTTACCTTGTAATTTTCCTTAGTAGAGGGTAGGTTAACCTCCTATATAATGGTGAAATATTTTTTATTAAATTATAAAATAACCATATACATAAATATTATATCATATATGATCTTCTAATATTTCTTTTTTAATGATATTTCAGTAGTATCACTGTTTTGGGTGTTAACTGATTCATTTTCCTTTATATGTTTTGTTGCGTAAGTCGTGTTTGTTATGGATAGAATGTATTTTATTCATATACAGAATTATATTAAGTTCTTAAACATTATTTTTATTCATAAAATTAAAATTATTCTTAAATAGTTACAATGGAGAATGAATCTCATCGCGTTCGTGGAGATGGTAATCTGTACGTACGCATGAGGGAAAATATCATTTTATTGATGGTGAAATCCTATGTAATTGGATGGGATATCATATATAAAAAATAATTAACATTTTATATTTATTATTTAATTCAATTATACTCATTATTATACCCATCCAAATAATTAAGTGTTGAATAAAAAACTACACCACGGCGTGGAGACGGTAAGTCGTACATACGCACGTATGGTGACTTCGTCATTTATAGGATGGATAGAATAATGAATATAGTTGTAACATATTTATAATAACATCACAGTATGTATAAGGTAATGGATTTATTATTTTGGTATGGAAATAACAAATAAATAGGAAGTGGAAGAATAAAATAACTTTGAAAGAGGTGATGAAATAATTACATCTTCTTCGGGTGATTCCTTTTGATTTGATCAAAAGGGCTCCTTAGATTGGATTTATGATCAATTTAATGCCTATAGGTTTAATTGAGGGTAGTTGGGAGGATATTTGAGTAGGTTTTGTCCGAGCCAAATGGATTTGGGGGTATGATTTTGAGATAAGGGGAAGTACACTTTTATAAGGGAGGTGGGGGTCACTTTAGGAAAAGCTTGAAATATTATTTTATTATACAATCATTTCGGTTTCTAATGGATCAAAAAGGATTTATTTCAATTATAAGGTAGTTCTGGGTCAAAATCCTCTCAACCAATATGTTTTATATAGGTTTATGTCACCATATAAACCTTATTTTATAGATTTAACTCTTAGTTAAATAGTTTAACTTTTACCATGTATTCTTGTATTATTTTAATAAATGGTTAATAAACATAATATAAAAATACAAGAGAACCCCAAGTGGTTAAGTAATGAAATATATATCATTATATGATTCCTTTGTAATAACTTTAGATTTTTAGGAATATTATAACATTTAATAATATAGTATTTGTTTTAAAAACTCATTTATGACAATTTTGACACTATTTAGTATTTGGTTTTTGTGAAAGTCAAAAAAACATAATTACTTAGAACCAAATACATTAAATCAATCCTAACATGTCATATTAACCTATAAAATTATTTTAATGCTTCAAAAGTTTCAATTTACATTTATTTGGATATTTATAATGTCAATTATTTTAATCTTTCATTAATAAGGTATTTATTGCATCATCATTGTGTCATAAATAAATTTAATTATTTAATGTCTAAAAATTATAAATAAAATATCATTATTTAGGAAATATTTTTAGATTTTTAATTAATATATATAATCTAATTTATCTTTTATATAACCCTATATTAAAAATGGTTTAGTTATTAAACTTTGTATTTAACACTTTTAGCTCTTCTTTAAATAAAATAATAATAAATGTCCTAATCTAATCCAAGTGGATCAAAAGGATCATATTTTATTCCTAAGGTTTATTTTTGTCAAAATAAACTTATCCAATAGAATTAGTACATGTGTTAGGGTAACTATAATATCATTTTTACCATTAATTGCAATATTTACTTTTAACTCTGGCAAATAAAATTGACAAGTTACTATTCACCAAAAATTATTTTCATCCTATTGAACCACATTTTACTTACTGATTTCCACCATGTCTATCAGATTTTTGAAATTCAATTCACAGAAGTGGCAAAATTAAGTTTTATGAAAATTTGAAAATGTGCCTAGAAGGTCGGTAAAAGACATTAAAAAGTTCAATAAAATTTTATACATATAAATTTATAAAATGACTCCAATGAATTACATTGAACTTATATTGGTATTATGTGTCTATTTGGACATAAAATAAATTTAAATGAAATAAATAATTATTTAAATAAAAATTAGGTTTTAAATAATAATGTGGTGTTTTTCACTATTCATCAAAAATTGAAAGTTTTCAGAAAAATAAAAAAATTCACCCAAATTTAATTTTCATATTCAAAATTCTAAAATGATTTTTATTTTAACAAATTCAATACATGTAAGTTGTATTGATTAATTTTAAAAAAATATCCCCGTTGTCAAAACCAGAAAGTGGGTTTTTGAGGAGTAAAAACTATCAAAAGATTGATATGTGTTTATGTCCAATTTAAATTTAAAATTAATTCCAATGACCAACATTAGGTTAAATGATAAAAATATAATCTAATTATACTTCAAAACCATTCAAAATTTTAATTTAACACTCTAAATTATTTTTATTAAAAAATTTGTTTTCAATTAAAATTTAGTATTTTTTCATTATTCGTCAAAATATGAAAGTTATTAGAAAAGAATCGAAAATTTATCCAAACTAAATTTTTATGTCCCGCTTCTAAATAAGAAGTTTATTTTGTCAAATTTAATATATAAAATTTTCAAATATTAGATTTAAAAAGGGTTCTCCATACAAAGGTGGTAAAATTGCTTTTTTGAAAAATACTTCTTTTATCTGAAAAATTAAATTGGTCTTATATTATGTCTAAGAAACACATAATATGGATGTTAAAATTATATGGAGTATATAAAATTCAAAATTCAGTTAATATTATTCATAAACATTTTTTGAACGGTTCATTTGGTAAGTCGTGGTGTGCTCGAACCCAGTGTTGTGTGTAGCACAAGTTATTGAATTAATTTAAAGAAAATAACTTAGTATGAAATCTTGTGGTGTTACATAATAGTATAAAATTTTATTCATTTCATATAAGTTAAAAAAATATTCCTTTCACACATTTGTAAAAAGTTCAAAAAAAGTACCTTATTCAGAAAACAACAAGAAGATTCATTTTAAACAATTTTTGAAAAATTAAATCATGGGTAAAAATTTATTTAATAAATCATTGGTTAATATTAAAAATATTATTTAAAACAATTTAATAAAATTATGGATATAAAAGAAAAGGATTCCCAATGAAGTAGAAAAACAATGTCGGTTTTCTTTAAAACATTATTTTGGTATCTTGAGTAAATAAAGAGAGGTATATGAAAGGAAATATTTTTAGTAATTGAAATAAATATATAATAACAAAATATATATGTTTTAAGATATAAATATCAAATAATTTACCTAGTTTATACTTAAACATAAACAATCTTGAATAATAATGATATTCTAAAATAAACCCTTACCTTGGGTCTGAATTCCTTTGTATGTGTTCAAACCTCATATATAATAAATATATATTTATTATAAATCTATTAAAAACCATGATTTTATATATATAATACCATATATTTTTTATTTATGACCTTTTATCACCTGTTTATTATAAATTATTGATTAAAATCATTGTTTCAAGTGATAACTATTTCGCTTTTCATGTATGTTTTTGTTCGATAGTTTTGGTCCTTGTACATTGATCATGGTTCAATCATATCCAAAAAAATTATAATGATATAAATATAATATATATTCATTATATATATATATATTCATCTATAAAAGTATATATGGAAAAATGAATTACACTATTCATGGAGACGGTAGGTCGTACATACGCATAAATGTTGTTTTCACTTTTTGATGGATGGAATGAAAGAATGGTAAATAATAATTAACATTTATAGAATCATTTTAATATCATATAAATCATATATATATATATATATATATTAAATCAATCATTATCACCATCCATATAAAACAAAAATGAAAAATGGATCACATCACTTCATGGATGTGATAGTCCACACGTACACACGAGCAATGCGATCATTTTCTAATGGATTAGAAAGTAAGAATATAGATATGATATTATAATCACAGAAGAATAATTATGTCATGAATATAATATATAGACACTAAAAACATTATAATACCCATCCATGAGATATGTTGATGGAAAATGAATTTTATAACTACGTGGAGACAGTAAGTCATACGTACGCACAAGCAATTCTTTAAATTCCCATTTGATGATATAGAGGGTGTATAATGGTGGTTTAATAATAATAATAAAATTTAAGTGCATTTAGGATACTGAATTTATTTTTTTTTATAAATATCATAGATTTAGATGAGGTAAAAGAATAATTAAATTGAAAGAGGTCAGGTAAGAGGATTACCTCTTCTTTGAGAGACCTCCTTTAGATCCTTTCTTATAGAACCTAGGGTTGGTATTTTGAGTGAAGAAAACCTATAAAAATTTTATAATGATTTTTATAAGAGATATTTTTAGGTATTTACTAATCTACATGGCTCAAAATGTTGTTAATAATTGAGAAAATGGGTGTCCTTTTATAAGGGAGGGAAAGGATGCACTTGGAATTTTTAAAAATATTAAAATATAACTAAGTCATTCTCAAGACAAATGATCCAAAATGGGAATATATTAAAATAAAAATAGTTTAAGTTTTAAATATTATTATAAAATGAAATATATATAGGTTTTAGTGTTATTTTACACCTTATCTTTTGGTTTAACCACTTGGTAAACTAATTTTAATCTTAACTATGGTGGTGAATTTTTAATATTAGAGGGTGGTAATTTAATTTATAAGGTGAAAATTGGATCATAAATTCATAAGTTATGACATTTTAGACTATATATTATCCCCCTTATACTATATAAATATTTTTATGATTTTAAATAATTTAATAAATTATTATTTTCATAAAATATCATTAATGTCATTTTTGAAACTATTTATTCGATTTGACTTCAAATTCATCAAGAAAATATTAAATTAGAATATAATTATTTAACACAACACTAATATATTAAATTAATCTAAAAAATATGTTTAACACAATAGTTTATCCAAATTTTATTACTTTTAATATTTTTAAAATCGTTTATTTTATTTTTCTATTAATTTAATAAATAATATATTTGTGTTATGTAAGCATTTAAGTTAACTATATAATAACTAAAAATTGAAAATAAATTACTATAATGAAAATAATTTCATTATTCTCAAAATAAACATTAATATTAATTCACAAATTTATTTTATCCCTATGTGAACACATAAGAGATATTTAATATTAATAGAGTGGCATTTTGTATTTTTCTTTACTTTAAATATTATATAGGTCATTTTTAATGATAAGTGACCCTTAAATAAATAAATTTATATAATAATGTGATAAGGGTCTAATTAATCTCATCAAATAATAATAAATATGAAAATAGTTACCTTAACACTTAGTTTTATCCTTGGTTAACCTGATTTATCCTTTACGAGGGTGATAAATTATACTATAGTTACTATTCATAATGAACAAAAATAAAAAGTGCCTATTTACCAAATTTGAAACTCATGATTAAAAATATGGTATCCATTTTTTAAGATTAAATATTTATAATTTTCATGAATTAATTTTAAAATAAGTGCACAAAATGTGATGAAAATTGCTTTTTAGAAAAATATGGTTTTTAAGCATAAAACTGGATTTATTCTTATATCATACCTAGTTAAAACTCTATAGGAATATTAAAATATTTTATTGAATATATAATATATAAATTTCATTAAAATCATTCACGAATAGTTATCAATTTAATTTATTAATATAAAAACACATTGTGTGTATAAAAATATTTTTTTACAAAAACATTTCTTTTTCCTTCAAATGGTTTTTATTTTTATTTATAATCAATTGATAAGTAATGAATTAATTTTATTAATGTATAAACTATAAATTTTTAATAATTTATTTATTATTATTCATACCTTCTAAATTTAATAGCTATGTTATAACAGTCACATTTAAATAATATTTTAATAGAATATTATGGTTCTTTTAAACTTAGTGTTTCATGTTACACAAGATATCGATGAAATTAAATTTATTTAAAAATAAATATATTATAAAAATATCAAGGTGTTACATTATACCATCTTATAAGAATTTATCCCTTGAAATTCCATCACAATGATACAAAAAACTGAGGATACTTATGTCTCATCGCATCCCCATGTTCCCGTGTAGCTTCTTTAATTTTTTGATTTCACCATAAAACTTTGACCAGGTGAGTGGTCTTTTTTCATAGAAATTTTTCTCTATGATCAATAATATCCACAAAGCTTTTCTCATAAGAGACATATTTATTCTACGGTATGAGCTCTGAGAATATTATATGTAAAAAATTAGGTATGTACTTCCTCGGGAGAGATACAAGGAACACATCATAAACTTGAGAGACATTTTTTGGATGTTCCAAATGATAAGATACCATCCCAATATAATCAGGAATATGGAAGGGTAAAATATACTTAGGTCTCATCTTTACCTTATTTTTTAATCACATTACCTTCTTCTAGGAATATATCCATAAGAATACTGTATCACTAACTTTAAACTCTAAATATCATCGATGATTTTCAATATAAATTTTTTATCAACTCTGATCTGACCTTGTGTGTTGTTGAATGGATCTAACCTTATCTACTATTTATTCATATATATCAGTTCTAAATAGATTTATTTCATCAACTTCATTCTAGTACGTTGGAGTTTTAAACTTCTTTCTATAAATGCATTCATAAGGAGTCATCTGAATACTCGAGTGAAAGATGTTGTTGCAATAAAATTACTCCAACAGAAAGTGTTGATCCCAGTCACATTTGAAATACATAGAAAAAGCTATCAATATGTCTCCTAGAGTTTTAATGGTTCTCTTAGACTGACCATATATCTAAATATGATAAACAGTGATGAAACTCAACTCTGTATCCAGATCTCACTAAAGACTTTTCCATAACTTCAAGGTAAACCTCATATCCCAATTAGATATAATAGAATACAGTACTCCATACAACCTTAACACATCCTTAATTTATATTATGGAAATATGATCAAGAGATAAATCTTTTCTAATAGTAATAAAAAAATGTATTTCATAAGGTGGTCAACTACAACCCATATATCATTGTACACATTAGATTTTATAGGGATTTCGATAATGAGATCCATAGTGATGTTGTCTCATTTCCATTAGAGTATGGGTAATGGTTGTAACATCATCTTAGACTCCATTCTACCAGTCATAAATTACTAACATTGTAAGCATCGGGATATGTACTCTATAATATCTCTTTTCATATTATCGCACCTGAAATACTCTCTCGAATCTCTATACATCTTTGTACTTCTCATATGAATAGATAATGATAAAATATGAGCTTCATCTACCAAATCCATATTCAATTCTAGTATAGATGGAACACATGCTCGGTTCCTAAACCTTATCATTCCATCATAATCATGGTTGAACTCAAAAACATCCATCACCTTATTCTGTAATTTCATATCTTCATTTTAATCCATTTTAATACTCTTGTTGATGGATTGTTGAAAATTCATATGATAATGATAATATATTTCCCCTTTTGTCACGACCCATCCCCTAGGGTCCATGCCGGGACTACCCCAAGCCTAGTTTCCATAGGTCAGGGGTTTCCAACTAGCACTGGAAAGGAATTTCCCTAAAATTGGGAAGGCATTTATTTTAATCCTGAAAACACACAAACCAAGAACATGACAATATGCAGACCACATAGTAAAACTACAATATTAAGAGTGTGTACTGAAGGTGAAGGGGGTCAGAATAAAAGCCCAAATGAAAGATACAACTACAACAGTAAACATCTCCTGAGATCGTCCACCAAGGATCTTACCTGAAGGGTAGGTATAGCTCATCTCTGCAGCTCTTCACATCAACTAGTCACCTCTGTGTACCGCTTAGTCTTGTCTCCCTAAAGTCTCATCCAAGTTGCTCGGTGTCTGCCTAATATATGACAAGGTGTGGGCAAAGCCTGTGCAGGGGTGAGTATAATAATACCCAGTAGGGACCTCGATACCCCCAAAGGTCTCCCAGAATTCCACAAAGTAAAAACCACAAAGAATGACCTCAAATAAAAAGCATGAAATAAAGTTATCTTATACCAGGTATACAACTCAGAGATCATGAATCAAGATGATTATTCTTAAGCTATATCATTTTATTTTGTTAGGAAGTTCCACAATTGAACCACATAGAAGTTATTCCATTGTCGATCTACACGGGGTTGTATGTCATAGATCCATGATGGGGCACTCTAAGGCTAGTCCTCGTCAGGTCATGCAATGCTGATCCACACAAGGTTGCTAGGATGTTGATCCACACAGGGTCGTTATGATGTCGATCCACACAGGGTTGCTATGATGATGATCTACATAGGGTCTCCATGATGCTAATCCGCATAGGGTCTCTATTATGCTGATCCACAGAGGGTTGCTATGATGATGATCCACACAGGGTCACTCTCTAATTGACAACCAGCCATAGGATTCCACGTACTCGGCGCGCTTGAGTTCTGTTGAATCTATTTCTCAAGAAATTGGTCATGCCTCAAATGCCACAAAGTTCAAAAAAGGAGTAACCCAAAGGACCACCATGTTGTAAGAGTTCAAATGCGACAGATGGCACATCAATCAGACGATCAATCTGTGAGTTATAATCATTTTAGTATTGAGGGCCCGGTTGGATTCGGGTTCGATCCAACCCAGTCCTACTACAACTTTCTCTAAAACTCATGTGGATTATCTCAAAGTATCTTCTTGTTCCAATTATTCCATCTCTATATATAGTTCTTCAAACAGACATCTAGTTTATGAGATACAGCCTTTTAAGAGAAACTGGGTCGAAAAGGGTCCAGGTCCGGTCCAACCTGGTCTGACCGACTCGACCTGCCCAGACCTGGGCCGACCCGACCTGGTTCAGGTTGACCGGTCCCAGTCTGGGTCTGACCTGGGTCCAACCTAGCCCGTCCTGAATCAGCTAGGCCGGCCCGAGTGAACAGGGCCGCTGTGGGCTCGGCCTGCTAGGCCGCGGACCGGACTCACCCGCCTTGGCTAGGCGTGACCCACCGGACCGCATGGTGGTCAGCTCCCCTCCCAAATGGCCATTTGTCCATTTGGTTTGAAATGGAGGTGCCACGTGGCATTTCCCCCTTTATCAGCAGGACTCGCGGGGTGATGTTCCCACTCCATCATAGCTCTAATCCATGGCTTCCATCCACTATGGCACCTTTGGGTTCCACCTTCCTCCATGGATGATGAGAGCCAGTCGCCGCCCGCCAGTGAGGCGCGGGCTTCCGCGGGAAACCGAGTGAGCTCTGGTGGTCTGCTTTCTCTTCTGATTGTGCCTACAGGCCTCCCGAGATGCTTTCAACATTACATGGATCCCGGATTCACCTTTCCACCATATTTTCCAATTGACTATGAAGATCCCAATTCAAAGCAACAAAGACAGAGGGTCTGGAACTTGTTTGGTTGGTTCGTGCCCTCCGCATTAGCAATATAACAAGGGTGAGAGTTCAAACATCATCGAGAGAATACTAAACCCCTTTCAAAACTCCTGCAACAACCACCCACAATTTCATAAGAATCGTAGATTAACTTATTTTGGTTGATCCACATTCATCACATTTTTCAAGGATGATAGATTGAAACAAAATCAATTGAATTTAAAAAAAAAACCCTACCTATGATTTGTAGGATATGTTGTGGTTGTGGGATAAGAATCCACATTCGTTGATGCCTTCAGTGTTCATCATTTCTGGATTAATTCCTCTAAATTCATCATTTAAGTCTCAGTTATTCGTTGGAGGGGAAGTATATTCTTTGGTTCTTCATCAATAATTCTCCCATGATTCCCTAAATCTCTTTTCTCCACCATTTTGATAATCTAAAGGATAAGTTAAGTGTTAAACTCTCCTTCCAATTAATGGTTCATTAATTGGTGTAATTAATGAACCTTATTTATTATACAAGGGATGGTTACACAACCTATGTGTAACTGAGCATTTAATGTCCCTCTTTAAATGTCTGACCACCTCTATGGTCCCGGCCACCATCACCCAAGAGGTGGTAGAAAAATAAAATAACAGATTATGTTATTTTATTATTCTTTCAAAAAGTCTATAAAACTATCTTTTTTACCCAACCTTCTACAGTCAAAGTTAATCCTCCCTTATGAAAATCCCAACGCTGCAAGTTCAATGGTTCCCTCATATTTCAATTCCAATCTCTGGTTCAAATGATAGGAAACACCTCCCATATTTTTACTGAACATACCTTTAAAAAGTTCAAAATTTCATTCTGGCCACTCTGGGTCTCAGAATCTCGTATCGTAAATTTTCACAAACTCGTAATAATTCCATTTAATTTTAAAAAAATTACAAAGAATTTTCAGGTCTTTAAATTCTCCCCACCTTAGGGATTTTCATACCCAAAATCTACTACAAAATCTAGGAAAACAAATGGGGGTACTAAGCATGTATCTGAGCCTCCCACTCCCATGTGCTCTCCTAGTGGTTCCTGTGGTGTCGTCGAACTCACACTAGAGGAATCGACTGCCCATGTAGGACCCACTCTTTTTTATCCTCTATCTCCATCGGGAACTCCACAAATGTCACCCCATCGTCAATTTCCAGCTCATCATAGTCAATAACATATGATGGATCATTCACGTACCTCCTCATCTATGTCACATGGAACACTTTATACACCAAATGCATTTGTTGGGGAAGAGATAAATGGTACACCACCTTGCCTACTCTGTTGAGGATCTAGAAAGGTCTAATTAACCTCGTAGATAGCTTGTCGTCCTGGCCAAATCTATGCAATACTCATCGGGGTGAGACCCATATGAAGACATGATCTCCCTCCTCGAACTCTAAGGATATTCGTATCCTATCGGCATAAGAATTCGGCAGGCTCTGTGCAATCTCCATCCTCTCCTAGATGATCTGCACCTTCTCAGTGGTATCTTGTACCAACTTTGGACCCATAAGTGTTGACTCCCCTGGGTTTGTCCAGCATAGAGGTGATCTGCATGGTCGCCCGTACAGGGCCTCAAATGGAGCAATACCAATGGTGGAGTGATTACATTGTTTCTATGAAAACTCCATGTCACGAACCGGATCTGGTCGCCACCATTAACGGCACCAAACCTGGCCCGTGGCAAGGCCCGAAGGGCATTCCCTATCCCCACGGGCTGGCACAAGTGCCCGGGTATAAAACAATATGATTTGGGAATGATTTACCCGAGTATGAAAGCATAAAACAAATAAAACAATCAATAATAAGAATCTGAAATTTCCATGATAAACCATTCTTAACAAAACCAGATCTGAATACATATGTTTAAAGACACTACAAGTGGTCCAAATACAAATAATGACAACATAAAGACATCCCCATGGACTCCACACGACAAGGGGATCATCACCCGCAAGCCGTCCCCGCAACTCCGCCCCAACGATGGGGACTAACATCCCGAACCGCCATCACCCTTAGCCTTCCCTTTACCTGAATCATGCATGAGCAGGTCTACTTACACCCAAGGGGTGTAAGTAGGGTGTGAGCCTAAGCCCAATAGGATACCACCAGAAGATTCCAAAGAGGATGCAATACAATGGGAACAAAACTAGCAATTTTAACACACAAGGTGAAACAATGTTAAAAATTTCAAGAAAAGCAACTTTCAAATGAAAACAGTTTTCAATCCAAGAATTTCAGAATGATAACAAATTAAATAAACATGTGAGCTACTGTAAACTACTGCCAAAAGATCCCACAACAAGGGTAAATACTACAATTCTAATGAGCACAAAAATTGGGAACACCCCTAGGCAACTAGATAGTCTCGGGCCCTATGTACCTCGTACCTCGGTGTAAAGTATCCAAGTCACAATCCTTTCCCGTGCACGAGCCACTAGTAGGGAACAAACCCATAACCTAGTGGTCCCCAAATAACATCCACATAGTTCAGTTAGTGTTGTCGTTTTCCATTTGCTCAGTGAAACAGGGACACAACCCATCCGATCCACTAGCCGTACTAGTACATATCCGCCCACCTAAGTACCCGGGATTCCCCCTTTTGTGCTCAAACAATTTCAGCAAACAACACACATACTTTTTCATGTAAAGTATCACTACTGGTCACAAACAAATAGTACAGTAGCTACACACATTTTATATCATTTGAAATAGTCAATAAAATATTTTGATCTTCAATAAAACAACCTCTCAAAACATCACATTGTTTTGCACCCAAAACTCTTTAAAATATCCACTTTTCATAGTATGTGAACACTTGTAAGTCATAAAAACAAAATTTCAGTTCAACACAATTTAATAAAACCAAAAATTCAGTTATGGGGCAGCCCAATGTGAACCAAGAAATTATATATTTTAAAAACCACCATTTTCACACCAACATGGCACTTAATGCCCATTTGCTTCTCAAACACAATTTAAACAAACTTTTGCAGCCACAACCAAAAATAATAAATATTTAAAACATTATTTTAATTCCTAATACAGTTCAATAAAATCAACTATGTAATTAGAGTTCATCCCAAAATGAACCAATAAAAGACTTGCATGAAAAACCCTCAATTTCACCAAAAATTGTAACATACAATTCATTTGCATTGTAAATGAAACTAAAACAAATTTTTACAGAAACATTAAAATTCAATAAGCATTAATTCACCCTCAACACAGCAAGCAAATTCCCAAAAAATTGCACACACAAGGGAATCACCTACCAAAAGATTCAAGAACCGCAAATCCTAGTGCGGAACTTCAACCGCACGACCACCGCGCCACAAGGAAGTGATATCAAACCTAAAACCAGAGGATTGAACCATGAAACCCAAAATGAAACCCTAGGTACGAAGCCCTAGCTTCTGGACATTTGGGGATTCAAGAAAAAAAAAAGATAAATCTCAAGGAAAAGGAGAGAACTAGAAGGATAGTCACTTACTTGAGAAAACTGGACGTTTTTAGAAACCAGAGCAGTTATGCCATAATTCACGACAGATGCGATCTCCAAAGAGGGGGAAACGAAGCTGGGGGTGCGGCCAGGTACAGTGGGAGAAGGTGAGAGGTGGAATCACCGAAAAAGAATAAAAATTGAATATTTTATGAAATGATTACAAAACAAATTTAAAACTGGAAATGGGCTTTCGGGTTGGCCCAAATTATGGAAACCCACCATTTCCTTCAAAAATGCATTGACAACCCCCAAAAAAAGCAATAATGTAAATTAAAAAAAAATACCTTTAAAATATGTCATGTATGTGACAATTCTCCCCACCATGAAGGACTTTCCGCCCCGGAAAGTCAACATGATTCTTGGTTGGTAAACAAGAATGGGTACTCTTCCTCGACCCATGACTTTCGCTCCCAAGTCTCATGTGTACCATTCCCATGCCGCCATAGAACCCGAACTAATGGAATAGACTTCCCTCGAAGTATCTTCTCTTGGGAGTCCACAATTTTTACTGGCCTCTCAACAACAGACAAGTCAGGCTCTATCTCCAATTCTTCCCAATTCAACACATGGGACGGATCCGGGTTGTATTTCTTCAATTGAGAGACGTGGAAGACATCATGGATGGACGTCAGCTGAGAAGGTAAGGCCAACCTGTATGCCACCTTTCCAATACGCTCGGTGATCTCAAAGGGCCCGACATACCGTGGCATTAACTTACCTTGCTTCCCCAATCGACGATGGCCCAAACGAGGGGCCACTTTTAAGAATACCCTATCACCCACAGTAAACTCTAGGTCTCGACGCCTCCGATCAGCATAAGATTTATGACGACTCTGAGCTGTCAATAAGCGCTTCCTGATCAATTTGACCTTCTCAGAAGTCTCCTGCACAAGGCTCGGCCCCAATAGTGAAGTCTCTCCTACCTCAGCCCAACATAGGGGGGACCGACATGGCCGACCATAGAGCGCCTCAAAAGGGGCCATTCTAATTGAGGATTGGTAACTATTATTATAAGCAAACTCAACCAATCCCAAATGGGTATCCCAAGAACCTCCAAAGTCCAAGACACATGCACGAAGCATGTCCTCCAAAATCTGATTCGCCCGCTCTGTCTGACCATCCGTCTGAGGGTGGTACGACGTGCTCATCTTAATCTGAGAGCCCAAGGCCTTCTGAAGGCCTTCCCAAAATCGAGAAGTGAAGCGGGGGTCTCTATCCGAGACAATAGCTGATGGTACACCATGGAGTCTCACCACCTCTTGAAGATACAAATGGCCCAACTCATCCACTTTAGATGTATCTCTGATCGGAATGAAGTGGGCTGATTTGGTCAGACGATCAATCACCACCCAAATGGAATTCTTACCCCGAGGTGTACGAGGTAAGCCAACAATGAAGTCCATGGCAACCTCGTCCCACTTCCAGGTAGGAATGGGTAATGGCTGGAGCAAACCGGAGGGCCTTTGGTGCTCTGCTTTCACCTGCTGGCATGTGTAGCATCTTGAAACAAAGTCTGCTATGTCTCGTCTCATACCAGGCCACCAAAAATGCCGACGGACATCATAATACATCTTAGTGGCACCTGGATGGACAGCCCACTGAGACTGGTGGCTATCATGCATCACTGACTTCCGTAGAGATAACGGTACTACTGAACGGCCCTTGAAGCACAAGATGCCCTCGGGAGACGACGACCAATCAGAGGATGTCTCCCCACCATGAAGAAACTGCCTAGATCACTGACAAAGATCATCACTAGGTTGTTCCCGCTGAATCAACTCCAACAGAGAAGGAGTCAACTGGACACTCGCCAAGAATGCCCCTCCACTGTGTTCCCTAGCCTCCACATGCATTTGAGAAAAGAGCCCCATCAATGTCCACTCATCACTAGACTTCCTCAAAGCCTGCACTGGAACTCTTCTGCTCAAAGCGTCGGCCACCACATTACCCTTGCCTGGGGTATAGACAATGTCAAAGTCGAACCCCTGCAAGTACTCGATCCAGCGACGTTGCCTCAAGTTGAGGTCCTTCTGCGTGAAGATATAAGCCAAGCTTTTGTGATCAGAGTAGACCACAAACTTCTCGCCAAAGAGGTAGTGACGCCATGTCTTCAAAGCATGCATCACCGCTGCCAACTCCAAGTCATGGGTAGGGTAGTTCTTTTCATGTGGTCGGAGTTGACGAGAGCCATAAGCCACCACGTGATCATCCTGCATAAGCACGCACCCAAGACCCATACCTGAAGCATCACAATAAACCACATAACCCTTCCCGGCCTCAGGCAAAATCAGCACAGGGGCGGTAGTCAACCGTCTCTTCAGCTCTTCGAATGATGCTTGACATTCTGGACCCCATACAAACTTCACCCCTTTCCGGGTGAGCGCAGTCATTGGTGATGCAAGCCGAGAGAAATCCCGAACGAATCGCCTGTAGTAACCAGCCAGGCCAAGGAAACTCCTGATCTCGAACACATTCTTTGGCTGCTCCCATGACATAACCGCACTAATTTTCTCAGGGTCCACTGAAACTCCGTGCTCTGAGATCACATGCCCTAGAAATCTCACCTCTCTGATCCAGAAGGTGCACTTTGATAACTTTGCATAGAGGCGGTGATCCCGTAATGTACCTAAAACGATCCTCAAGTGATGTTCGTGTTCCTCCTCAGAGCTAGAGTATACCAGAATATCATCCACGAACACCACAACAAAGGAATCGAGATACTGATGGAACACCCTATTCATTAGTGCCATAAATACCGCTGGAGCATTGGTCAATCCGAAGGGCATGACCAAATACTCAAAGTGGCCATACCTGCTTCGGAAGGCTGTCTTGGGGATATCTGACTCCTTCACCCTGAGTTGATGATACCCTGAACGCAGGTCTATCTTTGAGAACCACTTTGCCCCCTTCAACTGATCAAACAAATCATCTATTCTGGGCAAAGGGTATTTGTTTTTAATTGTTACCTTATTCAGCTTCCGGTAGTCAACGCACAACCGGAGGGATCCATCAGCCTTTTTTGCAAACAACACAGGAGCGGCCCAAGGAGAGACGCTCGGGCGAATGAATCCTTTGGATTCTAAGTCGTCCAGCTGTATCTTTAATTCCCTCAACTCGGTGGGGGCCATGCGATAGGAGGGAAGAGATATCGGCTGTGTTCCCGGCGCCAGATCAATCGAAAACTCCACATCCCGCTCTGGGGGCAAACCAGAAAAATCATCAGGGAATACCTCGGGAAACTCATTCACTACATGAGGTAGTGCACCTTCAGGGGAAAGACCATCCTCTAGCACAATCGAAGATAACTGGAAGATAACACTTCCCAACTCTGGGAGTGGAGGCCCTGCGCGACTTGATCGTGGATCCCATTCTCCATGAAAAACCTGACGACTCCCATCAGGTGATGTGAAACTCACCCGCCGTCTGTAGCAATCGATGTGTGCCTGGAAGTTTACTAGCCAATCCATCCCAAGTATGACATCAAAAAGGTCCATATCTAAGACCAAGAGGTCCCACTCCATCTCGACCCCTGACACAGAAAGTGCACACGAGGGGCACCTCAGGCCCTGCTCCTTCTTCTTTCCCAATGGTGTCACCAACTCCATCGCAAAAGACATCAACTCAGTTGGCAAATTCAGCATCTCCACAAAATGTCCAGAAATGAATGAAACAGAGGCACCAGTATCAAAAAGAGCAGTAGCTATAGAAGATGCGATCAGAACGGTACCTCGAACTGTCGACGGTCCCGCCTCTGATCCTACTGGTGACTGATCCACTGCATGGAGATGTCCAGTATCTGCCTGAGGACGACCACTAGTATGTGGTTGTGCCCTGAACTGGCTCTGCCCAGAAGATGATCCAGCCCTACCACCACGACCACCAAATCGAGATCCCCCAGTCCTCGACGGCTCGGACTGTGCTGGCACTCCTTTTGAAGCCACTGACCCTGCCCCACTTGGGAGTGGACGTGCCACACCGCAGAAGCGCTGCAAATGCCCTATACCTCCGCACTGGTAACAAGGCTTCGGAGGAAGAGGACATGCTGGTCGGATATGCCCAGGCCTCCCACATTGGTGGCACACGACCGATCTCGCATCAGAAGCCGCAGAAGAAAACTGCCTGGAAGAGTGGCCTGAACTGCCCCCTCCTCTCTTCACATGATCCTCCCGCTTCCTTTTCTTCTCTGAGGAGCTGCCACCACCCACTGCTGATACTGAACCATAGAAACCAGCCCTGCCTTTCCTATCAATCTCCACCATGCACGCCCGATCAACAACTTCAGCATAGGTCCTCAGCTTAAACAAGAACACCTGTGAGTATATCTCTGGTCGCAAGCCTTTCTCAAACCTCTGGGCCTTCGCTTGTTCATTAGAGACAATTTCTGGAGCATATCGAACCAATTCAGCGAAACGGTTGGCATACTCCATCACAGATAGATTCCCTTGAACAAGTTCCATGAACTCTCTAGACCTGGCATAAGCCAACACCTCAGGGCAATACTGTTCATTGAAGACAGCCTTGAAATCTCCCCAGCGCATCTGCTCATTCTTCCCAGACTGAAGCACTGACTCCCACCATTTACGGCTGGGACCCTCCAACAGAAAGGAGGCACACTTCACCCTGAGCTCCTCGGGTGTTTCCAGGAACTCAAACATACGCTCGATCTTCTCGAGCCATTCTTCTGCTTCCTGGGGTTCTGAGCTGCCTCGGAAGGTTGGAGGCTTATTTTTCAGGAACTCCTGGGCCTTGTCCTTTTTAGGACCAGTATAATCCTCTCTAACAGGAGCTGGAGCTGGAGCTGGTCCATATCCTAGAGCCTGGACAGCCCGGACCACGGCCTCGACTAGCCTCTGATCAATCGGCGTGGGAGAACTCTCTCCACCTTCCTCCTGTGGGTGCGTGGGAGCTTTCCGGGGAGGCATGTTGCTACAAAATGCAACAGTCACAAAACAAATAGTCAATACCACAATTCTGAAAATTGTAATCAAATACATCAAATATAAACAAACTAAACACATTCTTGTAATAAAAGAAACAACTACTCCACATCTGCCTGATGTCCACATGTGGTCTGCAGCCCACACGTCTCACCTGGAAGTGAAGTAAATCAGTAAATTCCAACATCTTCTGGTGACTCAAGGTCTGCCATGAGAGGTGCGGGCCAGGCACCCTACTCACAACCAATACCCCGAGCCCCGACAGTCCTAGCTCCTGTCTATCCCGACTCATGTCAAAATAACAATATAACCCAAAAACATTAACCTCCTCTGATACCATTTGTCACGAACCGGATCTGGTCGCCACCATTAACGGCACCAAACCTGGCCCGTGGCAAGGCCCGAAGGGCATTCCCTATCCCCACGGGCTGGCACAAGTGCCCGGGTATAAAACAATATGATTTGGGAATGATTTACCCGAGTATGAAAGCATAAAACAAATAAAACAATCAATAATAAGAATCTGAAATTTCCATGATAAACCATTCTTAACAAAACCAGATCTGAATACATATGTTTAAAGACACTACAAGTGGTCCAAATACAAATAATGACAACATAAAGACATCCCCATGGACTCCACACGACAAGGGGATCATCACCCGCAAGCCGTCCCCGCAACTCCGCCCCAACGATGGGGACTAACATCCCGAACCGCCATCACCCTTAGCCTTCCCTTTACCTGAATCATGCATGAGCAGGTCTACTTACACCCAAGGGGTGTAAGTAGGGTGTGAGCCTAAGCCCAATAGGATACCACCAGAAGATTCCAAAGAGGATGCAATACAATGGGAACAAAACTAGCAATTTTAACACACAAGGTGAAACAATGTTAAAAATTTCAAGAAAAGCAACTTTCAAATGAAAACAGTTTTCAATCCAAGAATTTCAGAATGATAACAAATTAAATAAACATGTGAGCTACTGTAAACTACTGCCAAAAGATCCCACAACAAGGGTAAATACTACAATTCTAATGAGCACAAAAATTGGGAACACCCCTAGGCAACTAGATAGTCTCGGGCCCTATGTACCTCGTACCTCGGTGTAAAGTATCCAAGTCACAATCCTTTCCCGTGCACGAGCCACTAGTAGGGAACAAACCCATAACCTAGTGGTCCCCAAATAACATCCACATAGTTCAGTTAGTGTTGTCGTTTTCCATTTGCTCAGTGAAACAGGGACACAACCCATCCGATCCACTAGCCGTACTAGTACATATCCGCCCACCTAAGTACCCGGGATTCCCCCTTTTGTGCTCAAACAATTTCAGCAAACAACACACATACTTTTTCATGTAAAGTATCACTACTGGTCACAAACAAATAGTACAGTAGCTACACACATTTTATATCATTTGAAATAGTCAATAAAATATTTTGATCTTCAATAAAACAACCTCTCAAAACATCACATTGTTTTGCACCCAAAACTCTTTAAAATATCCACTTTTCATAGTATGTGAACACTTGTAAGTCATAAAAACAAAATTTCAGTTCAACACAATTTAATAAAACCAAAAATTCAGTTATGGGGCAGCCCAATGTGAACCAAGAAATTATATATTTTAAAAACCACCATTTTCACACCAACATGGCACTTAATGCCCATTTGCTTCTCAAACACAATTTAAACAAACTTTTGCAGCCACAACCAAAAATAATAAATATTTAAAACATTATTTTAATTCCTAATACAGTTCAATAAAATCAACTATGTAATTAGAGTTCATCCCAAAATGAACCAATAAAAGACTTGCATGAAAAACCCTCAATTTCACCAAAAATTGTAACATACAATTCATTTGCATTGTAAATGAAACTAAAACAAATTTTTACAGAAACATTAAAATTCAATAAGCATTAATTCACCCTCAACACAGCAAGCAAATTCCCAAAAAATTGCACACACAAGGGAATCACCTACCAAAAGATTCAAGAACCGCAAATCCTAGTGCGGAACTTCAACCGCACGACCACCGCGCCACAAGGAAGTGATATCAAACCTAAAACCAGAGGATTGAACCATGAAACCCAAAATGAAACCCTAGGTACGAAGCCCTAGCTTCTGGACATTTGGGGATTCAAGAAAAAAAAAAGATAAATCTCAAGGAAAAGGAGAGAACTAGAAGGATAGTCACTTACTTGAGAAAACTGGACGTTTTTAGAAACCAGAGCAGTTATGCCATAATTCACGACAGATGCGATCTCCAAAGAGGGGGAAACGAAGCTGGGGGTGCGGCCAGGTACAGTGGGAGAAGGTGAGAGGTGGAATCACCGAAAAAGAATAAAAATTGAATATTTTATGAAATGATTACAAAACAAATTTAAAACTGGAAATGGGCTTTCGGGTTGGCCCAAATTATGGAAACCCACCATTTCCTTCAAAAATGCATTGACAACCCCCAAAAAAAGCAATAATGTAAATTAAAAAAAAATACCTTTAAAATATGTCATGTATGTGACACTCCACCAGTGGAAGGTGGTCCTCCCAACTGCATCCAAAATCAAGGACACAAGCACAAAAAATGTCCTTGAGTGTTTGTATGGTCCTCTCTATGTGCCCATCTATCTGAGGATGGAAGGTGGTGCTCAAACGTAGCTGAGTCTCGAACACCTCATGTAATCCCTTCCACAAGCGGGATGCAAAAACGAGCGTTGTGATCTGATATGATCATCGATGGAACCCTGTGAAGCCGTACAATCTTCTGTATGTAGAGACGTCCCAAGCCCTCTACCGATCCCTTCTCTCAGATGGGTAGGAAGTGGGCTAACTTGGTGGGTCGGTCAATGATCACCCAAATTGAATAGTAGCCCCTAGACTTATGTGGTAGTCCTGTCATGAAGTCCATGGAGATACCATCTTAATTCCACTCTTATACCTCAAGTGGTTGTGTTAAGCCTGGTGGAACCAGATGCTCAGCCATCACTTGTTGACAAGTGAGGCATCGTGATACGAACTCCGCCACTGATTTCTTCATCCTTGGCCGCCAGTACTGACATCAGAGGTCCTAGTATATATTTTCCACACCAATATGTACCTTCAAAGGGGTTTTATGAAACCCTTTCAAATCCTCCTCTCATAGATTCATGATCGCACTATGATTCACTGTTTCATTTTCACTCTTACACCACTGTGCTAAACTAGTTTTGTATTGAAATTTATAAAAATAATAAGAATTTAATTTCATGTTTGAATCATTTATTTTGTTTTCATCACTTTTAAAAAGGTAAATGATACTTTTTTTGATAATCTCATTGAAGGTGAAGTTGATTTGGAGGGCCCATGATGATGTCTAAGAAAAATGGGCCAAACTGCACAGGATCCATGCACACCAGTGGACTCATCCGCACACTTATACTGAAAGGTGTATCCAAATGGGATGAAATTTTTTGGTCTGGTCCAAAATTTTATTGGGATATATAATTTTTGAAGAAACCCAAGACTCATTCGCCCATCTGGTGGCCCAACTGACCTGATCTGTCCAGAACATCAAATCTTCACGAAGTCAAAAGTTTTGTGTTGTGATATGTCCATATCTCGGGATAGAGTTTTCCAATTTGTTCCAAAATTTTGGTGGAGATATCCAAGAGGTAGGGATACAACTTTTTTATTTTCTAAAAAGTAATATAAGGCATTATGGAGGTCGAAATCTATGTAAAAATTGGTTTTAATAAATCTGTGTGCTCAAACCCACCTTCCCATTTTCCTATAAAATGGAACCTTGGGATCCCCATTTGTAAGTTCAAACAAGATGAAAATATGTAGTATTTTGGAGACCCAAATGAGTCCTCTCATCATCCAAGGATCTCTATAGGTCCCTATCCTCATAGGGGGATCAAGTATGAAGGAAAATTTCCACTTGAGTTTCCTCCTCCTCTCAATGTCGTGCTAAACCGTGGACGGTCATTTCGAGGGAGACAAACACACATGGGAGGGAGTTTCATAACTTGTTCTTCTACTAGTTTTGTGTAATTTGTGTGCTAAATATTTCACTTATTTATTATCTGAACATGATTCCCCTCTGAGTTCATTTCTATTGTTAAAGTTAAGTGAAACACTTTTTGTTTCAACACCGATTGGGTTGAGATTTTAGGTGGGAATTTTGGGTTGTTCTGATTGGAAAAGTCAAGAGTATTATTTATCTCACACATACGTAATATTTCTATATTCTTTGGTATCCTTTATTCTTTATGATTGATACCCAAACCTAGAAAACACTATTGTTGTGTCAAGGGGTGGTTCTATGAGCATTGTTTAAGAGACAAGAGGGAAGTTGAGATCTTGACAACCCTTAACCAAAGGATTCCATTAAACTGTGTGTATTTTTTAGAATGATGAACTCGCCAAGTTGTGTAGTGAACTTTAAATGATCTACTTATCTCATAAATATAAAACATCACTTTTATTTATCAACTATTAAACTCTTTAAATCAAGTCATTTTCTTTAAACTATTTTAAAACCACCCCTCTTTTAGTACTTCTTATTAAAAATGCATACTCTAAACCCACAAATGCTCCTTGAGAGATAACCTAGGGTCTTCCCTAGACTAAAAATAATCCTTAAAATCATAATCAATTTGACTTGTCATGACAGCACGGTCATGTCACCAGTACCACGGCGCGTCCTCTGAAGAGGATGACATGCTCCCCACCTTTAGAAAATCCATTAGGAGCCTGTTTTGAGGATATTTGAGCACATAGGGCCTCACAGTCTATGTCCCCAAGCTATGACTCCCTGAATTGATGAAGTAATGGGGGAGTAACTGTCATAGACTGTAGGTAAGCTGCTCCATCACTATCCATGAAGGATAACTTCAGCACGACTAGCTACTCTGTCGCCTCACTCAGAAACCATAGACTAGACCTCCTGCTGAGTGCTTCTTCCACCACATTCCCCTTCCCATGAGTTTAGACTATCCCAAATTCATAGTCTTGGAGGAACTCTATCCATTGTCGTTGTCTCAAGTTCAGGTCCTTTTGTGAGAAGATATACTTGAGACTCTTTTGATCAGAGTAGATAGTGAACTGTTCTTCCATCAATTAGTGTCTCCATGTCTTCAAGGTGAAGACCATTGCTGCTAACTCCAAGTTAGGGGTAGTGTATTTATTCTCATGATGTCTCAGATGACGTGAGTCATAGGTGATCACCTCTCTCTCCTGCATCAGGACACATCCTAAACCAGTCCCTATTGTGTCACAGTAGAATATATACCCAACGTCCTCTTCTAGTAACCTCAATATGGGGGCACTTGTTAGTATCTGCCTCAGATCTTGAAAACTTTGATGGAATCTCTCTGTCCACAATAAGGTTTGTATCTTCCTAGTCAAGTCTGAAAAGGGTGTCACAACTATGAAAAATTCTGGTATGAACCTCCTGTAGTACCCTGCCAACCCTTGGAAACTCTTCACCTCGATCACACTCCTGGGTGGCTCCCAATATAGTAATTCTTCTATCTTCTCTAGATCCACTGTAACTCTAGCCTCTGAGATAACGTGTCCCAAAAAATTGGACCTCTCATATCCAGAACTGGCACTTCGAGATCTTACCATAAAGATTTTACTCTCATAGTGTATCCGAAACTCTCTCCAGGTGAGTGGCATGCTCCTCCTCCATCACTAAGTAAACCAAGATGTCATCAATGAAGACCACCACAAAGCGATCGAGGTAAGGATGGAAGATCCTATTCATGAGTCCCATGAACACTCCTGGGGAATTGGTTATACCAAAGTCATTACCAAGAACTCATAGTTTCTAAACTGACATCTGAAGTCCATCTTCGGTACATCCTCATCTCATGCCTTGAGCTAATGATAGCCTAATCTGAAGTCTATCTTTGAAAACCATAGAACTCCCTTCAGTTGTTCAAAGAGATCATTAATCCTCGGGAGTGGATAATTGTTCTTTGTGGTCACCTGGTTTAGGAGAAAACAGTCCACACAAATCCTCAGACTCCCATCTACCTTCTTGGTGAACAAAACCAGAGATTCCAATGGACAAACACTAGGCCTTATGAACCCCTTTCTCTACAAGTCCTCCAGCTGTACCCGCAACTATCAAAGATCCGCAGGAGCCATCTGATATGTTGGAGTAGATATCGGTGTTGTCCGAGGGTAAAAGTCAATGTATAAGTATACCTATCTATGAGGAGTTAGTCCTGGAACATCCTTAGGAAAGACATCAGCATACTGGTCCACCACTACAGGATAGCTCGGACTCCTATAATTAACTTCTCCAAGAGTAAGGCTAGCCCACTAATGTGTGATCAGTTTCACCCTCCTTCAAAAAAGTCCATCATGAGCTACAAAGGTTCCCTTATCACCAGTGAAGGAAAACCTAGTCCCATCCATGCAGACACACCGCACTTTGCACCTAAAATAGTCAATATGAGCATGGACCGTAGATAACTAGTCCACACCCAAGATGACATTGTAAGGCCTCGACACTGCTACTAGAAGATCCTAGACAAATCTCTCACCTACTAAAGTAATATCACACTTCTAGAACCAGTGTGTAATCATATAATCCTCTTCTGTAGGAGTCTCCAATCATAAGTATCAAGACAATGGATTTACTGGAATCTTCGAGCTCCGAACGAGAATCATGGAAATTAAAGAGTGACTGGAAACTGTCTTTATAAGTACTGGATATAAAGTTTAGTAGACACAGATCATACCTTGAATCATCTCTGGAGCACCATGGTCATAGGCCTCAGCTGCCTGAAGTTGAGCTCGTCCCTGTCTGTCTGCTCCCTGAGGTCCGGGTGGACCACCTAGAGGTGGTGGCGGTAGAACCTCAAATTATTGTCGACCACCTATCACACTGCCTGCTCCTCTTCCAAGTTCACCACCCTACGGACCTCCTTGCTCGAATATCTTCCTTTACCTCGGTAGTCCCTCGACCGTCTACTTTTTGTCAGTACGGTGGGTCGAGCAGTCACAATCCATGTGGCTCTGCCTACCGCACCTGAAGCGCAGTCATCTCCTCTGCTGTTATTATCTACCTCGTGAGCTCCAAACCTCTTACCCTATGACCTTGTGTTGTCCTCTGGAAGGTATGGCTCACTTGGAACTTTGCATCATCTTCCTACTATCTACTGAAGATGAATCAGCTACCTGTTTTCGGGTGGGGTCTCTCACCATCGATGTCTGCTCAGCTAAGAATCTCTCCACCAATAATGCTTGCTCAAGTACTCCAGCTTGCGCCAGGATATTGAGAGATATCATCAATGCTTGGATCTCCCACTAGACACCATGATCAAAGGTTCGGGCCTTGAATAAAGGGTCTCATACCATGTCGGTGGGGTAGATATAGAGGTTAGTGAATCTCACCGAGTACTGGTCCATTGTCTGGTTGCCCTACTGTAAGTATAGGAGTTCTTGAATACACACAGAGCATAATGTCACCGAAATGAACTCCACCCTGAAGAGGCTCTCGAAGTATATCCATGTGAGGGTCACCTTGTTGTTTAACTAGAGCAACAGGCTCCACCATATCCCTGTCGTACCCTGGAAAAGACTAGAAACTAGGATCACCATCTGCTCTACTGGTTTCCCAACTAGGCAGAAAACTCTAGCCACATCCTCCATCTAGTCCTCAGCTGCTTGTGGATCCATCTCACCTTAAAATCTCATAGGCCTATGTCTCTAGAACTCATGAAACATGCTCAGTTGGTTTGAACCATCCTCTAGTGGGGATGGTGGAAACTATTTCCCAATGGGTAGTGGTGTTGTTTGTGGACCACCTAAAAGTACTATCGCTGTAAGAGGGCCCTACACCAAAGTCTCATCGCTCGTTGGTCTGTCATTGTGAACTCTCTCTAGAATTCTGGATGTCTGTCTACATGAAGGAATATTGAAAAGTAACAGGTGCACCATGGTCGATAAGTTATACCTAGTGAGTTGACTCAAAAGAGATCAAAAGTAAAACATTTCCAAAACACACACAATCAGGGTTTTCGTGCACTGAGTCAGAAATCATAATTCTGGGTTCTGGTGTATGGATATGTCGGTTGTTGTACTAACACTGGACTCCCCAAACTGAAAACCACAATCAAAACACTTAACACTATTACTCCATTGGAAAGATCATATTCCTAGTTCTTTAGTAGAACTGACTCCTCTGATACCACTTTGTCACGACCCGTCCCCCAGGGCTTGTGCCCTGACTACCCCAAGCATGCCTTCCATAGGCCAGGGTTTGGTGACTATCACCATAAAGTAATTTCCCTAAAATTGGGAAGGCATTTATTTTAAGCCTTAAAACACAAAAACCAATAACACGACAAGATTCAAACCACGTAGTAAACCTGCAGTAGTAAAAGTGTGTACTCAAGGTAAAGGAGGCGGAATACAAGCCCAACTGAAAGATAAAACTACAACAGAAAACAGCTCCAGAGATTTCCACCAAAGATCATACATGAAGGGTAGGTACATATCATCTTTGTACTCTTCATGTCAACCAGTCACCTTCGTGTACCGCTTGGTCCTTGCTCCCTAAAGTCTCAGCCAATCTGATCATCGTCTGCACAAGACACGATAAGGTATGAGAGAATCCCATACAGGGGTGAGTATAAAAATACCCAGTAGGGACCCTGAGACCCCCGAAGGTCTTCTAGAATTCCATAAAAGAAAAAACACAAAGCATGACCTCAAACACAAATCAAGAAATAAAGTCAACTTACACCATGGATACAACTTAGAGATCAAGAATAAAGATGAGTCATAAGCTATATCATTTTATTCTATTTGGAAGTTCCACAAATGAACCTCGAATAATTTTTTACATTTTCAATCCACACTATTTCGTATGTTGTTGATCCAAAATGGGCTGCTATAAGGCTAGTCCTCGTCAGTTTACGCACTGCTAATCCACACTAGGTCGCTAGGATGCTGATCCACACAGGGTCACTATGATGTTGATCCACACATGGTCACTATGATGCAAATCCACAGAGGGTCACTATGATGTTGATCTACATAGTTTTTCTATAATTCTAATCCACACAGGGTTTCTATAATGCTGATCCACACAGGGTTACTCTCCAATTAACAACCAGCCATAGGATTCCCCGCACTCAGTGTGATTGAGTTCCATAGAATCTGCTCCTTAAAATATCAGTTGTTCCTCACCTTCCATGAAGTTCCACAAAGGAGTAACCCAAAGGACCACCATGTCATAAGGGTTCCAATGCGATAGATGGCCTGTCAATAGGACGCTCGGTCTTTGAATTATAAGCGTTTTAGTATCGAGGGCCAGGTTGGATTTGGTTTCGATCCAACCCGGTCATACTCCAACTGTCTCCAAAACTCAGTTGGAGTATCTCAAAAGTACCATCTTGTTCAGAGGATTCCAGTGTCGAAGACATTTCGTCAAACAGACATCTGGTTTGTGAGATATGATCTTTTAAGCAAAATAGGGTCAAAAAGGGTCCTAGTCCGGTCTAACCCGGCCCAGCCCAAACCAGCTGGGCCGGCCTGAGTGAGCTAGGTTGCGGCGGGCTCGACCCACTGTACCGTGAACCGGACCGGCCCACCTTGGGTTAGCGTGACCCACCAGGCTGCACGGGGGTCGGCTTTCCTCCCAAATGGACATTCTTCTGTTCGGTTTGCTACGGCGGCGCCATAAGGCACTTCCCCCTCTATCACTGGGGCATGGGTCCACCTCCACCGTGGATTGAAGCCGCTTCCTCCCTCCATGGGTTGTGATGAAACTCCACCCCTGTTGTCCGCTATAGTGTCTTTGGGCGCTGCCTTCCTCCACGGCCGGCGGGAGCCGGCCACCATTGTCTCCCTCTGTAGTTGCCCGCCGGTGCCGGTAGTAGGCACCACCGTGCCGGTGGTGCTTCTGCAGGCCACTAGATGATCTTTAGTGGTCCGTTTTCTCTTCTGATTGCACCTACAGGCCTCCCGGGATGCTTCCAACACTACGTGGCTCTTTGATTCATCTTGCCGCCATATTATTTGATTTCCCACGAAGAATGCAATTCAAATCAATAATGGTGGAGGGTTTAGGCCTTTTTTGATTGGACCTCACCCTCCACGTTAGTAATATAATAAGGAAGAGAGTTCAAACATCATTGATAGAAGACTAAATCCCATTCATAACTCCCACAACAACCACCCACAATTTCGTACAAATAGTGGATTAAATTATTTTGGTTAATCCAC